>CAKNYM010051801.1:127027-150172 GCA_932195095.1 Andricus curvator | reverse complement strand
CAAAAACAGGTGGAAAAACTGGCACTTTTTCGCGAATTATAGAAAAATCAATTTTCTGTATTTCTTCACCATTTTATACTAATTTGGTAAAACAAGACTTTATTGATATTTCTGAATATTGAGAAAAGTATATAAAATGATAAATTCCCAACACTAACATTTTCAAATTTTTAAAAGTTTTGCATTAAAAGTAAATTGTTTTATTTTTCTATATACTCAATTTCACTTAAAAAGGAGTTGATAGACAAATTTAGATGATAAAAAACTTTTAATATGTCAATGAACTCAAACTATAATTACATACAATTTTTTTTCTTTCATTTTTATATGAAAAATTAATGTGATATTTTTGAGTGTCATATAATTTCGCTGAGAAATCGTATATTGTTACTAATGCGGTATCTGGTTGGAGATTAAAAATAAATTTAATAATTAAAAAATATTTTTATCATAAAAATTTGAGTAGGCCGAAAAACTCTTTTTTTTATTTGCGGATTCTAATAACGGGTAAAAGATAGTTTGTATTTACCCTCAAAATTTTAGATCGATCGCCGGATAATATCTTCTGTTCCGTGTATGGATTTTAAAATTCAAATTTTAGAAAATTAAAACAAAAAGTCTACGGGCCAAAAATTTATGTTAATTTTTTTGTAGGTACAATTTTTGATAGTGAATAATAATATAAAATCAGGAATTAAAAAAACATTTTTTTCAAGTTAGAACTTTCTTAAAAGGTTCAAAAAACCAGTTTTTTGGATTGTGTTAACTACACGTTTTTTTGAAAAAATGTTAATATATCGTGATTGAAATTTCTTCAGCTTGAGTCGAAGGAGAACATGCCATTTTTTTTAATCATATAAAAAAAATTTTCTTGGCTTTCAAGATCTAAAAATTGCTCAAAAAAAGGTAAAATTCAACATTTTTAACCAGAAAAAAATTTTGTTTTCATGATAACAAAACAATGGCATGTTCCTTCGATCGCAGCTAAACAAATTTTAAGTAGGACATGTTTAAACTTTTGTATAAAAATGTGCAGTTAACACAATCCAAAAAACTCGTTTTTTGTACATTTAAAAAAGCTTATATTTGAAAACAATTTTTTTATATTTTATAATTGTATATTATTACTCACTACTAAAAAATGTATCTAAAAAATGAAACATAATTTTTTGCCCATGGGATTTTTTTTTAATTATCCATAATTTGAATATTCAAATCCATACACATAACAGAAGATATTATTTGATTGAACTAAAATTTGGAGGACTTACTACTGTTGACCAAGTACAATTTCTACCTACTATTAAAATCAGCTACTGAAAAAAAAATGTTTTTTTAAGCCCACTCTATTTGAGATACTTAAATCCTTTTTTAAGAACGATGCTCCGCCTCAAGATACCACTAACATTTTTGTAAATATAAACTAGGTAAAAATATGTAATTAAAAGATGAAAAGAATAACAATTGGAAACAACTAAATTTCGATAGATGACCTAAAAATTTTCCAATTATTTTTTAAAGGACTTTTTTGAATAAAAGTTTAATATTTCAAGCAAGAGTCAGCGGACGTAAATGATATATTTTTATAATCATAATAAAAATTGCAAAATTGCGGCAAGTGACATTGCGGCATCTCTCATTCGCGGCAAGTCACATTGCAGTATGTCTCATTCGGAAAAATTTGAAGTCTACAAAAAATTAACAAAAATTAGTGGTGTGACTTAAATCATTTCTGTGACATTATGTGGACTTCAAATTTTTCCAAATGAGAGATGCCGGAATGTGACTTGCCGGGGGTAGGCATAGTCAAACCTTACAAGTTCATTAAAACAGAGCCAAATGGTAGTTATCAAAATCAATTTTACCAGAAAATTTAAAAAATCATTTAATTTCGAGATTAATTTATATTCTTTAGGAGTAATAAGTTGTGTAAGTTTAAAAAAGTTTCTGAGGTGAGTACTTTGCTTTTGTGAGGTCGTACATTTAATTTAAAAAATTTGCTAAGTTGCAAGGAACATCAACTTTTGAATCAATTATGAAAATTTGAATTGTTTTGAATTGATCAAAATATTTGCGTCAAGCGAAGGTACCTTTTTATGATTGCTAAGAAATGTCAATTGTTAATGAGAGTGAAGATTCCTTCCTACTTAAACGGAATTTTTTTTTTCATTGACTTTTTTAAATTCACGTGCCTAGAACAAGCCTTCTAATTGGTGGAATGAATCATGGAAAATTTTCTCATAAGTAAATACAACAGTGACGACACAAGAATCGATTAGGCCCGTCGTTAAATTTCTCAAAGATAAGTTTTACAATATTGAAAATATTGTAAAAATTTTAATTTTATATCATAACTTTCTTCAGAAGAATTTCCAATTCAGGAAAGTGTCCCGAAAAAATCACATTTTGATTATTGGGACTAAACTTCTGACCCATGCAAAAAAATTATTTTTATAATCAACAATAATTTGTCAATTTACACAATTCTCAATTTCATTCTTCAGAACCACCTTTAAATCTTTCGTATTTAAGATTATAATAATTATTATTTGTTATAAAACTCTTTAAAATCTGTAATCTATTTATGCTTTCTGCGCATATGTTCTTTTCTGTGAGGTTAAAAAAGTATACATAAACCATTCTCAAAGCGAAGAACTAACTAATATAATGCTAGTTTTTCCTCTCAAAAGTTTTCCATCTTTAAAAAATATTTAGAAATGAATTCGTATAAAATTTAAATACTTATAAAATTCCTAAATAAAAAAGGGATACCTAACATTACGCAAAAATAAAAAAAAATCTCCTTAGGAAAAGAAACAAAACATACACGCTGTCAACAAACATTTTTAGCGCACGTGTTCGCTTGTTACGACATCCTCAAAAACGAATAAGAATACAAGAGTCGCAAGAATCTGGAGCATAGTCACGAAATCCTGTTTGTCGAAAAGGTGCCAAATACTCTCAGAGACGATTGAATTGTAAAATTTTACGAATACGTAAAACGAGAAACAATCATACGTGTATAATGTCAGGGTTCGATGAATTTTCAATTACAAAGAGGGAAAATAAACCAACCAATGAAATTTAATTCCTTTCACTTCCCGCACGAGTTTCCGAAAATAAACTTTCGCAAATGTATCTAGCAAATATGCAAGTTGAAATAATTTATTAGAATTGTTCGTAGATTGTGACGACATTCTAATACATATGTAGAATTTGGCAGGTGGTGCGTTTACATATGGAAATATTTACGTTCTTGAATCGGAAGTTTGGGTGGTTGAATTCAAAGTGAAGGATGACATCTTACGTCCAAATTCTATCAATGAAAAATGAACAGCTGTGGAAGAGGAAGTCGTTTTCAAACATGAAATTTGTGAGTTAGATGAACTGAGACATTTGGATGGATTGTTAAGAATTGGGACTGAAAAAATCCTACTTATAAAATATTTGGAATCAAAAGGGCTAGCCTTGGTAAATCCAAATTGAAAGACGTTCGAATTTAAAGACGCCCAAATTTAAAACATCTTGATCTCATCAATTTCACCAATAAAATATTTGACTACACTGAAATCTTCCAATAAAGAAATCTTTGAAACTCTGCAATTATAGCCAAATATTCTCACTTCAGCGATGAGCAAAATCATGAATTATTTTCGCAACACAGCTGAATCCGTATGTTTATCATCAATGATTTACTAGAACGTAGAAAGTTGGACGACTACAAAGTGAACGGAGAATCTTCTGAATGAATCCATGATTAAATGGTTCTATATAAATTATCATCTTCAGTTTTTACAGTTACAAACTGAAGACACTGAGAAAGATAGATTTGGATATTAAATGTAAAACAAAATGTTTTGATTTTCCAATCACCATCTTTAATTAATTAAATGTAAAATGTTCCACAAAAGGAAGAAATTATTCTCCAGGGTGGAAAACATTCTCCAGAAGAATATTCTCCAGCTCTTAAATATCTATATATGGATCCTAAATATCCATTTTTTCTCAAACTAAGTTAGTGTTTTCGATAAGGAAGTGAAGGTGGTTTCCAATCGTGTTACCTCTTGCGAGTCGAGTCTGAGCTGGGGCTTCCGAACAAAACGTATCAGGAACAGTGAAGTTATTCCGAGGTTGAATTTTTCCTAAAATATCACAGGTTAAAATTCCGGAGAACGATTCAAGAGACGAGAAAAGGTCCACGCGGCGAAAAGACACTGCCTCAGGAAGACAAAACGAGAAATTTAAGACATCCGCACTGACGGAATATGCTCTTGAGACTGCGCTAGAGGACGCACTTCGTCGCGACGTCGCCGTCGGCAAGATACAGACGTCGGTCTGGTGGATTTAATTTTAACACACGCATCGCCGTCGTCATCATAGGACGAGCCTCCGCTAGGCAAAAGTCACGGCTGCTAATTCTTAGGAGATGCAATTGATTCTCGTGATTCCCGCAATTGTTCCACACAAACATTCGCTTCCGATGATGACGGTGGTAGATATTACTGTGGTGGTGGAAGCGGTAAAACACCACTGTTGATACCATCACACATTCTAGCGGAATCGGGTGCATGTGCTCTTTTATGAGCTCGTAACTTGCCGCTGGGTAATTGACAGATGCAGTGCTGATTCTCAAGATTGATCTTGGAATGCTACCAAAGAACGTCTTAGAATTAAAGAAAATGAAGAGGATTTTATAGAAAAATTCTGTCCCATTTCTTTTAATGTGAAACTATAATCTGATGATGGGTTGCAAGATCCACATCCAATTCTTTAGAGAGTTTAATCGATGAGATATTTGGGTTTCAAGGTTTTTATCCTGTTTTGGATTTAAAAAAACTCGATGTTCTGTGTTCAAAGATCTTCTACTCTATAAATATCACTGGACAAATCTGCAAAGATTAGTTTGATTCTATAGCTGTATATAAGAATAAGTTCATAATACCTGCCTCATGAAGGCAGTGATTAAATCTGAATACGGAATGATTCTAACTAGAAGTTACCAGATGAAATCAAAACCTCCTAGGATTAATTTCAAGACTTTTTAAATATAAATAGTACTGAGACTGCAAAGCAAACTTAATCAATTGAATAAATCAATTGGCTAGTTCAAACGATATGAAATCTGTACACGTGAGAAAACTTAACACAAATAGATTGTCAGTTGAATATGAAAATTTACCTTCTTCTTGGTCCAGAATATGATAGGTTCGTTGTCATCGTTCCGCGAAGTTGACAAGGCGAGTCTTTATTCCTATAGTACCAGTTTAATCAACTTCCATGTAACAACTTCATACTTCTTGCTGAAACCAACATTAACAAATGGAGCATTAATTAATATTATGATTATTTACCAGAGTCAGGAAAAAAAGAGAGGTATGAATTATTCTAGTATTGAGGTAGAAACTCAGTAAATGTGGCGAAAGTACTTTTATATAACGTAATTAATAGATTAATGAATAGAAAATTCGTCTCCAGATAACTGAAGCCTCGGAAATGTTTGACACAGTTTGTTTAATGTCTCATTGACATATTATATATTATGTCATATAACATAAATTTTTTTGATATACTATGAACAAAAATGAATTAATCTTCATTTAAAATTTTAAAAAGTTTCTTCCAAAAAGGGTACCAGAAAA
Organism: Andricus curvator; assembly: GCA_932195095.1. Classification (NCBI taxonomy): domain Eukaryota; kingdom Metazoa; phylum Arthropoda; class Insecta; order Hymenoptera; family Cynipidae; genus Andricus; species Andricus curvator. Next base: position 144,533 of record CAKNYM010051801.1, on the reverse strand, counting down.
ATATAAATTTTTTAAAGCAGTGATTGTGATCTATTTCAAACGCTTCCAGTTCTAGGGAATTTAAAATAGAACAACGAAACAGAAAGTGAAGTGTATTTATATTAAAAGGTTTGATTATTATTAACAGTAGGAGTAAATACCCAAACTAATTCAAGTTACTTTTTTGTTGTTGAAAGAATCAGGATTTTGAAATCTCAGTCTGGGTTACTACCATATCTTCAAATTATCATTACTAAAAAAAAGATAGCGGTTCAATGTCAATTTTCAGGATAATTTTCATTTTGAAAGGAATCCAACTTTAAAAACGTTCACTGCAATACATACAGAATTTTTTGAAATAATTAAAATTTTTTAGTTTTTTATCTTCTAAGCTTTCCTATTCACGGTGAACCTAAACCAATTTCAACCCAAGTCTTCGCATTCGCTATTTTTTTACTACAGGATGATGTGCGTGTTTTTATGTTCAAACTGAACACCATCTATGGGGTCCTTTTTACAAAAATCAAATTTTGAGTTTTTTTTTAGAATCTGAAAATTTTGGATACTGGGCGCTACATATTAAACGTTAAAAATTGAGTAAAAAATTCTTATGAAAGGATTTTGTAAAATGAACACCTGTCCTTCTATGGAGTTGTAAATGTCATCCATAAGGCACATTGACACCTCCATAGATCTACAGGATGATATGGATGTTTTTTAAGCTCAAAATGAAAATCATCCGTGGGGTTATTTTTTCAAATATCAAATGTTCATAATTTTGTTTAGAATTTGCAAATTCGGGATACTTTGTGTTACATATTAGTCCTTAAAAATTTAGTAAACATTGTTATGGAAGAATTTTGTAAAATGAATACCTGTCTCTATAGAAGTGGAAATAACACCCATATGGTACATTTACACCTCCATAGAACGACAGGTGTTCATTTTACAAAATTCTTCCATGAGACTTTTTTTACTAAATTTTTAACGAATAATAACGCCCAGTATCTAGACTTTTGAAATTCTAACAAAAAAAATTTGATTTGATTTGTGAAAAAAAGGACCCAACAGTTGATTTTCATTTTGAGCTTAAAAAAGTTCCACATCATCCTGTAGTTACATTCTGCAAAAAACCAGCGAGTGCAAATACTTTTAGGTTGAAATTGGTTGAGGCTCATCTGTATTAGGTTATTGAAAATTAACAGAAATCTAATGAGAAACGTAAAATACTTCAGAAAAAAAAACAACATGAGTTTGACACACGTCTATAATTTGTGAAAAAAGTTTGAAAGTAGATTTTGAATGCTTAGTTTCTTATCCTTTTTTGTCGGTAAAGAAAATACTTGCTCTGTTGCAAATTCTTTTATATTATGAGTATAAAACATAAAAATGAAAAAAGTTAACCTACGGCACGAAATATTCCCAAGCAGTCACCCATCCAAGCCCTAACCGCACCTGAAAATGCTTAACATTGGTGATGGAATAAGAACCAGTGGACAATTTTGGTATGACCGTAGGTTGTGAGTTAAGATTAAGATTTTGGAACATTAGACTTTCTCGACGATATTTAAAAAAATTTTGACATTATAAACTTTACAATCATATGCATTGGTTCCACTCTGATTATCTTTTATTTTATTATAATAAAAATACATAATTAATATTGGGCGATTTTTATTCCTTATGAATTAATCTTTCTCTTATAGCATGAACATTTTTTAACTCTAATGTTATGCACGTTAACAATTTGCAAATTATATTTTGGTTATGTTTATATTTTATAATTACTTTTTAGACTTGAAATTAATTTCATTTTTCTTCCTAAATGTACCTATAAAAATTTACAAGATACATGTCATTTTACGATATTTTCAAAAGTAATGATGTGGAAAATGTTGTGAATGTCTAGAATATTACTTATTTTTATAGCATGAAAAAAGAAGATTTGAAAGCTTTATTTTGGCAATCTTTCATCGATTTTTTGAAACAGTAAACATATTGAAATTAAAATGCTTTAAAATTGGATATCTCGAAAAAAAATGGATTATATCAAATCAAAGTTGATTTTACAAACTGGCTATTATTACGAAAATTTCCCTAAGACTAAGCCATTCCCAACTCCTCCAGAGGGCTAGTATTATGGAAATTTCTGTAATACTAGCCTTAGTCCTATTGGCCGATTAGTCTTACGTATAATTCGTAGCAACTGTTCTATTCTATGCAGAATGTTTATTTTCATATTTTGTAAAACTATCAAATTATTTAACTCCTCTCGAAAAAAATAGTGTTACACATGTAAGGAGAATACAATTGCCATAAAACTGTAACCAACTGGAAAATGAAACAACATAGTTTAAGAAGTCTATATGTATATAATAAGGCCAAAGGGGCCAAACGAATTTGTATGAAATTAAAAAAATAAATCGATAATAAACCATAATTCATAAACAATGTTGACTGATTATAGACATTCTTTCTCATTCAACATTAACGCCTTTCACGACACATTACTGTTGCACTACATGTTGCCGGATCAATTACTGAGAGGCGCCGTCAGTTATGTTGTAAATGTATGAATATGTACGAGATTTGAGAATATTGTGAATACGTCATTGCGTGGAACTTAGCACGTGAGCTGATTGACGTCTTCTTTGCGGCTATTTCAGCGGCTTGACATTTTTTATTAACGGCAAAACTTAAATATAGAAAAGAAAAAGAAACGAAAATTTTTGAATACTTAGACCTAGCAAGAAATACTTTTAAAAAAGTAATCAAAGGACAGTTATATATTAATATCGAAATTAATATTAATAAGGCTAGATATTTTAATTTTCAATGATTCTGATTACACATCGATCAGCGCTATTATGAAAAATAAGTTATGTGTGTCCTTTTTCATTGGTCTGGTTTTTATACATAAGACCAAAAGAACGAAAAGAAGAATTACTATCAAACACATTTTAAATCTCACTGGTCGAAATCAATCAGAACATCGATTAAAAGTAATATAAAGTTTTGGGTTTTTCAACTTTAATGCAATTTAATTAGGAGTTAATTAGGTGTAAAAAGTGACTGAAAGGAGCAGAAAACAGGGAAAGTAAGTAAGGGAAGAAAGTAAAATAAAACATATTTGTTTAAATTGATCAAATATTTGTTTGACCCTATATCAAAGAGAGAATTTATTTGATTCTAAAAATAAATTTTCTGAGTGAGAACGTGTCAAAATTCGCAACCATACGTTTCTTTTCTGAAGCAAAAGGTTTTTGTCAGCACTTTTCGCTCGACACACAACTTTGAAATTTTCTTAAAAATTCCCCGTTGCTTCTAAGAGAGGCTGCAGATTCTGAATTCTCTATGAAAGTAAGTACATATGCAGAAGCTAGATAAATTTGAATCTATGTGATGAAGTCAATTTTGAAAGTGCTGTAGTGTATTTGAGGAGAAAATAGGGGAAAAAATTTATTTTCACCCAAACCTAAACAGTAAAATTTTCTGAAAAATTTCCCGTTGTTTCTAGGAAGCTGGAAATTTTTAATTCTCTATGAAAATATCTACGCAGAAGCTAGAAAAATTTGAAAGGTAACTTTCGAGTGTGCTGTTGTGAATCTGAGGAAAAGATACGAAAATTTAAAATTTTCACCCAAAAACATACAACGAAATTTTCTAAAAAATGCCTTGTTGGTCCTTAGAGGCTAAAAAGCTTTAATTGTCTATGTAAGTAACTGCAAAGAAAACTGCAAAGAAAATATAAGAAAATAAAAAATGTACACCCATCCCCTAACAATAAAACTTTCTAAACATTTCGATACAAAATTTCATATAATTCATTTGTTTCCCATTTGCTGTTGGGCCTAGACGGCTGGAAATTTAAAACTCTCCTTTAAAGTAACTATACAGAAGCTACATAAATTTGCATTATGTGATAAAGTCAATTTTGAAGGTGCTGTAGTAATAAGTTCAGGGATCACAGCGTAAAAAGAGCTCAAAAAAGGGAAAATAGGGTAATTTTTCACGAAAGAGGGGTGAAATGGAGGAAAGATTTGACATTTAATTTTACATGTATAAAAGAAGAAACAATTTTTTTATGAGAAATGTTATATTTTTAATTAATGTTAAATGGTTTTTTAATGATTGCTGCCATTACATTTTTTTAAACATGGACATACTTAGGTCGTTGGAAATCCATTCACGGCGGTATAAAAAAGTCCGACAAAAAATCAAATATTAAATAAACCATTTTTATATGCTTAAAATCGTTCTCGAAGTTAAGAATACTGTCTCTTTTATCATTAATAATTAAATCGTGATACTTATGAGTATAATTAAATATCTCTCTAATTTTACACTTTAGACAAATTTATTTTGTATAGGTTTAGCGTAAAACTGTATTAGTTTTAAAGTTTTATTTAAATCCTAAATAGTTTAGTTTTAAATCAGTCAAATAAGCATTGTAAATTTTATATGGTAAGGGTTAAAAATAAAACTTGAGATTGCTTAACACTCCTACACAGATTAAAATTCACATGGCTCAATTTTAACATTTGACTTTAAATTGTTCAAGTTAGAATATTCAACTTTGCAGCTGATCAAATCTGAATATTTAATTTTTTAATTATTTAACTTTATACATTTCAATTGAAGTGTTCACCGCGTTCAAATTCTAATACTTCTTTTCAAAATTACTATACAGTGTGTCCCAGGCTCAAGTGTCCGGACTTATATGGCTGTGTAAAAATTAAAAAAATAAATCGAAAATTCCTTTTCCAAAAATCAGTTGAAGTTTTAGTTTTTGAGTAATAAAATATTTAAAAGGGACCAATCAGGAGCACGGAATAAACAGTCGAGCGTGCGTGAGCGGGAGTCCAGCGTTGTGTAGACTGTAGTGACCACTGTTTTCTCGTCGCTAACCCCACCTCGGCGCTCGCTTCAATAACACTGCGTTGGACTGCCGCTCACGTACGCACGTCTGTTTATACCGCGCTCCTGATTGGTCTAGCGTAAATATTTTATAACTCAAAATGAGGGGTTCACAACTCGACCGATAGAGTGTACACTGACTTCAAGTGATTTCAGTGACTTCATGTGAATTTAAGTGACTTCACGCCAGTGACTTCAGCGAAGGTGTACACCTGACTTCACGAGTTGTTAACCCCTCGACTCAAAATCTAAAACTTCAACTGATTTTTGGAAAAGGAATTTTTGATTTATTTTTTATATTTTTATACAGCTATATCAGTCCGGACACTTGAGTCTGGGACACCCTTTATATTTGTTAACTGTTCCAATTTTATATTGGATAACAACTTTTGTCTCGGGTTTTCACATTTCGGTTTATTCATATGGGCAATTGTCCAAAACCTTAAGATTTTCGTCAAAGAGATTTTGACACAAAAATAAAATAGCGACACCTATGACCTTTTATATATTGCTTCTTTGGATAATCAAAATTATATTCCTACTCTAGTACAACCGTTTTCTTGAGCACGGGCTATTAATGTGATTTGAAACGTGTAAATCTGAGGTTATTTATGTATTTTCGAAATAAGTAAACCAGTGGAACGCTACCGTTTTTTAATTTTTAGACAGTTCATAATACAAAATTTTCAAATAAAACATCCTCACCTTATCTTTCTCATTTTTAATTCTTCTTAACAATTATTTTATCATGTTTTGTATATCATAATTTCAACATTTCAAACGAATGAGAGAATGACTGGTTATAAATTCGCAACAAATAGCAAAGTAAACTTCACACACTTAAATTTCCGTTTTCGTTACACCAGCGACCGTTATACCAGCGACAATTTTTTTTTTAATTTATATAAATATTAAAGCTGTGTCTAGTTGTCCCGAATAATTGAGGAAATTGGAAAAGGGAATGGAATAGTCGTTCCGAAAATTCACGGAATTTTGTGGTGGTCGACACTTATAAGACCATTCATATATAATTGAAAATGGGATAATATCTATAATGTATTTGATTAATTTAAACAATTTTGTAGGATGCCTTGCCCATTACACCAGCGATATTCATTTGTACGAACGCATTTTCTCATTTATATGAAGAAATAACTTTGCTAATATTACAAACTAGAAAGGAAGCATACAATTACTATCGGCGCAAAAATTATAGGCATCTGCCTTTGAAGCTTAACAACTCAGCCAAAAAAAATGTTAGAGTAATAAGTAAATAGTAATTTGAAAGCTGAAAGTGTTCCACGTAAATGAGCTTGAAGACGTTAGTGTAAAAAAAAATTGTGTCAAGTTTAGAGCATTATTTCTTATACAAGAGGCAATGGGAAAGAGTTGAAAAAATTAATGAATATGAATTGAGAAATATGAGTTGAAAATTTTGAGAAATAATAAAAATTGTTGTTTACAATTAAAAAATGTACACCTATACTATCTTCAGTTCTAATGAAGATTTTGAAGCGATTCAAACTCCAAACTGTAACTCCAAATAATTCCGTGTTTTAGTATATTGTTCAGAATTTGTCAGAGAATAAGAATCAATCATAAATTTTGAGGTTGAATAATTTTAAGCCACTCTTATGGGTCCCCAAAGAAAACCCCATAAGTGACAAATGTGAATTTTACGTAATATTGCGGTTTATTGACGCTTTTTAAAAGTTTTTTTTACATAAATAATCATTGATCAGTAATTTAAGGATACCCAGTCATTTTTTAACTAATATTCAATTGTTTAAACAGTTTTAATTTGTTTAAATATTTGTTTTTTTTTCAATTAACTCGCGAAATGAACGTATTTTCTAGGCATTATGAGTTATTTAATCAATAATAACAATAAAATAATTTGTTTAAATAATTTTACAATTATTTAAATAATACGTATTTGTTCAAGCATATATTGTACCTAAAAAAAGCAGGAGAAACATTTTCTCACTAAATATTCGACAAATTTTAATATTTTTAAGTACTAATTTGTTTATTATGAATACTCGTAGATGATTAAACAAATTAAAATTTGTTGAACAATTTTTTTGTTTACATTTTTGTTGTTGCTATTTTTAGAAAGATTGACATATTTTTATGTTTTACTTTGCTTTTTAAGAATACTCTTAAATGTTTAAACAAACTAAAATTGTTTAAAAAAATTTAATTTGTTTAAACATCTACGATTATTCATACTAACAAATTAGTACTTAAAAATATAAAATTTGTCGAAAATTTAGTGAGATCAAATGTTTCTCCTGCTTTTTTTTAAGGTAAAATATATGATTGAACAAATACGTATTCGCGAGGTAACTGAAAAAAAAACAAATATTTAAACAAATTAAAATTGTTTAAACAATTGAATATTAGTTAACAAATGACTGGGTATTCTTAAATTACTGACCATTGATTATTTATGTAAAAAAAACTTTTAAAAAGCGTCAATAAACCGCAATATTACGTAAAATTCACATTGGTCACTTATGGTGTTTTCTTTGGGGACCCATAAGAGTGGCTTAAAATTATTCAACCTCAAAATTTATGATTGATTCTTATTCTCTGACAAATTCTGAACAATATACTAAAACACGGAATTATTTGTAACATATTATCCCGTTTAAATATTAGATTTACAAAAAGCTGACTTTTTCCCATGTTGAATCAACGGGAAACTTCATGGTCTTTGCGCGACCCCTAAATATTAACCGATTTTGCTCAAATTTGGAGATTTGTTTTTTGGGCATTCAAACAAAACTGGGGGGTGAGAGCAGAGATATTCGAAAAGTGAAAAATAAGGGCCACCCTAATGTACATGTTTCAAGAATTTCGGGGGGGGGGGTAAACGTACCTCATCCCCCCAACCCTGGATACGGCCTTGTCATCAACAAATGCGCAGTATCCTGCGCTAATTATTTAATTATAAGAGTATCCCTTCTTTGTAATTATAGATAATTTTTCGATTTCAAACTTTATTGATTTGATATTGTCTATATTAATTCATGTTTCAAGCAGAAATTACTAAATTTTTTAATTCAAAATTAATTTTCAGTTACTGTAGGTCCTATAGTCATGGATTAAAGGTTTTCTTTATCACTCTCTTTTCTACTTTTTTTCCAAGAAACGCTCTTTTCGAGCTTGGGAGTTGGGATATTAACTTCAAAAAAACCAAAAACAACATTTTTTGAGGTTATGACTAGGCACTAACGTAAAGTGTGCCAAAGAAACAACAACGGATCAATGGAAAAACACCCACTATATTAATGAATTTATAAAACACAGGTTAAAATAACATGTATTATATCTCGGAAATCTAAAAGTTCAAACCTTATCTTTTTTATTTATAAAAAAATATCATTAAAAAGCCTGTGAACAAAAAATAATTTTAAAGAAACTGACCTTGGTCTATTTTATCCATTTTAGATTGTTAACGATTATTGTTTTCCTCCGAACTGCCACGGAATGTTCTCTCAATGATATATAATTTCTTTTCGGTTTTCCAACAATTCCACTTCGAAAACAACGTTAAAACTCTTAAAAAAATGACAGCAAACGACACAACAACTTTTTGGGCACAATGTTACAAATTAAACAAAAACCACTCAAAAACAATTTAAAAGACCACCGGCACATACAAGTGTTGCCATCTGCCAACGAAAATGAGCAGCAGGGGACGGCACCTTAGTGTCCTCTAGAGTGTAATAAAAGCAACTTGGCAATGAGACCGCCATGACGGCAAATGTCTTTTCAGCGCTTGACGTTTAATCGGAACATGACATTTTGTGAATATAATTGCAACAAATGGCAGATTCTTTTTTCGGATTCAATACTGCGCTCGGGGTGAGTGAAAATTTCTCATTGTTTTCCAAACTTCCTCGTAACTCTCTCTTCCCTAATGAAAGTGTTATGGCTCGCTGAACAAATCGTTTCTTCTGCGTCGGAACTTTCAGTTCGCATTATGAAAATATTTTATTGTTGACCCAGCAACTTTAATATTTACAGTTGTTTTCTAGGCTTTCATTTCTACAATAAGCAGCGAGAGTTTCTTAATCTTCTTGATCGGTTTTTTGTATTGTTTAGATCGAATATCGTAACAAATCTTGACATACTAACTGTTCTTCCCCGGATATTTAGTCGCGAATGTACTAGACATAACCTGTCTTCTGGTGCCCCCACGGTACCCCCGCCCTGTAAAGGTCAATAACATGAACTACCTACTCGTGGTTCAAGAAAAAAATATTTTTATTATCATTCCTGAAGCCGTCTTTCATTCCTTCGAGGAATTGCAGTTGCTTAGGTTTCATCATTTCCTCGGAATTTTTCCTTTTCGAGCCACTTTAGCAATAGCTTAATTAGCCTTATCCAGGTGTTTTCTGTTTCAAGATTTAAACAAATTGGACTTATTTTAGTAATCTCTAAAAACCCTTCATTAATTTATTCATTTAAGGACTATAACCACCAATAATGGACCACGGTTATTCTTTCAGTTATTTTCTGAAATCATATGGTGGTTTGGAAGAAATCTTGTCGAAAGTTTAGCAGATTCTAATTTTCTTAAGCGGTTTAATTTAAAGCTTGTTTACATGATTTTATTGATTAGATGTCTATTTACTTATTATCGAGATGAATAATGATTTGCTATATCGTTTTCCATTTTTCCTTGTTCGATTTTATGACTTGAACATTGAATGCTTAATGTTGAAACAGTTATTTTTAAGTTATTGATTTTACGGCTTGAATTATTATAGAAAGCAAACAGTAATTTTATTTATATTTTCTTGTAAATAATACAAGATTGATTGGAAATAATGGCTTTCTGAACATTTTAAACTAAACTTATAAGATTGTGTTCTACGTATTACTTTATACCGTCAGTGTCCTAACCACCTTTTGATTAATTTCTAAAAATGCGCATTGTCATAATTGAGGTTGATTCCTGTATGATTAGTGGATTATTATCAAGTGCCTATTTCATTGATAATTTGAGGTAATATTCGTATGGAGTTTATTTTAAGCTCAACAGTTTATTTAATTACAGAGTTACAGCGTATTTATAAACATGTCAGTGAGATGTAGATACAGCGTATAATCAGTTTATCAGCATAACATTATCACCATTACATATATACATTTGTAGAAGTTAGCTGCAGTTTTCATAAACAATTTATTAAGATTTTCGCTCATTGTGTATGTAAAAGACGACTGGTTATTTAAAGCTGAGGATAGATAGGTTTGTATTTTTTTGCCTGAAGTGATCAGGTTCCATATTACTCTTTAGAAACGGAATATAATATAAAGGTAATATAATTTTGAATATGTAGTCTGAAGACGATTAAAAAATTTTCCAAATAAAGTCATCTTGTAGGACTAATTTGAGCTGAAAAAGGATTCGAGAACTTCAAGCACTTAAAATCAGCAAGAGTGAACGACAACCGAAATAATTGTGATCAACGACAATTTTTCTTTCAGCAGGATGGACTTTATGGCCCCTTAGAAGATGAGGAGTTTGGTGAAGAAGAAAAATACGATGCATTTAACGACGAAACCTTCGGATCTGAGGCTCCAGACGGAGATTGGGAACAAGATCATGAAAAACTAGCACAAATAACTGAATCTTCTAGACCCAGTCATCAAAATTCAGCCAACACTTCATGTTCTTCAATTAAGGTAAATGAAAACTGGGAATTACTTTTATTTTTAGGAAAAAACACTTTCAATAAATAAAGCATTAGTAAAATCGTTTAAAGGAACATTAGTACTGAAATACAGTAAGTTAAGATAATAATAAACGAAGTAAATCACAGGTGAAATTACAAACGCAGACATTTTTCTAAATTTTTTGCAGAATGATTCGGAAATCGATATCGAGAACAGCCTCTCCCACCTGGTGCTGGATGAGAAGGAGGGTATCATACCACGACCCGGTGTCTGGGAGAGTCCAACGAATCTTCCCGTACCAAAGCCGAAACCACCCTTAACCTCCACCTTGAAAAATGTGTGCACCGTCGAAGAACTGGAGCGAGGTCTCATTGCCAACAGACCTCCTCCTGGACTCAACAAACCCTCTCAACCCCCATCTCACCAACAGTCGGGAGGATTTTTTGACTCTATATCTATCAACGAACAACTTCAACTCAACGGCATACCCCCACGATTTCCACCGGGCCTCTCTTTACCTGGCCCACCTCAAGTAGTTCTTCCTCCAAATCTCAGACTGCCTCATCCGCAATTCATGCAGAATCACCGAATGCCAAGTAAGTGTTATAGAATATACTTGTAAAAATTAGAGCGCTCGGACTCAGGTCATAATTGACACTTTTTACGATGGGAATTTCCTCGTCAAAAAACTGTACGGAGTAATCCCAACGCGCATTATTAAGCATTATTACATATTTACTACGTGTACATTATGGCGCCATTGATGAGTATCGCAGCAATAGAATTCACTAAAGCAGTAGAATAGGTCAATAACAGGAGAAGAAACTGTTTAAATTTTATCATTTAAAATTATAATTAAACATTAAATTCTAAGTTTAGCATGAGTTAAATTTAAACCAGAACTAAACTGAAATAAATAATCATCAATTTACGTAAACTTTCAAAGTTTAGTTAAAATTAAACTTAAGATTAAACTACTTACAACTAAATGAATGAAATGAACATTCCTCAGTGGAAAAAAATCATTTTTCCTATTAAATCTTCTTGACAATTTTCTTGATAGCTGGTTAGTATACATTTTTGATCAAGATTTTACGTCAAAAAAATAATAAATAATATCATTGCCACATTTACAATTTTTAGATAAATCATCATGCGAAATATTTTTATGAAGGATGTGTATTAAAGTTTTATAACGTAATTTCTCGCTGTAAGTACGTATAACGTTCATTAATTACGCCAAATTCCGATACAACATTTAATAATTTATAATAATTGTCGTACCTAGCTATATCATAGATGATTTTACGTAATTATACGTTTTAGATATTTTATACATTATAATTTTATTATACATTTTATATCAAGGCGGCATTAAATATAGGCGATAAAACAAGCTGCTTTTTCACGTGATAATGTGGACTTTGTGAATTTTTAAAACAATTTCTTCATACAAATTATAACTTTGATGTAACATGTACATCAAATACGTATTAATATTAACTAGCGTTGCAGAAACTTTAGTGAGAACAATGATTTTTTTCACGAAGAAATGCTCATTTGTGCCATTTGTTTATACTATTTGGTATTAACAGTAATAATTGTTAAATTTTCGCAAAACATTTTTCTGCCAATATCAATTCGGAGTTACTATTAAGACAGTTATAGTAAAAAAAGCACTGCGTCAAGTTAAAAACATTTAAAATTGCGTATTTATTTAATACATTATTTATAGCAATTGTTAATTCAATTATTTACTCAAAATCTTGATTAAATATCAGAAAAAGTCATGCAATTTTCAAAAAATAAATGGAATTTTATAGTCGCGCCTAATTCAAAGACTTAATTATCACTTTACGGTGAATTTTAAATTTGTTAGTTGATACAGATTTATTTGTTTACTAATAAAAATAATATGATTATAATTTCAGATTTAAAAAAATATTATAATAATGAGAATTATTTAGAATTCAATAATGATTGAAAAGTCCTTTACATTTGCATTGATTAAGAATTGTAAACGTAATTGTTGGTAAATTAGTCTGCGACCAGTAGAATATGTTGAAATTGAATAATATTGACTGGATTGAAAAAAGTGGACTTGGAATTTTTCAAAAATAGACCTGGAAAATGTGGAAAAATCATGTAATTTTGAAACCGGACTTCTGTAGCAACCTTGTAGAAATTATCCCAAATTAAAAAAACCTTTAAATTCACAACAAATTTTTAATCCAGGCAACTCAGGTTCAAAATGCATGTGAACTATAAACTTGCTTCATTTAAAAGTAATGCAAGTTGATGAGTGTACAATTGTAGAAAGTAATATCTTAGATGTAGATCAATTCTTTCATTGAAGAATAATTAAGATATGGTGTCGTAAAATTGGAAGCTAATTTATTTTTAAATAATTCAAAGTATTTGTGTAGAAATTTCTGGATTTAAAAACACTTAGAAATTAAATTGATCGTGTTTGGAGGAAATGTATTACTTTTATTGGAATTATTGAAGTAAAATTTAATTTTCAAAGATTTTCTTTATCTTTGCAAATATTTAAAATGCGATTATTACTTTTTAATGGATCAAATCCATTTCAAATCAGGCAGGTTTTACACTTAAAGTCATCACACTATAAGTACATCCCCCCGCGGCTCTTCTCATCCGAAACCGCGGCGCGCCATAATTCTTGGAACGCATAAAACGAAATTGCTCAAGTTGAAATTCGAGTGTAATTTGCAAATCCATATGATTTTATCACGAATTTTATCACTATTCCTTCGTGGATTTTATACTAGAAAGAAGAAATTTCAAATTTCTACATATTATTATTTTTTTTTTTTTAATACGTATACTTAGCGTTTGATCTCACTTTCTTCGTTAAAAAAAGATATGTATTACAAATGAGAATTTGGTTTCTAAAACTTGTACTCTGTATTCCTAAAGGTAGAAGTTTTTCGAAATTGCATGCGACTTATGTCACTTATGCGATTTTTGTTAGAAAGCATTTTAGTCGTTCTGAGGCCTGAGTGATTTAGATTAGAAGTTTATTATGTAAAAAAATTAATGCCACTATTTTGCTACAGTTTTTCAAAATTGATGCCACTATTGACGCTATTTTTGATTTCTGAAGTGAGTCTCAGATCTGATGATTATTATTTTACTTATTCCTTTATTAGACCAGGGAGGAAATCTACTGAGATATCCGTTACCTCCACATTTAATGATGCAGCATGGCGGGCAAAGACAACCGATGCACGGCAACTTTCCAATGGGCAATTTTCCTGTAAGTACTTTTCTCATACAGTGGAGAAGTGTATTCTCTGAATTTGTATTTAATTAGATTCTTAACTCTGAATATGAATTGTTAAAACAGCCACCTAATCCAAACATGGGACCATTGCAGTTCATGCGACCGGACCATCCAATGATTCCCTTCTCCAACAATCAGGGGAATCATCAGCAGCACAATCACCCCTTGCATTCTGCAAATCAGAGAAATCAGAATAGGCCCTTTCAACATAACGAGCAGCAGGGAAATCATCAGCCCTTCTTCAAAAATAATCAATACCCCTACCACAATCAAAATCACAATAATCAGAGATACCATCATCAACATCATGGCCAGGGCATGAATGGATCGAATGGGCCCAGGGAGTACGACGAATACGCTGGTCTCATGAGTAGCCGTGAAAAGCAGTGGCTAAATAATATTCAGCTGCTTCAACTCAATACGAACCAGCCCTACGTTGATGATTATTATTATACTGTTTTTTGTGATCGGCAGAATAAAAAGAACGAAAGTGAAGATCCTAATAAGAAAAATCGCAACAATGGCCATCATAAGGATTCTAGGTAACTATTTATTTCGAAAAGTTAATATTTGTTTACAGTTTTGTTTAATCAAGTCTGCCAGCGAGTAACTTTCTAAGGTTTTTTAAAACTGTTTATGTATGTTCATCCTTCGTTGATATTTTTTTCACAATAGGGTTTGTTTCGCAATTTGAGATACAATAATTTTTAAATAGTTAATTTGAAGCAAAATTCAAGAGTACTTTGTAAATTTTTGTTCCGTTGACTTATTTAAGAGAAAAATATTGTTAAAAATTGGAATCGCGAAAATACTGATTTAAATTGGAATCGCTTGACTTGAAAGTTGACAGGGATTCTCAAATATTCATATGATTATGATATATATGATATTCAAGTCATTGCGCAATTGTTGACATTTGACCATGTTGACGTGTACTTAAGTCTGGATTACTTATATAATACTGTATTGCCATAAAGATATTTTTGTGAGGTTCCCGCCAATAACTTGTACAAAAACTTCTTCTAACAACAATATATTTCTTAATTCTCACTGTTGACGTCGACGTGAACAAGAAGATCAAAAATGCACGCAGAAAAACTATTTTAGATTCACTTATACCTTAGCTTTGATTGGTGGCGTCACATGGGCCATCCAATCGACATCGTTAGAAAATATTCCAATTTCAAGATTAAATTAAAAATAGCAAACTAAATGCAAAAAATATTCTATTGCCGTATATGAAATACGAATTTCACGAGCTATACGAACATTCATTGGAAAAGTGATATCTGACTTTGGAAACAACATTTTTTTTATAGATGCAATGCCTTAGAGATAATTTTAATTAAACTTTATTTTTAAGCCTGGTAATGATTTACTTTTTTCCATTATTTTTAGAATTAAACATTTTTTTTAGTTTCTAAAGACTTTGTGCTTTAAAGAAACTTATTACTAAGATTGTGCTGAAACTTCTCTTACTTCTGCTCTAGGGTTTGATCACTCTTGAAATCAGGTGTGCAAACCTTCGTAGAATTTTGGGGAAAATCTTTGAAACCTTTGTGAAATAATTTAAAATAGGTGATTCTGATAATTGGCAGTTTAATTTAAATATTTGTTCATTGAAGGATGTATTACTAACACAAGTTACTTTGAACAAATAGAATGTCGCTGGCAGACTTGAAATATTTACAAATAGTACAATTTCAAAATTTGAATGGCTATCAAAGGAATAATTTCAGATTTAGATTATAAAAAACGATTCAGTATTTTCAGAATAAATCATTAAAAAATCTACAATTTTTAGTTTGAAATATTTCAAACTACATAATTTACAATTGAGGGATCATTCACAAAATAGTTATTCATTCTGGGTATCATTCTCTTTGTTAAGAACAATGAAGAAAACATGATGCAGGGGGGGGGGATTCCTGAAAAATCTACCACATATTTTGTGAATGGACCCTGAAAGCGTTTAAAAAGGAACCAGATTTAATTTATGCGGTTTCAAATTCAAAATTTTCAACATTTAACAGATAAGAATTAATAATTTTGAATGAGGTATTGAAAAATTGTAAAAGTTCTGAAATGTACAATCTTACACTGAAAGCCTTAACAGATAACTAATTTGAATAATTTAAAATTAAAAGCGTGTAACATTGAATATTTCAAAATTTACGTATTTAAAATAGTTTTTTTTTTAATTTACATCATTTGCAATTTAAAAAGTTTAAAATTGAGATATTTTCGATTGAATCAACCTTCAAAAATTGGACAATTTTAAATTGTAACTTGGAAATTGTATGGCGTCAAACTTAAATTATTCAAAATTGTACAATTTTAAGTTGAAACTCTTAATTTAGTTGATCAATTTTACGTTGGAAGATTGAAACGTATAAATTTGTGACGTCATTTGTGAACAAAACCTAATTAATATTCTATTTGATATGATTGAACCATCTTTAATTTATTGAAATAGGGATAGGGAGCAGACTTCGCACACGTTTGTGAAAGTGGTTTATACACCGACGCAGTTTGAGAATTCTTTAGGTAAACTTCAATGTGGAAGTGTGACAGCCCCTCGGAAAATAATTGACATGGACATTGTTCCTAATAGCGACCCTCAGCAGACGCTTCCACCGCATCAAAAAGATACGAAGAAAACACGCCAACTGCTTTTAGAAATAGAAAGGGTATGTTCTTTTCCTTTTTTGCTTACTTTTATAGATTAAATATTCTATAATGTATGTTTGAAAATCCTACATGTAATCCAAATTACAAAAATAATAAAGTCACCGTTTTCTTTGCTTTTTAGCTTTATGTTCTGCAGTTAAAGCTCGATGACGTGAATAATCCTTTAGCTTTAATCGCGGAACAACAACAACAGGAGCAGCAAGAGAACGATGGCGAACCTAAAGTTGTAAAAAAGACAGAGTCAGAATTAATCGCCATCATCTTGTCCTCCCTCTTGCAATTACTGAAAGAAGATAAATTAGCTGGAATGCTTAGTATTCGGAAGGGCAAGGTACGCATTACGAACCTCATTTTTTAGTATTCAATATTCTAATCTTATTCGAGTATAAATAAGGTTGCTACAAGACCTGTAAAAGGCATGGAATTTTGATAAAATTATTTTATGCAAAACCGGACGGTTTTCGTACCTTTCTGTGCGCGTTTGTGGGACGCGAAGTTCTCGTTTGTCGGAGGGGGTATTTTTCCGGCCACGGCCGTAAAAGTATACTTTTACGGAGTGCGCGCATGCGCTTTTGGTCCAAAGCGGCGACACTCCTGGCTCTCTCTTCTGACGCATGCGTGGTACATATCACAAATGTTTGTAGACTGTGCAATACAAATGAACAGAGCATGCCGGCTGGCAACACGCAGCAACACGTGGGTCCGCGAGTCTTTCGTTAACCGATAGATAACAATTGTGTCGCGATGGCAAAGATTTTATTTGACTAACTAAAACTAAAATGAACATAACCGCACATGCCTATAATAAGACTAGTATGAAGCTCACGTGCAACATTTAATGTTATGTTTAATTTTAGTTATAGTTATTCAAAATGATTGTTGTATTTTTCCTTACGGGGGGCTTCGCCCCCCGAACCCCCC
>CAKNYM010051801.1:58678-126627 GCA_932195095.1 Andricus curvator | reverse complement strand
TCACCCCCACCCCCATTAAAACTTCACACTCAATGCCCTCTCGCATACTAAAACTATATCGGTTTTGCATAAAATATCGTGTGTCACTCCGCAGCAAACCTTTGACGACCTCGCCCGCTGTTTGCAGTACTCGGCTATGCGCGCGCCTTCGGCGCGCGCATGTACGCCTCGTACAGCAAACATCGGCCTCGGACGTCAAAGACGCGGTTTGCTGAGTCGTAACACAATATACTATTTTATTCGCACCTATTTCAAAGTCGTAATAATTAGTTTAGTACTTCGAGGAAGCGACGTTTAAATAAGTAAATTAATTCGAATTGTTTTTTTTTCTAATAAAAATAATGTGATTACATGGTGTCTAGTGACCCGGGTACACCTGAGTCTCGACAGATGAACAATCTCGGGGGTTGCCTGAAAATAGCCTTGTTCATATAGCGCGTACAGCGAAACGTAAACAGTCAGGGCCGCCTGAACCGTTTCCATAATATTGCGCAATCTACTTAACTGAGTAGTAGTGCATGCATCCCTTCAGAGGCGGAGTCGCAACCGTCTTTCGGCCTGCCCCCTGAAAAACTGCGTGGACCAGCAATTCTAGGAATTCATATAACGCGTGCGATCGCGCGTTCAAATAGTGAGACTCTGGTGTAATTCGGGATATCCGGAACTTTTTCGGGAATTTTGTGCATCTGAAAAATACGGGGAAAAGCCCCGTATTTCGTGAGCAGATCTGGGAAGTCTGTGGTCATAAATTCAAATAGAAATGTTCATTTTCTGCGTAAAATTATTATTCAATTATGCGATTCATTAGTAAAAGCGTGTGATGAGTTCAACGTCGATTTATTGCTAGCCAATCACAAGCTGAGAAGTTTGTTATTTATAAACACGGCAAGTGGGGGAAAAAATTGCTTATTTTTCTAGTAAATTTCCGATCGTATTACGGGCCGGAGTTCTGAATTTGAATTTATTGAATTTTAAACTTATACATTTTTAATTTAAACGATACATAATTTACATGTATTTGAAATTTTAAACTCTTATAAATTAAACAGTTGAAAGATTTCTGGTTAAAGAACATAAATCCACGTTATCATTTTCAATGCTCTAAATTGAAGAATGAGTCAAGACATTTTTAAATGTTGAAAATGATATAATTTTGAAGCAATTTTAATTTAGAAACATTAATAATTAATTGAACATGTTTAAATTGATGATTTGAAATTAAATACTTTTTAAATTAGAAGTTGAATTCTTTGAATTTTAAGTTTTTTTAGTTTAATAATGCAAGAAAATGAAACAATTAAAATTCTAACCTTGAAAATGTAAATTTAGCACTCTGAAATTTTTACGATTCAAGGCTTTCTATTTAAAACAATTTAGTTTTAAATTGTCTAGTTTTGAATATTTATTTTAAAATTGCTCATTTTAAATGAAAAGTCCAATATTGCTAATTTTTTTGTTTAATTTCAATGTACAATTGGTTAAAAATGGATTATTTTAGACTGAAACAATATTTGAACATAGGCTTTGAAATTTAATAAACGCGTTTATTTATGAATCAGTTATTTTAAAATTATTTTTAAATTCAGACCAGTTTATAAAGTTTCAATCGAACTTTTACATTTGTTTAACTCATAAGGTTTTCGAATTGAAACAGTTTAATTTTTAACGTTAAAATCTGTAAATTTGTTATTTAGAAGACCTAAAACGGAAAATTTTTAAACTTAAAGATTTTAGAATTACCCATTGTAAACTGAATGAGTTAATCATTGAAAAAGTTAACAATTCAACTTGAAGTTTAAAAAAAGATGAAATCAAATTTGATCAAAATTGCATCTATATCGAGTGTGATGTGAAATTTACGTTCGAGTTCAAATGATTGAATAGATTTTTATTCTAAAAATTTGTAAAGTTCCAAGTCAAAAAACCGGATTTACCGATCTCAAAAATTTCCCGGTCATTTCCGGTCCAGGGTGGCTATCATGTTTTTTTTTTCAAATTATTATTTTTAGGATGAGAATTTCAAAATTCAAAAAGGTAAAAAAAAAAATTTTTCCAAGAAATTGTTTTCATGTTTTTTTGGTGAACATCAATGTATTTATTTCTTCTGACAAATCACTAATTACAAGTTTTTCCTTCAAATTGAAGTTTTTCTAGTAATTTTAAAATATGTTGTTTTATTTTTGGCATGTTTTGTTTTGAGTGGTCTTTAATTTATAAAGCAAATATTTCATATAAACCATTTTTTTTACAAGTTGAATCAATCATTTAATTTTGATAATAAAACAAGTTGCATTTTTTTTTGCTAAAAATAGGGTAAAAGATATAATATTTCTGCATCTACTATATGATACCAGGTTGAAATATTTTTGACCGTTCGTTCAGAAATATTGCAAAAAAAATTTCTTGAGCCTATATTCCGTCGAATATAATCAATGTTTTGATGAAACTGTGCTGATTTTTCCATTGATTCTGCCAAAATCTGAACTTAGAACAAATGAGTCGGAATAATTTTGAATTGTAAAATCGTTTATAAATCCATTGTTCAAGTATAAAAAAATACTTATTTCTTCTAAGTTCAGATCGTGGCAGAATTCAAGGAAAAATGAGCACAATTTTTATATCTTACATGAATTCAAACGATCAACTAACTGCCTTTAGAAGTAATAAATGTCTTATTTTTCTGATACACATGATGTTTTGACTTTTCATTTCAAGGTATTTTTGTTAAAACATATCCTAAACGAGTCCTCATGGTAAAATCATATCGATCCTGATAAAAGAATATTAATTTTTTTTTAGCTTTTCTTGTGTCTTTTATTACTTTTTTAAACAAATAATGAGTTGCGAAATTGAAACAAATGTATCGCAAGAAAAAACTGGAAAACACGTTAATTTCGATCCGGGAAATACGGGAATTTGAAGACGAAATTTCACTAGACATCCTGTGATTATAATTCCAGATTTTTCTTTTAATTTTGTAGTAATATTGGTGAGAATTGCTTAGAATTGCATAATTATATTCAAAAGCCCTTTACATTTCCAGGTGGAAATAATTTATATGTATTGATACGAATATTCTATTAATTTCTATACAAATTTCTAAGAATTTTTATCAATTTTCCATGCATTTTGGACTCGGAATCGTTTTTTCGTAGAAAGTGATAGTACAAAAGCTTAGACCTTCGTACTTGTTCGTAGTATGGCATACATTTTAAGGGATTAATTTTTAATAGGAAGGATTTCTATGTAATTTTTTGTAGTATGTCTTTATTCTATTTAATTCACACAAAACCCTGGAATGGTCTGTTTTTAAATTTTCATCGTCTAAAATTTTGCAAATATTGATACTGTGTTAGTTCGGGGTAGACGACAAACCTTCAGCAAGCTCTTACAATTGTATACAAATTTGTAGTTTTCTATGCCGAACTATTACAAAATCTAATAACTTTCGACAAATCAGGTGTAAAAACTGGATTTAACAAAAATTTGAATTGGAATTTTGAAATCGGACTTCCGTAGCAACCCTGAATTAAAGTGAAAATTAATTTATAAATGATTTTTTTATTATTTTCAGACCCTGTTGCTTCGCTTTCTACCATATATTAATGTGACTGAATATAAAACTCAACTAGGTGAGCTGTGGACAGGGCTATTGCGCGGATTGGCCATTATCGGCCGCAGAGATTCCCACTTATTGGTAAACTTTTACTCTGAATTTCGACGATGGATTCATATCGTAACAGATTTCTCGGTTCTGCTTCAACTAGCGAAGACTTTTACGGAATCTGCCAGTCAGCCGACGAAAACCAATAGCTTAGCATTTGCTCTGACAAATAAGGTTTGTCATCCATCTTATTTAAATTTAAATATTTAAAGAAAATTTTGAAAATAAGAGTTTGAATTAAGAGTTTTGTTCATTCAATTTATCATTTGTACATTCTCATCCTAATGAGAAGGTATTGGTTTTATGTAAAATTTGACTCAGTCAGAAAAAACGATTTTTACGAAGGTGTCTGTAGTCTGTAGGCACGATAACTTTCGAAAAAGTAATCGGATTGGATTGAGCTTTGGCACACTTTTTTAAGGCCTAAAAGAAAATGACAAGTTCATTAGCCAGCTATTTTTGATAAAATTTCAAAAAGTTAGAGCATTTTCAAAAATTATGGAACCATTTTTTTCAAGATTTGAAAATTCTATGTACGGCTATTCGTAGTACACGGAAATTCGAACAATTTATCTTAACGACTTTTTTCGATACAATTAAAATGATAAATGATTAAAAATGCTATAACACTTTCAAAATCTAAAAAAAAACGAAAATGAACATTTTAAGCCAAACAACGCACGATATGAGAAAAAGTCAAGAGAATACAAACATTGCTTTTTGAAAGTCCTGCAAGATTATCATAACAATTTTTTTAATTTTCTTGAAAAATCGAAAATTCAAATTTTGATCGCACAAAAAAAATAAAAAATGCCATTTTTCGGTTCAACTATGCAAGATAGGAAAAAAGATGAATAGACAAAAATTGATCACCCAAAAAAGAGCTACAAATTTGTTGTTAATCACTTTTCGATAAGATGCGTAGTTTTTGTTTTAATCATGAAAAATGACATTACAAATAAACAAATTAAATTTTTGGACAAAAAGACACAAGGTACAGTAAAATGTTTAATAACAAAATTGTTTTTAAATTAGATCTGAAAATTTGATTTTAACCTTTTTTTCTCACGAGACACGTAATGAGAATGTGTTCGTTAAGGCCGAAAGAGCTTTATCAAAAGATAATTCACAATCACTAAATTTTAGTTGTCGGTGGTTTGACCTTTAATTTTAAAAGTCCTATGCAAAAATGTGGGGATGTACAATGACCGAGCGCGTAGCACGAGGTAAATACATTATCAAGCGCGAAGCTCGAGATCTAACAGGGGCGCGCTCAAACTTGCAAGCGAAGAAAGCCGCGCTATAATCTATTTGGCTGCGTCTAGTCGTCCCGAAAAATTAGGAGAGTTGGAAAAGGGGATGGACTAGTCGTCCCGACGACTAGCCAAGCTTATGAAAAATATTGGACCAGTCATCCCGAATTTCGGGACGACGAGACACTTCGTTTTTATTTTATCAGGTTATATATCAACTCTGTGTAAATTACCTTCAAAATTTATAAGATGAGATTCCGTAATTTACCTGAATATACATTTCCTTTATTATTCAGCATTTTTACAATATTACGTTATTTGATGAAAACAATATTAAAATCGCAGCAGCATCTACTGTTAACTCGCGATCATCCTGCACATCAGCTCTTGTTTTCCAAAATTCGAGAAAAACTTTGTCAAATTATGTAATACTTAAAAATTTCAGAATTTATAAAAATAAACATTTTCGTGATTCATGTGTGTAAATTTGTTAATCTTTTAATTAAAATATGTATTAAACCATTTTTAAACGTTTAATTTTCTTAGCTCTATCAACTTGCGGAAATAAATTTTATGTTGCTTAAATATGCCCACTTATAGTTCAAAAATTTAAGGGATTAAAATTAAATAATGAGAGATTTTCAAGTCTGGACAAATTCACTGATTTCATGTTTGAACTATTTGAAGCGTTCATAAGATAACAATTTTGAATTTAAAGGCTTTCTAGTTTAATAAATTATAAGTATTGGGCGATCGTCAATGTGAAGGCCTCATTCGTGAAATATTTAGATTGGAGTCGATCGAAATGGATGATTTTAAAATTAAAGTTTTGTTCATAACACGCGCATCGAAAGTTCGACCTTCACTAGAAGAAAGTTGCAACAGGCGACTGCGAATCACTCAGAAGGCAGCGAAAGCCGAACTTCCGATGCGCTCGTCATAAAAAATATCGTATATAGCTCGTGGTGAATGGCGGCGATGTCTGACTCGTGTGATTGCTGCCTTTAAACTTTAAACTCGTCAGAAATCGCCGCCTTTCGCCCCTAGCTATGTAATATATTATATATTTAACTAAATTTAGGTATGAGACATTTGAAATTGAACCATTTTTTGACTTTTTGACTTTTTAAATACCAAGTCAAGCAGAATGAGCAATTAAAACGAATACCCTTCAAAAGTTGTAGATTTAAAAATTAAAAGAATTAAAAATTGAATAATTATTATTTAGAAGCATCATACTTTAGCACTTGAAATTAAATAAACAATGCTAAATTTACAATTCTATGCTTACGATTTCAAATGTTTTCTTGAAATTGAACAATAAAACATATTCAGAACTTAAAAATGAAACGATTGACGTATGATTTTCATTTGTTTGTAGTTGCAAAATTCCAAACTGGACCATTACAAAATTTGAAGTCGACAGCTTTGGATATTGAAAAATTTTTTATTTCAGACACTTAAAATTCAAAATTGTTCAAGTCGAATACGAAAAATCTCGAAGCATTTAAAATTGAAGTACTTCAAATTATTGTGTTTAAAAGTGAACAATTTAAAGTTTAAAGTTTTCGAAGTGGAAGCATTGAAGTAAAAAAACATTTTTAATCGTCAACAAATTAGAGAATTGTCAAGTTAATACAAATTTCAAATTTTTTTTATTTGAAGTTCAATATTTTGTATATGAGCACGTCAGAGCAAAAGAAAGACTCCGCAGAGCCGTGAGGAAATACGAGACAAGTACCGTTAGAAAGAGACACTCTTACGCAGAATGCCTGAAGAGTAAGACAGCGCAACGATAATTGTCTCGTTTTTCCTCTCGACTCTGCGGAGTCTTCCTTTTGCTCTGAGGTGCTCATATATAACTTTGAATATTTTTTCTCTAAATATGAATACATAATTGAATTAGTTAATAAATAGTATATATTTTTAGTCAAGTTGTATTACTTCTTAGTTAAATTTTACTATTGCTCATTTATTAGCAAATTATTTAGTAAATAATTTAATTACGAAATACATATACCGGCTACAGATTTCGAAAGTGGACAATGCGGTATTGTAAACGTCAAAAACGGTATAATTGCAAATTTGAACCGTACAAAATTATAGTTTCAGATTGAAAGCTTCAGCTTGTAAAAAATGTTGCATACAAATATTTTAGAATTTAGTAGTTTAAGATTCAGACTTTAAATCAATTTTGCCATTTCAAGTTAACAGCTTTTGAAGTTAAACAACTTCGAAGTGAATTCTTCAAGATTCTACAATTTTGTTCCAAATTGGAATAAGACGTACTAGTTGACTAAAAATTAAAAATGTTAAAAATTAAAAAGCTTCAAATTCAGTTATTAAAAAGTGGGCAATTTTGTATATGGATTTGTGAATATGTGCTTTATAAATTTGAATTAGTAATATCTTTGACTAACTTTCAGTCAATTTTGACTAATTCTTAGTAAAAGTTTACAATCATTCACTTATTAACACATGATTTAGTAAAGAATTAAATTACTACATAAATTCTCCAAATTTCACTAGTATTGAAATTGGATTATGAGCCTATTTCGGATTTATAGAGTGGGCAATTTCCAATTGAAAGCGTTAAAAATAGAAAAAATTCATTTAGAAACAATGATTATACTTCATTAATTTTGAATTGTCTGAGTTGTAGAAGTTTAAGCTGGAAAGTAGTTATTTATCCGTTGAATAAAGTACAAACTACAATTTTAGTAATTTATGATTTAATTGAATTACCTCATTTTTCTTTTTCTCAAACTGAGGTACGGAGAATGGCAACTGGGTAAAGCCCAAACTGGAAATTTTACAGGAGAAACAAATAGTATATTGTGTATCAAGGACTAGAGAAGCGAGCGGAAAGTAGCTTTTTCCGCCCGATTTCATCTCCAGACGGAAAAAAATACTTTGCGCACAATGTACGTGCACGAAAAGACATAATTTCGGTGCAGGTTTAACAAAAAGAAAACATTTTCTGTCATAGGATTCAAAACAGGAAATTCTGAGAAAATTATAAAAACTAGCGGTCCTAATTCCTGAAGTATATTTCCAAGATTTGCAAACATAAAAAAATGTTTTTAAGCTAGGGGATGGGGGCAAATTGACTAGTTTACCTAGTTGTTCTTCTCAATTATTTTAATATGATTTTCTTTCATGTGTTTTCATATAAAAAAAACTACAAAGCGTTTGCTTGTCGATAGGTCTTAACCTAAAGTACTTGAAACTACAAAAAAAAACGACTTACGAGAAAAAAAGTGGGTTTTACAACAATTTATAACTGTGTTTTTAATTTTTCATATACTGCATTTCAGTTTAGGGAAAATCGGACGTATCACAGAAAGAATTTTTCGTATAGCGAATAATACATTTTTAGAAAAAATAATTGAAACTTTAAAACAGGTTGTATTAAAGATTAACAATAGTTATGTCCAGAATTTTATTACTTGCTATGCGAAAACTTCTCTCTATGAATCATTAAAAACGTGGGTTCCTCAGTGCATTTATATCTTCATTACTTACCTAGAAAAATGATTAAATAAATATTTAATTTCAGTTTGGTGTCTCGGTTATCGCTTCGCTCGTAGAACAAGCAGAAGCTTTGTTCCCTGCAGACGATTCTTCCATTGAGCAATGGTCAAATTTCGTCGTAACTGTTGTGAATTCGATCGGTGTTACTTCTACCGTTGTTGTACCTTGCGATCCAATTGCTGCCAATACCCTAAACCAACACCTAAATCGTATTCGGAATCTGGAAATCGAGAGGTACAAATCGTTGGAGCTTTTGTCGACTGACGCGAATACTTCACGATAGTGACCTACGTTTATCTTAATCGCTATTAAAGTAAGTAAATATAAGAGTCTGAAAATGTGAATTTACAGGCCTTTCAAGTGCCCTTGATATCTTTGACGAGTAGCTGTAACATAATGACACACACAAAAAAAACAAGTCGGATATCAAAGTTTTGCACAGTTGTTTCAATTTCGATAAACAAGGAGTAAGACGAAATTTGTTAAATCCACGAAGCATTTATCCACATCTCTCGTACGGGTGGAATTTTTTTGATTCTACTATTCCACAACTGAGCAGGTGCTTTAGTGTCCACGTTGCAATTAAAGCAAAGGATATGTTAATATAATTTCTAGGTTGTGTTATTTTCTATACATTTTTCTTCAAGTCTACCGAGTTTCGATACGTTCACAACTTTATTTCATAAAAAAGAGAAGACCCAGATTTTTTTATTCAGCATTGTACTTTACTTATTTGCACTTGTCTAACGCGGTTTGAAAGATGTACATAGGTAAACTTGTATATATAAGTAATTATTATACATTTAATTTGTCTGTAGGAATTACAAATTGATTAACAGATTTAAAAGTACCGAATTATGCAGGAATGTAAGCATATACAGAAGATCAGTTGTATTGTTTGAAAATCTCACAAATGATTTCGCGACTTTGCTATAATTGCAACAGAATCGTGACGGCTCATGGATATCTCTTTTGTAAGAAAATACTGTCACGTAATATTTTTAAAAAACGAGAAATGTCTCCTACTCTTGCAATATGACCGTGTTTCTCGAAACTTTATGCGCTATTAATGGCCTTTTAATCAGATCGATGGTATGATTCTTTTTTTTCACTTATTCGTTAATACTTTATTACTGTATGTACGTGTAGCTTGTACATAGTTACCAATATGTGAATGAATGATTATGTTTGTAATTTGCCGCGAAATAGCATAGAATGTTTTTTCGCACTGGGGACATGTAACATAAGATTTTCAGAAGAACCACACAAAAGACTTAACAAAAAGTACAGATTACGTAGTCTGATATTGGTAATTGACTTTTTTTACGGATCATTATTTTTATTAGATTCATATTATTATTGTATGATAACTCACATTTCCAAATGGAATTTTGTCTGATTTGATTTCAAGAATTGCTTTCGTTTCCTTTCTTTCAATTGCCAAGGAGCAGTACAGTAGATCATAAGATAACAGGAGGATAGTTTTTGCATGTTTTTAGGGTATAACGATTCTTACAACATGAGTCTAACGTCTACGATTAAGAATTTTAAAAATTAGATAACTATTTCAATTCCTCGTATTGCAAGTTTCAATTGGCTCGAGGGGTTACGACATATTCTTCTTACAATGTAACCGGGCCTTTAACAGAAGGTATTTAAGGCTCGAAAAAGCCTTGGACGCCACTACGTAGTCTATATTCTTTGAAATTGTATTAAGTTAGTCGCAATATTTCATTGAAACTTGCAGTAAGTGGTGAAATAGATTAACTAACGGCGATGCTTTAACTTAACGTTTTAAAATGTCGTCAAATTCAAGGGTTTAAGTTTATTGCACGCCTTGACTCGACCTATTTATCAATATGTTTCAAAAATAGGCAGTTAGGTTTAACGTCGAGAGATTATTAATTCTGAGTCACGCGAACCATCGACTCAATTTGTCATTAGAAATATTTGCATCGAGAGGCAAAAATACGCAGAGCGGCCGAACCTGGAATTTTTTCTGGTATTTTAAAAGAGTGCTCAAAGAGAATTACCTCAAATTTCACACGTTTTAGTTAATTACTTCCTTGAATCAAAATTACATTCACCGTTAAAGTAAATTTCGCATTGAGAGATTGCATGTGTATAAATTTTGGAATTTAATGTTCGATATACTTGAACATAATTGTTTCAGAAACGGTTATTTATAACTTAATCAGTATCTGCGTGTGCGCTAATTGACGAAAAGAGATAATAAATATATGAGAAAGAAATTGTTTTTTATAAAGGAAAGCAAAGGAAAAATTTCACTGTACACTTATAAGACCGTGCAGCGTCATTGTCTAAAAGTTACCCAAATTGTTAGATTGGGAAATGTTGCGTTTACATTTAGAGATATATTTTTGTAGTTGTACTAAGTTTTTCTTTTTCATCAAACTGTAACGGACAGAATACAACCATAACTTTAATGATTGATATTATACGTTGTGTAACTTTCATTACTTCGTTGTATTTTCAACATGTATCGGATATATTGAAGAAATGATTTATGCTACCATTGTACATTAATGATGCTGCCGAAAGAAATAATTATAGTTATTCTCTGTGTACAGAAGTCACCTAATTTGAAATCAGAGTCGGAAATAAATGTTTTGCATCCAACTGAACGCTTTTTTGTGCTTTTATACTTTCAAAACAGCAAGAGCTAAATTAAAAACCTCTTGTACTAAATTGGATTATATATAATAATTTAAATTCTGTGTTTTCTAGAAATGCAAACAAACAAAAATAGTAAATTTAAGAGGAGAAGTATAAGTTCACAAGTTTTTAATTGAAGAAAATACAGTTTTTAATGGATTGATACTTTTACATGTTTTAATAATTCAGTTTTATTTAAAAAAAAAACATTTTTGAAAAATTAAGATATCTTTCAAATACATACCTTTTTCTTAAAATTTTCCATTAAATGTTGTACATTTTAGACAAAATTCACATGAAAATTTTAAATATGCTTTCACGTTTTTTTTCAAATTTAATACACGATATTTACTGCAGAATTTGAGAATATTTTACTTGTCTTTATGAAGAGTTTTTTAAATTAAAAACTAATTACCAGTAATTACACTCAGGAAAAATCAACTTATTCACGCTAATTAAATGTCTAATTACCTAAAATTTACTTTTAAATTTTGTACATTTTAGAAAAAAAAAGGTTTTGAATGTACGTTAAAAATGATTTAATAATGTTTTTGCAAATTTACTACATGACATAAACTGCAGAGTTTGGAATATTTTAATTTGCTTATAGAAATGTATGTCTTTACAAATATTTTATTAAACTAAACACTAATTTTAGGAACAAAGTTTTAACCGGTACCGACAAATATTTTTCTTACCAGATGCTATCAGATCGGAAAACTCGTTTTTTCGGATTTTTATCATATTTTCATCTGAAATACCTAATGAAAGATCGGAGAACATAAATGATCCGAGAGAAGTTGTATGTTAAAAAAAGTTTTTATTTTCAATACATTTATACTCTACAAATGATATTTTTCGAGAAAATAGCCGATCAATATTGATGCATACACTTTTTCACAAAAACCACCCACCACAAGACATTGGAAAGGGGTAGCGGCGTGACTTAAATTATATATTTGTCACCAGTCACAAGGATGCCTCCCCCGCAATCACAAGACATTGGAAAGTGTTAGCGGTGTCACCTAAACTATTTCTGTGACCAACCACAGGGGTGCCCCCCCCCCAGAAACAATGGAAATAAAGCTTAGCGGTTTAGCATCACAGGGGTGTCTTCCGCCTCTCACGAGACATTGGAAAGAGGTAACGATGTGACCTTAACTATTTCTGGGACCAGTCACAGAGGTTCTTTACTGAGCCCCCACCCCCGGTTTTGTCAAATGTCCACGTTTTGAGACCCTCTGAACCCGAAAAACAGGTTTTCGCGAATGTGTCTGTAGATTTTTAGTTTGTTAGTACGATAACTTTCGAAAGAATTGACAGATTTTATTGGCCTTTGATAAACTCTTTTACTGTCCTAAAATGAAGGTCAAGTTGGTTAGTCAGCCATTTTGGATAAAAATTCAAAAATTTGAAGCATTTTCAAAATTTTTGAGAACACTTTGTTTAGAATTTGAACATTCTATGTACAGCTGTTCGTAGTATTCAAAAAGAAGCACAATTTATCTAATAACTTTTTTCGATAAAAAACAAATTACCAGAGTTATAGCATTTCCAATATTTAAAAAAAAAACGAAAATGAACATTTTGAGCCAAACAACACACGATATGAAAAAAAGTCAAGAGGAGAAAAACATTGCTTTTTGAGCACCCTATAAGACTGTCATAACAACTTTTTGAATTTCCATGAAAAATCGAAAATTCAAATTTTGATCGCACAAAACAAGTCTGTTAATAATCACTTTTTGATAGGACGCGTATTTTTTGTTTAAATTTGTAAAAAAACAGCATTAAAAATGAAAAATATTAAATTTTTGGACAAACGACACAAGCTACAAAAAAATAAATAAGACCAATGTTATTCACCCAAAAAAGAGCTACAAATTTGTTTGAATTATTTTTTGATAGGATGCGTGGTTTTTGTTTTATTCGTAAAAAACAACATTAAACATTTTTTTATTTAATTTTTGGACAAACGACACAAACTATGAAAAAAATGAATTGACAAAAGTTGCTCATCCAAAAGAGACCTACACATTTGGCATTAATAATTTTTTGATAGGACGCGTAGTTATTGTTTTAATCGTAAAAAATAAAATTAAAAATAAAAAATTTTTGGAAAACGGCACTAGGTA
Organism: Andricus curvator; assembly: GCA_932195095.1. NCBI lineage: Eukaryota > Metazoa > Arthropoda > Insecta > Hymenoptera > Cynipidae > Andricus > Andricus curvator. Next base: position 113,365 of record CAKNYM010051801.1, on the reverse strand, counting down.
CGAAAAAAATTAATTATTAAACCAAAGTTGTTCACCCAGAAAGGATCTACACAGTTTTTATTGATAATTTTTAGATAGAGCGAGTAGATATTCTTTTAATCTTAAAAAACAAGATCAAAAATAAACGACAAACGACACAAGAGACGAAAAAAAATGAAAAGGCAAAAGTTGATCAACCAAAAAAGATCTACAAATTTGTTATAAACTCTTGTTATCAAAATATATTGAAAATAAAAAATTACATCTTTGGAAAAAAGGACAAAAGCTGCAATAACATTTTATTTAACAAAATTTGTCGCCTGAATTATATATACAAATTTGCTCAAAACCACCTTACGCTACGATGTGTATTTTTAGTTTTAATTATGAAAAATAACATTGAAAATAAACAAATTAAATTTATGGAAAAACGACACAGGTTGCAGTAAAATGTTTAATAACAAAAAATTGTTTTTTCTCATAGAATTTGCACTTTTTTCAATCATAAAAACAAGACAATGAAAATACATATGTTTTAATACCAATGTATATTATTAATTGTAATAATATAAATTTATTGAAATGGTACATTTTTCAGGGTAGCTGAGAATAAAATTTAATGCAAAATAAGAAACAAATATTAAATTAATCATGACCCAGATAGCACAATAGTTTGCAGCAAACTTGCCTATAGTTTGCAGCAAACTTGCCTAAAGTTTGCGGTGCAAGGTTCGGAAGCTTACACCGGCAGGTTTAGGCAAGTTTTCTGCAAGTGAGACAATGACGCCGGTGAAGTTGGCACTCCAAAAATTGGAATCGAAATTTTTTCATTAAATACTTTGGTGGTCCTTTGGTGGTTATAAGGTGGTGGTTTTTGATGTTTGGTGGTCAAAATTGCAAAAACTACAGAGTTTTTAAAGTGGAGTGCTAACTTCACGTTGCACTCCACTTTTTGACTTATTCCAAAAATTCTTTTTTTTATCCTTTGGTGATCATACGGTGGGTCATGTTTGTTGGTGAAAATTGTGGCAGACATTAATTAAAGAAAAAAAATTCCTTAACATGCGCAGATGATTGTGCGCATATGGAAATGGCGTCACGTTTAAAACAAGAAATGCTACAAGTGCTACGAAAAGTCTTATATATATATATATATAATTTAAAAAAAGGGTTAAACAACCACCGCAGGGTCCCACTGAGAGCAACCGCCATCCAAAAAAATGACACCGGCTCCCAGTAGAACCGCGGTAAATCACACTTATGGCCACGTCTCACAACCGTGAAATGGGTGGTCACAGGGCACGATGAAATCACAACGACAGGCCAGCGAAACCCTCGTGTATCTTGAGGACACGAAGCGACCCAAGGATGACAGTTTTCTGCATCCATCTCGCAAGTGCCTTGGCATATTTTTGGCACGCGGGTATGGCTTTAAGGTTACGAACCAGTGATAGTTTCGAACCTCCGAGAGCACCTATCACAAGGACAATTACTTGTACCGAATATTCTGGGTACAGTCGTTGAAGCTCTCTTTTAAGGTCTTGATACCTCTCCTCCTTTTCTTTCTCCTTGGCAGTGACGTATTCGGACGGAGCCGAGAATTCGATCACGAATATATTTGGTTTCTCAAAGTCTTGGAGAACGATGTCCCTGCCGATGGAACAGCACTGAAACGGCACTCAAAGGGCACTGCCCAGTGCCGTTTCAGTGCTGCAGTTGGACACCCTGATAGCATGTGTTCTAGGTACTCAGCGTGTGCATGACACGCTCTGCACCTATCACTGGGAACTTCTTGACATAAAATGCGGTCACGGTAGGCTAAGGTGGAAATGACACTGTCCTGGCATGCGAACAAAAAGTCTCCATACCTGAATTAAGCCCTGATGTTCTGAGGAGAGCAAAAGTTTGCTCCTTCGACAAGGGCTGTTTTTCTACATTTATGTGAAAGTTTCCGTGCATTTTCTTGTCGAGTAGCTGTTAGTGAAATTTTTCAACCTCTCCCTACAAAAAATGTCACATTGAAACGTATTCAAAAGTATTGCACTTTGAATGCGAGGTTGTCGAAAGCAGATTTCCAGAGAATATCTCGTGAATGCGATTCAATACTTAGTTCTGCTTCGCACTTAATCGCATTCAATAGCATTGAGACAAATGCTTCGCATTCAATCGCATTATGTAGCATTGAAACATATTAGAACTCTCGCATTAACACGCATTGAACGCAAAATATCTCACTTTGCATTCAGACGTATTCAAGATTTAGACGCTATATGCGAACTCTCGCATTAAAAAGTATTGTGCTTCCGTCCCAATCCGAGGTTGTCGCAAAGCAGATTTCCAGAGAACAACATCTCGTGAATGTGAAGCAATACTTTTCGATCTGACGTTTTTTGCAGGGCTGCTTTCTTCACTTCGGCTTTTAGAAGTGAATCATATCTATACAGATGAAGTAATGCACTTTCCTCACTTCTGATGTTAAAATTTAGGCCAAGGGTCTCGGCCGCTTGCTTCGCGGCTTTCTAAAGGAACGTTCCTTTGCCAATTATCTCGTGGTTCCTGCCCATTTTTAGGAGAGGATCTCTGCCATTTGCAACGATATATAAGCTGTGCTTAGAACAATTCGGTTATGAAGACAGTAGAGATTCAGAAGTCCGCGTCCGCCTTGACGGCGTGAAATGAAAGCGTCCTGAAAGCGGCTTTGAAGCACACCCAGGTATGTTTAGGTCTCTCCAGTATTAAGGTGTCTAATAACACTTATTATGATCCACAAGCTCAGGGTCCTTGGGAACGCCGGTAATCTTTCCTTTCTTCAGATTAATTTTGGCACACTTGTCCAAACCAAAGTCCATCCCAATCTCTCCTGTGTACTTCTTGACGATTTTTATAGCAGTTTGAAGTTTGCTGTTACCAGAGGCATAGATCTTCAGGTCATCCAAATAAAATACATGAGTGACCTTATGCTCGCGCTGATTAGTGTCCCACAGAGGTATCCAGGAGAATTTCGTAGTGCGAGAGATAGAGGCAGAAGTGTGATGCAAAAAAGCAAAGGGCTCATGGTATCACCTTGAAAGAAGCCCCTCTGGAAGGTGACGTTGTTCGCTGTCACACGATAATTTCTAGATGAGATAGTAAATCTAGTTTTCCAAAGAGGCATCAATCTCTCTATGCATCTCACTATGTGTGGATGTACCTTCAAGCTTTCCAACAGACAGATGATAAGTCTATGAGAGGTTGAATCGAAAGCTTTCCGGTATAGTCAATCCACGCCATTGACAAGACGCGCTGATAAGCTGCAGCGTCTTTACAGACACACCTGTCAATTAGCAGGTTCTCTCGACAGCCTGCTACACCTTTTTTCAAAACTTGCATCGTAAGTTTAAGGGAAGCTATTGCGCGACAATCTTGAGCGAAACTTGTATCGCAATACATATTTAGGCAAAGTTCAGGGAGCGCTCTATATTATATAAAAAAAGGCTAATTTCACTGTTGTCATTGAAGTCACATGATAATCACTATGATATTTAAATTTTCGTTTTTTCCTGGCCTTTTAATTCACTATACTAATTATCAAAATTTTCGGGACTATTTATTTATTCCTGAAAATTACGTAAATTTTGCGATGAAAAATTTCCTCAAGTTTGCTGCAAACTATTGTGCTATCCGGGGATAAATAAAATTTGTACTTTATTTTGCAATATCTGAATAAGCAATTCCAGGCCGAGGTACATAAAAATAAATGTAATATACATTTGATATAAAATTGTTGAACATAATGTGGTAAAGTGCAGATTTTGGAAAAAATCGAGTGCGAAGCACACGTGATACGTGATGAGAATGTGTTCCTTAAAGCCGAAGGAGCTTTAACAAAAGAGAATTCACAATCACCAAATTACATTCGTCTATGCTTTGACCTTTAATTGCCTTTAATTTTAAAAGGTCTGTGTACAATACGTAGGGGAAATACAAAGACGCAGCGCGAAGCGCGAGAACTGGAACGTCATTTACCAGCTGAGTTGTGTGAAATATATATGAAACTCAGCCGTTAAATGTGTCGTTTGGATTCCCGGTAAGAAGGCTTGAATAGAATAGGATTGAAAATTTCAATTCATGTTAATACCTGATTTTCCCTTCGTTCTCTTAAACCAGAAACAGTAATTAGAAAGAAGCAACTGCTATACGTTTCAATACAGTTTGAAAAATATAATTTTCTACCTATCTAATAACAAAAGCAGTAAAAGGACAATTTACTGACGATTATTAAAGAATTTATTATTACTATATGTATGTATAATTATATTAATTAATTAAATAATTATTTGATTAATTATTCAAGTTAACTAATGTTTTCAGAATACATAAATTCTTTTTGGTATCTCGGTATCACAAATCCTATTTCATTCAATTCAGTTATACAATTTGGAATTGAGGATAATGCGTTTCATATAAAATCAATTCAGATTTCTTGAATTGAAGTCACACCATCTCTCCGCAATGTAAACTTGAATTCACTGTAATAGACCCTTCCTAACTTGAATTCAAAAACCGGTAATTCAGAAAATTCAATGTACACATTTCGAGAATGAATTAAACTGAATTGAACACACTTCATATCTAACCTTCTTTTTGGAATAGGAAAGAGAGTCATTAACACTATGTGAATAGACGGGAATTACATTTCTGAGCCACTTATTACTTTCTTGAACATTGAAGCCTGAAGGGAAAATCATGTATTAAAAATAATAGGATTATCTCTACTTTCACGCTGAAATCTTAAATTTTTAATTCTATTCTATGCAAGCCTTCTTACCGGATTGTTCCGATTAAAAAACAAGAAATACAATTCGAAGAACTCTGCCTGAATCGGTGGTGGCTATATGGATTTTCCATCTAATAGATTTTTTCCCTCTTGGCGCATATTTTTTTTAATATCTTCGCAAAAAAAGATTTTTTACCATAAGTGTTTGTGGATATTTTTTTCAAAATCCATTCAATTATAAATAATAAAATTGTTACAAAAAGAATTACCAATTTTATTTTATTAAATAGCTTTAAAAAAATGAAAATTAGTACCCAAAACTACTTATGGTAACAAATATTTTTTTTACGAAGATATTCAAAAAATAATGTTTCGTTCCATGTATTATAGTGCTCATGCTTGACGACCCTCGATATGCGACCATCTTGCTATTAGACGTCACAAAATGAAATTACTCCTTACCTGCTCGTTACGGACTTTACGGAAGTTACGGTGGACTCCGTTGGGTGGAAAGGGCGCCTGATTGGTGATTTCCTCTGGAGAAAGTCTTTGAATTTAACCGCCGTAGATCCAATCCTAGGCGTTGTTTACAGCTAGAATGTCAAGTGGCATATCGTGTCTGAAAATTAACGGGCTTTTTCAAGCAAGTTGTACGCGGCTTTACAACGAGGTTACACGATGTTTTGTGTTGTGACGATTTTTCTCAGCGATAATGAAACATGTGAAATAACGCCGTGCCTTGGTAGTTAAAATGTGTTTTATACGCGAATCTTGATAGTGATCAAACAAGATTTTATAGGTAAATTGATCAAATAGCTTCTAAAAAGTTTGTGTTCATTTTTTGGAGACTCAGCAACAACAATTTACAATTTGTGATTTGCCCTTTATTTTTCGGGATAAGTGGACCCAGTGGACCCAGTGGACCCTTTTCTAGCAAATCTTTACCCTCTGGAATAATAATAACACCTGTCTTTTACCCATGCGTTTGTGATTCATGCCTGCTGTTCACAACTACAATTCACAAAATTTTTGACCCGAGGTAAGTACAATTGTTTATTATTTACGTTTGCTGGTATTTTTCATGATAATTTCATTGGGAAAACACTGATTTCATGCGAATTTACTCATTTGTAATTTGGAGCACTTCATTTTCTTTTTTGCATATTCAATCAAGAGAGTCCTAGTAGCTATTCTTTCTTTAGTTCTTTAGGTTCTTCATTTGAGATAAAAGGCATTAAAGAAACGATACAGGTTCCTAGTTATGCAGGGCTTGCGGACTATTCACAGAAAAGGTTGCAAATTTAGGTTACACTGTTATAAAAAAATGAGGCTATAAAATTCTTTCAGTGTTGTGACTTTTTAAGTAACTTTTTTCAGATAACAAAGTTATATTGCGAGGATTGCTGAGAGTAAGATTTAAAGTATGAAATGTCAAATTTGAAAGCTTTCAAATATGAATTTATAAATCACTTCTAAAAGGACTCTTTAATTTGCAAATGTTCGGAATGAAGATCAGTTTTGAAAGCATAATATTTCAAATTGAAATGCTTTCAAGAGTTGGTTAGAGCTTCCAAAATCCAAAAAATATATATTTATATGTAATAATAGTAACTTTGGAAGTAATTTAAGTTACTTTAAACAGGGACTGTAACTGTAACGAATTCCTTTTTTTAGTAACTTTACCAGTTTTATCAACACTTTTTGTGCTTGTAAATAAAGTGTTCATTATGAGTTCTCGTCATTACAAGCTTATCCTTAATTTTCTGGCTTTTGTGGTTTCCATTTTCGGTGAGCAGACACTTGACTATACTAGCCCTGAGGAAGTAGTCGACCTTAGATCAATGGGTAGTAGTTATGTTTGTTGATGAGTAAGTCTCTCTCTTCAAGGTCTGCTTATTTTAAATGCTAAAAATACGATTTTCGGGTGATATCACGGTATAACGACAGACCGAAAATGATCTTGAATGAGAATTAAGAATGGATCGCCTCATGGACCACTTGTTGAATATTTTTCAAATCCCAGAAAATTGAATTCTTTTTTGATTGTTTTGGAAAATGTAAAAGAATTCTAAAATTAATATTAGAATTTTTATAATAATACCAAGTTTTTCAAGAAGAAATATAATATTTTATAAATGAAAAATGTACTAGTAATCTTATACTAAAGCTAAAACTAAGAGAAATTTCTTTTAATACTGAAGACTTGAAACAGTTTGGTGAGGAAGTTTATTTAATGGAGTGTCTGACAAACAGAATAACATACCATCAGATACTGAATCATTATTCAAGTGAAATTGCAGATTGACCAATGTCAAGTTTGTTTTGTGAATGCAGTTCGTCAAATGCCCGCATGAAGTCTTTGGGATGCATTTGATTGATTGACTTCCAGTAGGAGCGTAAAAGAAAATGTTTATATTTCATTCTTTATAGGGAGAAAGAAATTTACGATAATAAAATAACGAAGTATCTAGTAAATTGCTTTTCATGTCTTTGAAAACAATGTATTTGTTTTTAAATACATTTTTGGCAACAAAAAAAAGGAAAATCTTTGGGCCACACATTTGGGGGACCCCCACAAAACACTACAAAATGCACACACTTCTGCATCGGCTCCTACTACGATGACCTTGGTGGTAGTAGTAGTAATTCTTAGTATGTAGTAGTATTTACTCATTCTTTTCTTATGCGCATGGGAAATATTTGTTATAATGGATCAAAAGTAATATCTTAACTTCAAATTAAAATTGTTCAAAATTGTAAATTTTATGTCTTAATGATTTTTTATTAAAAATACCAATTTCTGATGAAAAGCATGAACATAAAATTTGTTTAGAATGTTAACATATCCTAATATTGTTCGACAGTTTTTAATGTTTTGAAATCCAATGATTTTTTTATTTAAAATATTGATTCCGATATGTAACGTCAACATAACCTACAATTTAAGAAAATCAAGAATCTAATATTTAAAAAATTTTAAATACCAATTTTCAACGAAAAACACATAGCATAACAAAAACTTATTAAAAATTGTACAACTTCTTTGAAATTGAATTATTGTTTACTAAAAATACCGATTTCAAATCTAAAACGATAGCATAACCTGAAATTGTTAAAAATAGTGAATTTTCCTTGAAATATAATTTGTTGTATTAAAAATACAAATTTCCGACTAAAAACACTTACATAATTATTTTTCTTTAAAAGTACCAATTTTGGATGCAAAACGACAATGTTATTTAAAATTGTTCAAGAATTGTAAATCTTTTTTTAAAATCGAATGATTTTTTAATCAAAATATCAATTGCAGGTGAAGCACGCCAATACAATAACCTAAAGTGGTTGAAAAATTGTAAATATTCTTTGAAATCGAATAATTTTGTATTAAAAACACAAATTTCTAACGAAATTGGTATTTTTAACTCGGTATTTTTAATTTTGGTATTTCAGACATTGTTAGGTAGTTAGAAGTAAGTTAGAATTTGGTAATACTAACTTAACAGAACAGGAAATTAGGTTTGAAATCTAATGATTTTTTTTTAGAAATACCACTTTCCGGTAAAGAAACGCGAACATAACCGGAAAACAAAAGTTGTTCAAAAATGTTTTATCTTTGAAATATAATAATTTTTCATTAAAAATACCAATTTACCGGTGAAAATGACATACAGTATAGATATATCTTGAAATTGTTCAAAATTGTACATTTTATTTTAAATCTAAGGATTGTTGTGTAAAAGCACAAATTTTCGACGTAAAACACTAAATAAAATGACCCAAAATCGTTCAAAAATTTTGTGTCTTTGAAATCTAATAATTTTCCATTAAAAATACCAATTTACCGGTAAAAAAGACATACAGTATAGATATAACTTGAGATTGTTCAAAATTGTAAATTTTATTTTAAATCTAACGATTGTTGTGTAAAAGCACCAATTTGCGACGTAAAACACTAAATAAAATGATCAAAAATCGTTCAAAGATTTTGTATCTTTGAAATCTAATAATTTTCTATTAAAAATACCAATTTACCGGTGAAAAAGACGTATAGATATAACCTGAAATTGTTAAAAATTGTAAATTTGATTTTAAATCTAATGATTTTTGTGTAAAAGCGCGAATTTTCGGCATGGAACGCTAAATAACATTACCTAAAATTGTTCAAAATAGGGAATCTTGTTGATGATTTTTGTTTAAAGATTTTTGTTTTTAAGATGCCAATTTCTAGTGAAAACTGCTAATACAACCTACAATTTTGAGAAATTGTAAGTCTTCTCCGAAACGTTATGATTTTCAATTAGAATTCTTCTTTAAAAATACTAATTTATTAAATAATTTGAAATTTTTATTTAGCCGTGCAACAGTATTAAAAATCACAAAATTTTCTCAATTTGTCTAAGGTTTTCTATGATTTTTTGTATTAAAAAGGATTACTTCTAGTTTTAATTTTACAAATTTCAAATTGACTGATGCAATACAAATAAATAAGATAAAAAGTTAGTTGCATATACGGAGACTATTTTTTTTAAATGTCTAATTATAGAATTTCAATTTAGGAAATAAGAACATGCATCCCAGATAGGAAACCCTAAATACGAAAATGGCTAATCGAAGGGATAAAGCGACCAGCGGCTTTGTAAGTATTTGTTTTTTTAATTTGATCTTTTATTAATTTAGATAATTAAGATGATTCAATTAAAATTGAAAGGAAAATGTACATTTTCGATTGTGAATTTACTCAATATAGTTTAAAATTCAAAAAGTATATTAACAAAATATTACGTGCAGTATACTTCAATGGGATGGAAAAGTAACAAACGTATTTAAGAGAAGAATATGTGCGTTATTTTCGCACCATTGGTGTTGTTACACTCATGGGAAATTTTCTTATTGTTTTCAATAAGAGGATGTCAGTGTCTTTTATTGTTTAAATATTTTCTACATACATTGAGAAAGTAGTCAATAAGTGGGAAAACTCGTAAAATGATTGCTGAAAATTCCCTTTTCTTTCACTTTGGCCTAATTTTTTGAATGCAGATATGAATCTTTTTTTCTTTGATATTTTCGATGGTCACTCTATTACACATTATTGAATCAATTTATTTAAATCATTTTAAACAAAAATTTTTCTTATAATGAAATTTTTTTAGTCCAAGTGCATGATAATTACTGACAGAGGACAGGTTTTGAAAGTATGGTGCTAATTAAATGCGTCTATATAGATTCACGAACCGAGTATACGAATCACAACATGTGTGGCTTATTACCGCATTTCCACCTCCAGCTTATTTAGGCTGGTACGTTAATTACCTATTCAGACGCAGAAACCGAGCAGAAACCATGCCTAGTGAATACACATTGTCGAGTTCCAATGTTTTAGGACCTAGGTAGTACTTCCATGTTTATGCGCCCCTATGATGCGGTAAAATATCTTCAGTCGTGCGCAGACCTCTATACGCTAAAGTAGATTGAAACGCGATCCAATTCTGGTAATATACACCCATTCGCGGTGTATCATTCCCGACTTCAGTGTCTACTTAGATCAAATGTTACGACAAAGTGCGAGGCAAAAAGTTCTTGAATTTCGTGGAGTTCGCTTCATCTTAAATTCCTTTTTCTCTTGTGTTCAAACTCATCGAGACATACATTTTTGATCATCATTGGTACCAAAAACCATTTATGTGAAGTTCTTGACCGATAAAGAACTTTATCTTCGTTAAATAAATAAATGTAAGAAGGAAATTTGATGTATTTTCTCTAAAACGTAAAATATTTAGTTTAGCTCGCGATGGAATTTATGAAAGAAGTGTAAATGACTAAATCTTTGAAATGAAAATCCTGTGTGTAATGTGAATCCTGGAACGTCTACTGGTTTATTATTAAACTTCTGTGTGTTAAATAGTGATAATCAAAACTCGAAGGTGCCGATTTTTGCAGTTAAACATAATTCAGACTTGTCATTGTTTGAGTTATACCTCGGGACGATATGTTGAAATGTGCTGTTGTCGATAAGTGTCAAACTGTTCGATTTATAAGGGCACTCATTTAACATTGGCACCATGTCGAATTCCGTTCGAAGGACGAAAAGCTGGTACCGTAAAGCCGATTCAATCAAGGTAGAGATCCTTAATCTTCATTTTAATTTATTAAATGAACGAAACATTTCATTGAAAAGTCATATTAGATATTGAAAAAGTATTGTTGTGAAAGATTTAGTAATAGGAGAAAAAAATGCAGGAAAGTAATTTATTAACGCAGTTTTCCCATATCGGAATTCAATCTGATATGACAATTTTATCGGTGAAATTTGTTCATTCAGATAAGAGCTTGCTATTCCGCAAGATTTTTCAAATCTTTCTAGAAAGTTTGGAATTCAAAACGAAACAATGGACCTTGAAACCAGGGACGTTTTGAGACCGCGGGAAATAAGAATTAATTAATTTTTTGACCGATAATTTTTTTAATTTTTATTTGAAAACTTATCCAATCACTTTAAAGGTCACTTAATATCACATGAAGTTATGCAATAGTATTATTGTACCAGGTTAGTCATTCAAATTTTAAAGCGTTGCGACATGGAATTTTAAGTGTTCAATTTTTAAAATTTTTAATTATACAGTTTGTAAAGTTTCATCCTAAAATCATTTACATTTGAATACCTACACTTTGTTGTAAGATTTCAATTTTACATCTAAAATTAACAAGATTGATTTTAGCAAGGTTTAAGGCATAATTGGACAATAATTATTAATTTTAAACAATTTAATTTCACGCTTCATAGTTTTTTAAAGTTTTGATTGTTTATAATTACACATTTTTTAATTTTCAATGTTTTTAGAATAATTCAAATTTGAATACAATTTAAAATTCTCCAATTTTGAAAAGTGAGAGTGAATTTAGTTTTTGATGGAAAATCTTATCATTTTTTACGAACTAGCCCTGGCGTTATAGTTGACCATTTAGTTCTATGGAAAATTAGGTAATACTAGTTAGTGCCTAAATTTTTTAGCAGAAAAATCTCTCCAGTCACTTTAAAAAGTCCTTTGATATGATATGTGAATATATTATAATTTTGTCCATCTGAAATTGAATTTGAATTAATAATCACATATATATCATCTAACTGCTAGATCACCTTTTTTCCGAGTGATGTTTATTGACAATTTTTGCTTATGTTCATTGTATTTTTTTAATTTTATAAAATTATTGTCGTTTTACGTGTTTGAACTTAGTAGATAACATATAATAGGCCCGTTTTGCGTATTTACTTTTATTTTGACCAAAACACTACTTAGGCCCCTTTTTGGAAAACGGCTTCAATTCTTTAACCTTAAATTTTAAGTGATTCTCATTTGAAGATTGTCTTATTGTTCAGGCTTTGAATTATAATGTATTTGGTTTTGAAGGCTACTCTGATAATCGTGCAATTTTGCAGCATTTGAAATTAAATTTATTCAAATCGAAGGCTTCTATTTTGAAAAGTGCATTATTGAACAATTTTAATTTAAAATTGATGAATTTTCCAGGTTTTCGTTTTTAATTTTAAATGCTTTGAATTCAGCCAGGGGAAAAACGGAGAAATGGCCGGGCATTTTTTCTAATATTTGGCAACCTTGATATAATTAAGTTTGTGTAATTTATGTACATGTGACTATGACAGGAAACTACGAAATCACGAAGCAAAACGGATGTAATAGGCGTTCAAGGCTCAGAATTGGACCTTCATTTCTGTCAGTAATGGAAATTTGAAAGAAAAAATTATTCCATGTCGTAAAAAGGTTAAATAAAAAATTATGAATTGATTTTGATGGAAATTGTTAATTTTTTTCACAAGGGAATGATCGAAGATGTTACAAATGAAAAACAATGCAAGTTTTGAATGAAATAGTATGTAGATTGTAGAGAGCTATTGAGGTAGTTGATACAGCTGTTTAATGTCACACTGAATGGTCCTATGTCATTCTATGGTTGTGTTCTTATTTACCCACATAGAAAGATAGACGGACAACCGTCAGTGATATGTTACACATGGGCACACGCCGCATTTCCTGCAGCTACCGGAATAGTGAATGCTGAAGAGACTAACAAAACTCACACATTCTCTGTTGCTTTCGAACTTCCTACATCAAACATCCAACCGTGAAGACATACATATATTATGACACTGTTGCACTGCATGACGAGAGGATTTATAGTACCTCGACACACAGAGATTGATGACATAAAAAACTAAAAAGTACTGGAACGCCGAGAACGCAAATGTTTTTAATTCAACATTTTGCAAGGAAAAATCACATCTGGTGTACACATTTCGCTTACCCATTTTCAAAGATAGAAATCTGTTCTGGTTCACTACCATAGAGCTCTACCAGATTTTGATTCGAGAAAGGGAAGATTTATTTGTTCAGATTTTAAAATTGACAATTTCTAGACTTCTGGATCTTCATGTTTAAGTTCCTTAAAAACGGGGAATTTGAGGGTGGCCGCTTAACAATAATAAACTCAAAATTTATGAAGAAGAATCTTTTTCTAAATCTAGCACGAAAACAAACCGTCGAATTCTCTGGAGTCTAGATGTCGGTTGCAGAAATCTGTGACCAGAACGTCGTAGCCTTTCCATATACTTAAAACTATTGAAATTTTAAAGCTTTGAGACTTTGAGTTTGAAAGATCAGGCTTCCGAGCAGGAGGCCTGGGGTTCGATCCCTATGCCGATAGCAAAAGTACCCAAAAGTACCCGACCTAACAAAGAAAACGCAACAAATTTGGAAAAAAACACCTTTATTTCTCAACGTAGTGTCCTTTTAGCTCGATACACTTTTCCCAGCGATGTTCAATAGTTTCGAGACCCTGTTTATAGTGAGAACCGTCGAGCTCCTCGAAATAGCCATTAAGCGCAGACACCTCTTCATTGTTAGCAAATCTTTTACCACTGAGCCATTTTTTTCAAGTTTGGAAAGAGAAAATAATCCGAAGGGGCTAAATCTGGCGATTAGGGTGCGTGAGGAACACTCAGAGAAAAAGTTGTCTTGAAACAAAAGCATCGTCCTCTTGCCTGTTTTGTTTTGAACGATGTGAACATATGTTTTACACAAACAGAATTATTTGGCTACAAGATTAGGTTATGTTAGTCGCATAACGAAATTTTTTGCTGCAAAAGGATTCCTGTTGAGACAAATGAAAATCCTCTCAACCTTAAATTTAAGAGGAAATTCCATTTACGTCAACAAACATCCTTTTTTCACAAGAGGACATTTCTCTGAGTGAAGCTATTTGAATGTTAACTAATTGATTTTGGCCATCGCGATAACGAATGTGTGAGCTGGTGCATTGTCTTAATGAAACAAAACGCTGCAATAAGTTTCCATAATACTCGCCGTTGATTGTTTTTCATTTTTGAAGATTTATTTATTTAAAATTTATTTTTATTTTGGAGTTTTCTCCGTTTGTACTTTTCCGGCTTAAGATGTTCTTGCAGAGAACGGCTCAACTGCGATTAAATGTCTCATTCTAAAATTGAAAAAGTTTAGTTTTTAAGGTTTCAAATTAAAAATCTTCCAGTTTGAAAAGCCTAATTTTGCAAATGTTATTCAATTTTCAATGCTTACATTTTTTAACTTTTAGTTTTGGATGTTTGGTACTGAACTTTTTAAAAATTGAAGGCTTCAAAATAAATCTTCGTGAATTTTAATGGTTTTCAATATTGAGGAAAATTAAGTTTTAAGTGAATCTCATAGGTAATAATTTAGATTATCAAGACACTTTTATAAAGGCAATATTAGAAATAAATTATCTTCTGAAAAGGGTCTAAAATTTTTGCCGCCAAATAAAAACATATTACTATTGTATATAAAAAATATAACATGTTTAAAGATTTCATCTTGAGTTTGTTACGCATACTTACAATAGATAAGTTATTATCGCCAAGGCCAGTTAGAACAGGAGCAGGACAAGTGGTTTAAACATTTTATGAGCTTAGAACTCTTAAGGCCTTAATTGTTTAATTAATGAAGACTTCTTCATTGGAATTACGAATTTAAAGAACGTATTATAAGGCACATTTTATGAAGGAATTTAGTTGTTTTCTAACAATGCAGCACGTTCTAAGATTTGTGAAAATGCCATTACAAATGTCAGACTCTTTTTGACGTGCTTACAACTCCTGGGAACCGGTTGAGCTGCATTGCTCTCCAGGACGACTGCATTCCACGACAATTACAAGTTTGTCACTATTTTTTTTTTGCCTCATGCATCCATGAACATGTGCATTGCGGATATATGCTACTATAAGGGAAAAAAGATCAAATATTGTAAACGTCACTTTTTGTTGTCTGCTTCGTGTCTGAGCGGCAGAATATGAACTAGTGTAGAAAAGAAAAGTTAAATGGCGTGGAATGAAAAGAGTTTTTATGTTTCTAGAATTCCTGTTTTCTTAAAAAGAAAAAAAACGAAAGTCTAATCAAAGGACCTAGAGGGGTAAAATTTGCCCCCGCGCCTATCAAGTTCATATTAACACTATAGATGGGCATTGGGCACCCATGTGACATAAAATTCCTTCAAATGGTAACCTTCAAATTTCATTTTTTGGTGGTGTTGTGGAGGGGGAAAGTAAAAAAAGTGATTTTTTCGGAAAAGGCTAAACCGGGTTTTTGACGATCAAAATATATGTTATTGTCACCAATAAGATTACTTAAAGAAAAAAGTTTGAATTTAAAAAAAAAATAAAAAAATAGGGATAAAAAAATGTTTTCAATCTTCAATTTTCTTTGAGGTTATGTTTTAGAGATACACCTTTAATTTTGTTCGAAAAAATGCTTCGATTGTTTACTTTAACATATATTTTACCCAAATTTTTCGTAGGAGTACTTCATGGCTATAAAAAAAGCTTGCGCGGGGCGCCCGTAACAGTAAGGTGGTCCCAAAAAAACAAAGTTCAAATTTTCTTCGCAGGGACATCTTAAAATCACTTCCCCGAATGTGACATCTGCGTTTATTTTATATTTTGACTCCTCTTCACATTTTATCGCAAATTATCGGTATCCTCACAACAACATAAACTAATTAGGTAATATAAAAGATCAATATGGTCGATTAAAATTTTTCTTAATTGTTTAAACAATTTTTTATTCTTTAAATGTAACTTTTGTCTGGATTGAGGCAGAAAAGTGCAGTTTTTTGCAAATTTTTCAACAAACTACATATAATTATGGCATGTCTTATATTCTTATAACTTACACATATTAGTTTAAGCATTTTCCATTTGTTTAAACAATTTTTCCCAACCTAATATCAAACATTTCCATCTCCTCTGAGTAACATAAACTAATTAGATTAAATCGAAAATCAGAATTACCGATCCACTTTGTTGTTAATTCTTTAAATAACTGTTTATTGTTGGAATGTAACTTTTGATTGGATTAAGAAAGAAAAGGGTAGTTTTCTGCCAATTTTTCAAAGGACTTCGTCGAATATGTGTAAGTTGTGAGAATACGTACAATACATACCAGAATTCTATGAAGTTTCTTGAAAAATTTGCAAAAAAAACTGCATTTTTCTGCCTCATTTTAGTCAAAAGTTACATTTAAACAATAAAAAATTGGTTTAAATCATGTTTTAAATAAACGAAAATAGTTTAAACAATTAATATTTTATAAACAAATAAATTATTATTCAAATTTTTCCATTATAAATTCTGTGTAAAAAAAGCTAACAAAAAAGTAATAATTAATTTATATATTTAAATATTTAAATTTAACTAAATTTTTCCATTATAAATTCTGTGTAAAAAAAGCTAACAAAAAAGTAATAATTATTGCGGACGCAAAACATGATCCTTGGTTAGAGGTTGAAAAAGATTGTGGGGGGGGGGTCAAAATAGAAAATAAATGCATACGTCACAGTCGGGCAAATAATGTCAAGATGTCCCCATAATTTTCACTCGTTTTATTGAAAATTACGCCTTCCAGTTTCATATTTGTAAAAAGTGGGATTTTCAATAACTCAATAACTCAATAACTCGGTTAAAGTGACAATCGAAGCATTTTTTCAGAAAAAATAGAGGTATATCTCTAAAACATAACTTCAAACAAAAATTTCTAAGTTTGAAAACATTATTTTTTATCCTTTTTTTTAATTAAAATTTTTTTCTGTAGGTAGCCTTATTGGAGACTATAACATATATTTCGAGCGTCAAAACTGATTCAGCCGATTTTGAAAAAAATCTTTTTTTTATTTTACTTTCCCCCTCCATAATTCCCCCAAAAAAGAAATTTTAAGGTTATCTATGGAGGAATTTTACATCAGATGGGTGCCAATCTATGGCGTTAATATGAACTTGATACGTGCGTGGACAACTTTTCCATGCTTAACCCCCTAGGCCTTTTAAATTCGTTTTCAAGATTATTCAGGGTTGTGGAAACTAAAATTTCGAATAAAAATCCAATTCCAGATTCACAAATCCAATTTTATCTAGATAACGTTTCTGGTAAACACATTTTCTCAGAGTTTCATTAGGAAAATCTTATTTTTATACAGATGAAGATAATTAAATTAAAAATATATTTATTTCAATGGACTATAGGAAAATAAAAAAATTCAGTCGATGCCTCTAATAACAGCTTTTATTAAATCGTTAAACATCGAATAAAATCCTTTATTAAATATTTTAAAAAATCTTTCATTAAATTATTTGGACATTAATTAATTTGATTTGTATTATTTAAAAAAAAAATAAAAGACGTATTTAGTTTAAATTTTATAACTTCGTAACAACTAAATAATATATTTCTCTGAAGACAATTTTCCTTACTTCAACCTTACATGCGTACGCAATGAAAAACACAAAGACACGTATTTTATTGCGGGAAAGGTGATATGAAATGCAAATAAATATAGCCAATTTCCTTGGCAAATGTTTCCTTGAAAGCAGCACTTCAAAACCTTGATCGTAAAATACTTGAATAATGTCGACCTACATCAATTACCATTTTTCATTTCATTTGAAAATTAACCACATTTTTCTTTTAGAATGTTCATTCTATAATGATAATTTTTATATTAAATCCTTAATTTCTTGTTTCTAAGTTGGTTTATCATATCGTTGTAAAGAAACTTAAAACTTTTGTGGAAAGAAAGCCCTGATTAAATAAATATTTTTCATAATTTGAAAGACTTTCAAATTTAGTTTAAAGTTCATCGAAAGCATCGAAAGCGATTAATATGTTTTCAGTTCATGCCATCCAAGTCGTAGTCAGTATATTCATTTAGACAGGAAATGGGAAGAGAGCCAAAGTTTTTCGCGGAAGAAACAAAATTATATATTTTCCACCGACGCCGACGTTAAAAAATCTAAATGTCTTAACGTAATGACGTCAGCTAGTAGTTCACACTAAGCTGAACTGCGTCACATGCTCATCTTGCATCACTTTAAAAAATCATTTAATTCTTTATTTTGGGACTTCGTTTATTCTCTCGCAAATATTAATTAATTTCTTCCTTACAAAAGTATAGTCTGCAGATTTTGCACGAAAGTGGAATTAGCTCCTTTCTAAACACAGATGTAAATAAAGTCATCTTATAATTGCATATAATTCAGACAAAATAACAGAGTTCCTAATTATTGCTTCCCCGTAATAACATTTTAATTTTATGTAATATGCATACCAGAGGAATTTAATAGAATAGAAAGCGTTTCACGGTTCCTTTTACACTTTCAGAATCTATTCTATTTGACGTGAATTATTTTCCCTTCGGAAATTATTATAGAGTATAGTTTAATGTAAATTTCAGTTACCGCCATTTACCGACATGAAGGACTTTGGATGGTTCATGTCCTTGATAAATTTCGAAATTTGTGAAGGATTACTTTTCTCTTAAAACTAATGTTATGTATTTTTTGTACAATTTGCTTGCGAGGACGTATTTTATCTTCTTGTTTTCCGCTGTTTCATCGAAATTTCTTGTACAGATTTATTACGTTAGTGAAATTAACAAGTAATTCTATCATGTAAATAGTTGAACGTGTATTCAGCCAGTTTTATTACAAGACGTCTGCCTCGTTTAATACTGAATCTGGTTTAAAATCCGTTAGATGGAATTCAATCTCAGGTTCTCAAAAAATGGTACTTTTGCTGTACTTTTTTGGGGGGAAATACATTGTTTTCTTCTCTTAAAATTTTCTATCGTAAAAAATTAGAATTAAAAAAATGATTTTTATTAATAATGTTAATTAGTAATCGATCTAATATTTTCAGAGTAATGTCAGTCATAAATTGTTTAAAGTTCCTCTCATTCAAGCATTCGGGAAGTCTTAAAATAGAAGAGATTCATTCAGGAATGTAATTGATGAAAGCAATTTCGCGTGGAAAAATATACCATGAAAGTGGCGAAGATACTACAGTATTTACTACAGATTCTGGAATGATGTATACAATCTTCGCAAACAACTGCCTTTTTAAAAAAGAGTTCTTTCCTCTCAAAGTGTGCGAATTACAATCTGCGGAAAATTTTCAAATAGAGAAGTTCTGTCACTCCAAAACGTTTTATGTGCCAAAATCGCAATTCTTCGGGGGCAGAGAAAATAACTTTGTGGATTTAGGTATTTATAGTTATGGAAGCATGATATAAAAATACTATGCCCGAGTGAAAATCGGTAATATCAAAAGGGGGAGTCACTGACGAATTAAAAAAGTACGATTATAATTATAGAATTTTGGAGGGTCATTATGAATTAATTAGGATAGAGAGAAAACCCAGTTTTGAAAAAGATACTGATTTTAGATTTATTTGAAACTTACCACTTTCCTTACCAAAAAGTTTTTCTAAAATTTAAGTCTATTTTTTCAATGCGGGTCGTTGTCCACGAAACATTTCAATTTCTGGTTTATCAAGTTGATAGGTTTTAAAGTTCAAATTCCAAAATGTTAAAATTGGATTGCATTTAAATTTATTAAGAGCATCTCACTTTGAAAAATTGAAAATTTTTCAATTAAGAGGTGCTTTGAAACTTCAATAGCATTGAAATTAGAAATGTTACACCTATAAACTTTTTAATCTTTAAACCTTTTTAAATTCGAATGCTTTCAAATTTGAAAACTCAGCATTTTTATGACTTTTAAATTGAGTCCCATATAAAATAGAATTATTCAAATTTAGAATCTTTAAGGTATTTAGATTTTTGGGCAATTAGAAAGATTCAGGAACCTTAAAATTGAGAAGCCTTGAAATTTTTAAGTTTTGAAATTGGAAAATTTCTAGTTGGACATTTTTAAATTGAAAGATTTTCTCATCTGGATGTTTTTAATTTCAAGAGTTTTCAAGCTTCGAATTTCACTGTTTTCAAACATCTAAAAACTCTGAATTTTCAACAAAGCTGCAAGATTTTTAAATCGGAAGCTTTTGAATTAATTGAGAGCATTTTAGATTTAAGTTTAAGCTTGCAAAAAAAGCTTTCAAATTTGGTTACCTGCTTTAAATTAATACATATCATATACATGTGAAATCTTCTTTCTAAAACAATATCGATGAATATAAAATTGTGCAACGATATAACATTTATAGCACACGTTCAAAATTTAAATATAAACATTTTACACCGTAAAGTGCTTGAATTATAATTATAGAGTAGTTTAGTTGGTAATTGTAAATTTAATTAGAAGGGTTCAATCTTGAAAAATGTAAAGTAGAAATCTCTTTAATTTTAAATTCAACCCAATTCGAAATAAACAATTTCAAGTAGAAACTATTTAAAACGTTCCAAATAGAAACAATTCCAAATTAATAATTGAGTAACACAAAAATTGGAGATGCCTAAAATTTTGATACCAAGAGCGAGACCCTGAAAAGAAGCTATTTATACCGAAATTTCGATACCTACACCTTACTTTTTCGGAACCAGTAGACACTGCCTAATAATAATTTCTATTCAAGGAAATTAAGCTGGATTTTAATGTTCTCGTCCAGCATATTTTATAGTCAACGTAATGTCTTTGGCGACAGGATTCTGAAGAATTTCGAAGAATTCGTAATGAATTCCAAAGAATTCTAGGTTAACTCTAACAATTTTAAAAATTCATATCCAGAACAATATACCGGAATAGAAAGTTAAATTTTTTAGTTGATACAATTTATTTGTATTTATTTCACACATGTATACCCTTTTCGGGTGTTTACATATTACATTCCCTCACTTTACCAGTGCATAAACCTAAATACACCACACCCTCGGTTTAAGGCCAGTATCGGTGGTCGCCTGCAAATAGCCCTGGTCCTAAATCGGCGGAATCCAAACGTAAACAG
The DNA here is from genome assembly GCA_932195095.1 of Andricus curvator. Taxonomy (NCBI): domain Eukaryota; kingdom Metazoa; phylum Arthropoda; class Insecta; order Hymenoptera; family Cynipidae; genus Andricus; species Andricus curvator. Next base: position 92,334 of record CAKNYM010051801.1, on the reverse strand, counting down.
TCAGGGCCGTATGAACCATTTCTGTTGGAATTTTCTCCGTGGTAAAAAATATTTGTTTAATTTCGTCTATTTTAATATCTAATACACATAATAATTTAAACTTGAAGAAAAACTACAATGTCAGCAATGCTTCACACATACAAATAATGTTTTTCCTGCTTACTTACTTTAAACGTTTGCGGCCTCTGTCTCTTGCTTTCTTAAACCATTCTATCAGAGCAGCCTCCAAAATCATATTATTACTTGGTTTTGACGATTTTTTGTTCTGGTATTCATAATTTTCAACCTTATTGTACCAATCAGCATCGCGAGCTAACTGCTTTCACTTGTCCTGCAAGCTCAGATTTCTCTTTGAATAACAAACGCTGTAATTTTCCTTCGGCATTTTTAAAAATCGTAACACAATCGAAACACAACCAAAATCGAGACACCTCGTTAAACACTGAAAACAAACTGACGCATGTACTGATAGCTGACGCACTTATCGCTCCACTACTGGTGGTGTCGCATGCGTGACAACCTTCCCTCGACCCCGCGAGCTGAGAAACTGCGTGGGCCAGCCGCGGGTCTGGTGTACATAAATAATACGTAAATTAATAGACTAAATTACTAGCCCTAATTACCTAAACATAATGCATAAACATTTTTAAAAACATAAGAATTAAATATCGCATTTCTACTATGGAAATTGTCCACCTTTGTCTTTATGTCTCCTGAACGCTCTCTAACAATGAATTTGATAGATCTTCCTCATTATTTTGAGCCTACTCTCGCGCTATTCCCTCAAACTCCCTCGTATACCTGCAGAGACTTAGCCTCGGGTCTTCAGCGAGAGTTTTACAAAGTTTATCTTGAATCCCGTTATTACCTTCAGCCAGCCAAATTTCTACCTCCCGAATCAAACTTTTATCAATTAATTCCCGTGCCTTACTACCCGTCCATATATGCAGTATGGCATCATCTTCTGAACCGCAAAGTCCGCGCTTCACATCCTTAAATCCTTTATTCACTGCCTTTCCTAAATTTCCACACCTCATTCTAGTCCATTCTACTTTGTTCTTGTACCCTATTTCTTTATTTGCCCAGTAACTCTCTAAACCTATCGTCTTTTTATATTCCCCATGCAATTTACAATAAGAAGATTTATTAATCCTTCCCTAATCTTCTTGTACTTCCTTATCCCATTTCGTTCTGCAACTTATTTTAAAATTTTCCTTTATCATCCCTCTTGATACTCCCGCTCGAATCCAGTTTAACGTTTCTCCATCTCCTACTTCTGTCAATGACTTTATCAGTTCGTCTCCCTCTTATTTCCTCTTGTAAGCAGAATTTAGGTAAACTTTCGGGTCCCATCTCCAAAATTTCTTCCACGTATCTGTAAACTGTATTTCTCGCTTCGATTTCTATGCTATTTCTCCCTGTTTCCATTCTCCAGATTGAACCTGGAGTGTTGCTGTCTAAACCCATAGCCATTTTGACGAAGCTTCTGAGCCGTCTCTATTTCTTCCCATATTTTACACCCCCAACCTTCTACCCCGTACAGTCCTCCCGATTTTACTAACCAAGCCACGTTGGCTGCTTATTGCATTTTACCCACCATAATTTTAACGTGTTTTCTGTGTGATCCGCCTGAAGAGAACCAAAAACCCAAATATTTGTATTTGTCCACGATCTGTACTTCTTCGCCAAATATTTTCCATTTTTCAATAACTGCTCTTCTGTCCCCTTTTTTGAATATTATAATTTTCGACTTATTTTCATTTATTTCTAATTTATTCTTGGCTGCGTATCCTTCCAAGGATTTCAACATATCTTTTAATCTCTCCGGGAAATCTGAAACAATTACCAACTCGTCCGCAAACTTGAAAGCAAAAATGTTCTTTTTATCGATCACATTTCCCCCCTCATTTTTTTCTCCCAGATTTAATCCATGTCTTCTATGAGAATCTTAAATAGAGTTGGGCTCATTGGACATCCCTGCCTATCCCCTATAGTTGTTTCAAAACTTTCCGTGTCTCCCTGTTTTGTAATTACTTCATTGAGGGTTACTTTATAAATTTCTTTGATCATCTCAAACATTCTTCCTCTGATTCCTAGCATGTTGTTTTTTAAATAGCACAAAAATGTGATCCTTGTTTGATCGTTTTTTTCCTGAACCCTGCTTGACTCTCCTTGTAATAGCCCTTGCTTTTTCATCCAATTTCTAATTTTTTCATTCATATTTGATGCTAATATTTTACCCTGTATCTAACAACGAAACCACCCTATAATTGCCTGTATCTTCCTCATCCCCTCCCTTAATTATTGGTACTATTCCCTCTTTTTCCCAACCAGGTATCATTTTTCCCGTTATCCAAAGCCCATGTAGTATTTGATGTAATTCTTTCGCCCAGACCACAGATATTCCTTTTACAAATTCAATTGGAATCCCATCTTCTCCTGATGTTTTCCCATTTTTCATCTTCTTTAAACATTTAACGAATTCCTTAAATGTAATATCCTTGTTTAACCCCCCCCCCCCCCCTCCACATTGTTCGTCACCCCCATGTACCACTCTCCCTTGTCTGCCCTTCCCTTCTGAACTATCCTTATCTGCTTCTAATAATCCTTCACTTTTCCCCACTTCTCTTCCTTTTTTGCCTTCTTTTTATCTTTTAACGAAATTTCTTTTACTTGTTTTTTTTCCTACTTCCATGCCTCCCTTTCTTCCTCCCCTTTTTTTAAAAGAAAGATTTTCAAGCTTTTCCATACTTCTCCCCTTTGTTCCTCACATTCCTTATTTAACCACCCTCCCTTCCATTTATTTACTTCATTTAACCCTGTTGTACCATTTATAATTAGACCTACCTTTTCCGCTGCTTTCCATATGCAGTACGAAAAGTGTTTTCATCTCTTCTCCAAAGTTTCACTCTCTAATTGGCCTCGTTCCCACAAATTTCTCATTTCTGTTTCGTACTCTTCTGCCTTTTGTTCATCCCATCTTAATCTTTTCTTTGCACTTTTTTTTTCATTTCGGATTTCAAAGTACTTGCCCTTATTCTTTATATTAATTTCAAAATTAAAACCCATCGGTAAATGGTCAGATTCTATTCTAGTCTCAATCTGCATTGTTTTAATAGGACATACTACTTCATTTTCTGATACTATAATATAATCGAGAACCGAGCCCCCCATCTCCGCAGATGTGCGTTCATTTCCCCTCTCTGTCCCCTTTTATCCTACCATTTAACACTCTCAAGCCTTGTTCCTCACACATTTCTGATCATTTCTTCCCTTCTGTATTCAATACCTTATCCTCCGATTCTCTATATCTATAAAATATTTCGTCTGTTTCTCCTCCTTCCCACTCCTCACCCCCAATTTCTTCTCGTATTCTCACATTCCAATCCCCAATCAGGATTAATTCTTCGCCTTCTCTTTATGATTGATCAATTGAATCCATCAAATTATTTCTTACAATATTCATCCTGACATTGTTATACATATATCGATATTATCTTAATATTCTACTCGTTTGTATTCCATCCCGTAATGATCATTCCATATTTCCATTCAGACACATTCACCCCTGTACTCACCTCTTTTCGCACACCCACCAGGTATCCACCTTTGGCTCTACCTTTTTTCTTATCTATAGAAGCTGCTTTAAAATTCCATATAAAATTGACGTCTAATTTACTTACAGTGTCCCGAGCATTGTTTTCTTCCCACCACGTTTCTTGTATTAATATTAAGTCATAATTATTCCAAAACTGTTCCGTCGCTAGCATTTTATAGCCTCCTGATATATTCCATGGTATTCTTTTAATACTTAGCCGTTCGCTCTCTCCGAAATCGTATCTGCTCTATCTTCCTTTCATCTTCATCCCAGACGTATTCCCAGCCTCCAATTATTCATCTCATGTAGCCTTTCCAGGCTTCCGTTCCTAACGTACACGCCTTTTCCACTTCGTTTTGAATCGACTTCCTTTCCCCTGTTGGTGAAGTCATGCTCCACTCTGATGATCATGCCCCTCAATCCACTTTTCTTTTTTATCAGCTCCCAGGAATCCAGTCTTGCAAGCACCCCTCCTCCAATAAATCTCAATTCTATAATTTTTATTTTTACTCCTGTCAAATTCTAAATTGTTTGGGCGATTTCCCTTTTTAACCTCTCTCCCCCAGTTGTCCTAAATCCTCTTAATAATATCCATTTACTTCTATTTTTTCTTTCTCTGATTTATATTTCAAGTTCTCCTATACCCAACCAGCCGGGGTGTTTAAAATGTTTTTCACTTTCTTCATTATCCTCGTCCTTAGCCCGATTGTTTTGGTTATGCTGGTTTCCATTCTCGTCCCTTCCACCAGTTTCATTCCTTTTCTCCTCTTCTACATGGTCATTCTCCGAGCGCTGATTGTTCAACTTTATAAGGAATTCCCTTAACACAGTCCTTAACACAGTCCTCTGAAAGGAAAGGGTCAGTTCCATGATCCAACCCACTCATGGTCTAGCCGAAAAACGTTCCATTTTCGTCCAACTCGCGCATACCACCTCCACGGCCATCTTGGTTACCATTCAACACAGTCGCCAGCTCATCAACATATAAAAATGGACCGATAACGCTGTGGGAGAGAGAGAGAGAGAGAGATCATTTGAGAGGTAGACCTGTCTCTTTCTAGATAAAGCTGATTGGTCGAGAACATTTTCGATGGGTGGAGCTTGATGAAGCACAGGACCGTGCATAGGGCAGTCCTGGAATAGAAAAAGGCAGATCTACCTCTCAAATGTTTTCTCTCTCTCTGAAGCCCATTTCCGTTCTCCCCACAGCGTTATCGGTCCATTTCTATATGTCGATGCGCCAGCTGTACATACATTTATTCAATATGGCAGTGAAGCTGGTATCGTTGCTGATTGGCTCCAATTTTTTTTACTTGCGCGTGGCTAGACCGTGTGTGAATTAGATCATGGTCAGTTCGATGATGTACACCATATCGAGTACGGCGAAGATGATTGTTACGCCGATGTACATATTTTTGAGTGTTTTCATTAAATGTAGTTGATAGTTTAAAAAATCACTGTTGTTTTTTAACCCTCATTCCCACAGATTCTTTCCCTGTTTCTGTATTGCCCATTAAGTTAGTTGCAACCTCTTTCTCGAGTCCTCAATTAATTTCATCTAACCCGTCCCTTTTTTTGTCTTTTCCCAGTTCTTCGTTTTCTGTCGAACTATCTTGGGTTATCCTTCTTTCGTTCTGACTTCATACGCTATCCTTTGACGAATGTTCTATTATTTTTTCTGGAACTCTCCCTCGTTTCCTCCCAACACAAATGACACTGCCTTACTTTTCACACTTTTCACTATAAAGCTCTCCATATTGCTAACACTCTTAGCATTAGCTGCACTGAGTTTCTCAGTCTCAGATTTGGATTTTCCCCCACGTTTTATTTCTTTGTGTTCATTCCTTTGAGTCCCAGTCGTGGCTACAGAATCAGGTGGTGTCATTCCGTCATCTGCTTCCTGCTGTATGCCTTTATTCATTGGTCTCCCCGCTGTTTCCGCCCCCTCGGTGTACTCTTGAGAACTAATCTCGACGTCTGCCATGACATAACCTATTTTCAGAAAGCCTAACTATTTCACCAAGATTTCACTGTTTCCACACTCACTTATCTGGCTAACGAATAAACAAGTTTTCTCTATATCCCGGCCCCGATCTCCTCTGGAATTCCCGAACAAATTTTCGCACACTGAAACCCATCGCGTGTTTGTCGTTCGCGCGCCACCTATCGTTTTTTAAATAGAAGGCTGAAGAACGCGCCTTTTAGTCACTAATCTTATTTCGTCAACGAGAATACCTTATTTCAGTTACTTCGATGCTTCGGTACTTTTCGTCCTGGAAAAGGATTTAGGATTTGACCTGTGGAAAAATGGGACAAGCTCTTTTTGCGGTCCTGCATATAATCTTGCCTGTTGACGAAATGAGGTGGTTATGTAGCCATCGCTCAGGAAGAGAAAAATATGCCGGGAGAGAAAGTTAAAATCTGGCAAAAAATGCCGAAAGAGACAGTGCGTCCACTCTCCAGCATGTGAGAAAAGCGTGAAAAGCGGGAATTGTACGGGAAATTTATTGGTGCGGGAGTTTTAAGGAAAATGTACGGAATTTTATTTTTGAAGCGGGAATTTTTGTATGTTTCATATGAAAAAACGGTTCGTATCTGATTTTGATTCTTTCGACTTGTCGATTTTTTGTAGTGTATTTTGATAGGTAGAAAATCCTCAAATAGCCCAAATCTTTTTCAAGCTCAGTCAGTCAAATATATATTTTTGAAATACATAATTCAGTGTTTTAGAAGCTATTTTATTTTCTAGAGATATCAAATATTATTGGCGAATGTTTATAGAAGAATGTTCCCAGGCGGAAATATTATATATAGTTTATATATAATGTGAAGTATTATATATAATATTCATTTGTTTTATATAAAAAATGTATAAAACAAATGAATATTATATATAATACTTCACACTATATATAAACTATATATAATATTTCCGCCTGGGTTCTCAAATTTATAAGAAAAAATCTTGTGTTATTTAAAAAAATATTGTTAAAAACAGCGGTCTGTTAAACAGGAATTATCTTTCGTGGATCAGTATTATACCACTACATAAAAATCGTTCAAGATTCAAGTTACTTTAATTAGCAAACAAAAGACGAAGAATAAGAGTTGAACTCTTGGGTTTGATTATTCAATATACATATATGTATACCTATTTTTTGTATATTATTATCCCCATTTTTTTAGAAACCCCCAATAAATTGTCACAAAAATCATTTGTATAAGAAATCAATTTTTAAATTAAATGTGTACGGGAATTTTCAAAAATCGCTGCGACACCCTGAGAGAAAATTAAAATACCGCAAAATATGCCGGAAGAGAATACACAACGAATTAAAAATTAAAAAGGGCATAATTAATAAGGATTTACCAGGTAATTTCGAGGTGGATTTGTTGCCACCGCACTAAATCTGAAGGTACACTCAACTCTCGATATAAGCACGGTTTCAGGCATGGCTTACAGTGGCCTTCAGCATAAATTGGAGGAATCCAAACGTAAACAGTCAGGTCCGCATGATCCATTTCCAATTGAAACACATAATATTACGTAACAAACGGGGAAAAATTAGTTAGCTTATGCCTAGAAAAGGGCCTATTTATTACCAATACTTGGTTTCGACATAAAATGATCCACACGTACACTTGGTGTAAAGGAAATAACCGCAGTGTAATTGACTTCGTTATTGCGGATGAAAGACTAAGAGAACTAGTCAAAGATACAAGAGTCATGAGGGGTTCCGAATGCAATACTGATCATTATCTTTTAATCTCTAAAATAAACTTAGGCCGGGGATGGAAAAGAAAGAGAACAGAAAAAACGAAACAAACTCGAATAAAGATTGAAAATTTACAGAAACCGGAAGTGCGAATAGAGTTTCAAAATAAGTTAAGCGAACGCATAGATAGGGCAACTTGGGAAGCGCTTACGAGCAATAAAGATATAGAGGGCGCGTGGGCTTTATTACGGGATACCATTGTTAAAACTGCAATTGAAGTGTGTGGTACGGCAGTGGTAGGAAGAAAGTCTGGTGATGCATGGTGGAATGATGAAATTCAAGCAGCCCAGCGAGAAAAGACAAAAGCGCACAAGAGAACATTAAACATGACAGGTCTTAGCGATGAGGAGAGAAATAGACTCAAAAATGATTACAAAGACAAAAAGAGGAAAATGAAACGACTAGTCAAGGAGAGTAAAGAAAAAATCAGAACAGAAGAAGAGAACAAAATACAAAACGGCTTTGGAGGAATAATGAAACTACTATATAAACAGTTGAAGGAAAGTAAAAGTACAGAGTTTGCTAGCATGAGAAACAGCAAAGGTGAAATGCTATATGATATAGACGGGATAGTAGACGCTTTGAAAGACTCTTTTAAAGAACTATTAGGAGGTGAAGATATAGGACAACAAAACTGCGACATAGAACATAATGCATTAGAAAACCCAATTGAAAAAGTCTGTGTCACTGAGGTCCGAGACATAATTAAGAACTTGAAAAACGGTAAGGCTGCTGGCATAGACAGTATTAGTGCTGAAATGCTCAAATACGGTGGCGAGTACATACCTCACAGGTTGTGCGAATTAATAAATTTATGTATCGAGACGGGGAAAGTCCCAGACGATTGGAAAAAAGCGATTATCGTACCAATATACAAAAGAAAGGGAGATAAAAACAACTGCAGTAATTACAGAGGTATCAGCCTACTAAGTACCGTAAGTAAAATATACTCAAAAATACTTATTCGTAGGGTAATGGAAATCACAGAAGAAGAAATATGGGAAGTCCAAAGTGGATTTATGCCAGGAAGATCATGTACAGATCAGATATTTAGCCTAAGACAGATCACAGAAAAAAGCTTGAGAGTAGGAAAGAAAGTTTTCTGTGCATTTATTGACCTAGAAAAAGCATTTGACACGGTAAATAGAAGTAAACTTTGGGAAGTTCTTAAAGAATACGGAGTAAATGGAGGGCTCCTGCAAGCAATAAAAACAATATATACAGGTAGTAAAGCGAGCGTAAGGGTAAACGGGAAACTGAGTGACTGGTTGGATATTACGCAAGGCGTGAAACAAGGATGCGTTATGTCCTCGTGGCTATTTATCATATTCATGGATAAGTGTCTAAGAACTGCACTCTTCGACGAAGAAGGTGTAGATCTCCAAACAGTTAAGGTACGTGGGTTAGCTTTCGCAGATGACAAGATTGTTATGGCAGAATCAGTCGAGGACTTGCAAAGAATGTTGAATAAACTTCATACAACAATGAAGGACATGGGACTCAAAATTAACGTAAATAAAACAAAAATCATGGTGTTTGAGGGAAAGAGTGAGAAAACAATGTGCAACATTGTCCTAAATGATGAGAGATTAGAACAAGTTGACAAGTACGTATATCTAGGTAGTCTATTCACTAGCGACGGAAAAATAGATGGGGAGTTAGATAGGCGCATAAATAAGGGTAAACAGGTTATCGGTAGAGCAGGGTCCATCCTAACAAATAAAAACATATCAAAAAAAGCTAAAATGGCCATACACAATTCTATATTCGTACCGACTGTACTATACGGTAGCGAGACATGGACCTGTCAAGAAAAGGACAGGAGTAAAATTAACGCGATCGGCATGAAACCTCTGCGCATAATATGCGGGAAAACACTAATGGACAAAGTCCGAAACGAGACAATCCTCAAAGAATGTGGTGCAAAAGAGACAATAGTTGACACATGGGAAAGAAATCAGTTAAGATGGTTCGGACATCTTGAAAGAATGAAAGATGAACGACTGACCAAACAAGTGTATAAAGGTAAAGTAAATGACAGAATGCCCAGAGGTAGACCGCCGAAAGAATGGTTAGAATCTGTAAATGAGACATTAATCCGTAGAGACATAAGAAGCCATAGGAACACAAGAGCTTGCATGAAAAAATGCATGGACGTGAAGGAAGCTAGAGTAGTATGCCAGGACAGAAAATTGTGGCGACAAATAGTTTGTAAACAGAGTGACAGTAGAATGAATGACGCCTGAAACAAAGATCTTGGATACTAATGGGCCCAAGTGGAGAACCATACATAACAATTTTGTGAGGCTCTTCACTTGGGGTGATCGCTAGAGAGATTGATCAGCAACCTGGGTCGGAGCAGTGTTGCGGAGTAAACGTGTCATTTAAATAAATAACACGAGAATTCCAGATCAATCTAAAATATATATACCTAACACTTATATACCTATCCACCTCATACATATATTCCTACCTACCTTATACCTATATACCCATATGCAAACTACTATTCTCCAACCGAGCAAGTCACGCCTACCCCGAAAGGGAAATGGCTTAATGGTATAATAATATAATAATAATACGGGCGTGAGTACCCGTGCATTGTCCACTTTGTCCCTACGCTGCTGTTCGTCACGCATGACTGAGCACCGCTCTCTTTCGGCCCCGCGGTCCCCTCATCTCGAAAATGCTGACGACTTAAATTTTAGGAATAGCGTAAACTTAAGGTGCTTATATCGGGAGTTGAGTGCATAGAGTTGATATGTAACAGTCTTTTATTTCTTTATATTGATACACATTTTCGTATTAATTGAATTGAGCTACAGCATTTTTGATATCTCAGGTCTTACTGTGATATATTTATTTGTTTATTGGCTAGAAATTCTATGCCTTTGCTTTTGCTCAAGTTTGACTAGGGGTTTTTTGCAAGAAAGGACTGAGGGCGCCACTTTTCCACACACATAAAAACATTTTAACATTGGTGAGTACAGATAAGAGACCACACAAGCGTACCCAAAACCGTGTGCAAATGCATAATCATTTAAAATTGGTAGAAAGTAATTGAAATCAAGGTCTTTTTTAGTGCTGAAATCTGCACAAGATTTTGAAAACAATAATTGCCAGTTTGAGGAGAATTTTAAACTATTTAAAAAAAGTGATGTTTTGACTGTTTTGAAGTATTCCTAACCTGTATATTTTTAAAAGACATAAGCGAATAAATACATTACTGCGATAAAAGCAACAGTTCTCACCTACCAATCTAAATAAAAAATGGAAAAACCATGTACATTGTTAATCCGATGGGGAAAAAATCTAGTCATCCAGAAATTATTGCGGACGAAAGACCAACATTTTTTTGCTAATTCGTCCGGAATTTGTGCGCACCAGTAGTTCCCGCAGGAAAGGTAAAGGTAGCCTCGCGTTGAATCTTAAAATATAATTTTTAAATTGGTAAAATCATCCTAAATTTATTAATTCGCACATATACTTATTAAAAAGAGAAAGCTTAAGAATTCGTCCAAACATCGCATTTTCTTTGAATTAGTTTAAATTGGTTTCTACTCTAGCACTTATTTTCTTCAAAATCTTTCTGAGACAGATTCCATCACTAAAAAAATCTTGATTTTAATTACATTTTACCAATTTTTAATTATTATGCATTTGTACAAGCTTTTGGGTACGCTTGTGTGGCCCCTCATCTGGCCTCGTGAAAATGTGTTTATGTGTGGGGAAACGTGTTGCCCGTGGTCTTTTTTAACAAAAAACATCTAGCCAAAGTTTAACGCAAGCAAATGCATTTCAGCTTGGGGAGCCTGATCCAGGTACTAGACTATATAATATATATACTCTATATAACAAAGTCCTGACGACATCCTTGATCCTCGAATCGCAAAAATCGATGAACCGTTCTCCTCTCGTGAGAGAGGCGTGCCATGGATGACGTAACTTGTGATGACCTCACCGACCTTACGTAGGCCTCGAGAAACTTACCTGCCGGTAAGCTGGTGTTTACCAATAATTTTCACCGGCCGGCCTTTGATTGCCTCCTTACGATTGCTTTGTACACGGTCAGTGTCTTCACTTCCGGTAAAAAGTCATTAATCCTATTCTGTGCTTCTTCACGGCTGGTTAATCTCATACAAGACGATCCCCCATTGTAATTAACGATTTGAATAATAAATTTCAGTTTAACCTCCTTCTGTTACCACGTTTTGTAATTATATTTGTTTATTGTATTTTCTAATTCTATGAGATCAATATTTTGTTTTGTTTTTGGAGCTCGAAAGACCATTGAATTATCAGTCATATGATCCCAAGTTCAAACTGTTTTGTCAATTCTGTTAGATGATGCTTCATATAAAACGAAATGTAAAAGATGAAAATTGTACTAATTTATTTAATTTTAAATAACTGCGGAAATAATTAAGATTTTCTAATGTTCTTCGGCTTATTTTCAAGCTGAAATCCTATACAAGGTATTTTCAAATTTACTTTAAATTTTAAAAACTTATTTCTGAAAGTCGATGAAGCTGTCAGTTCAAAAAATGTAAAAAAAATTAAAATTTCTGATCTACTACTCATTAAGTGCGCCTTGGGACCGTATATTTTAAATTAAATTTGGAGGAAATGTATATATTTTCGGCTTCACAAAGAGCCCAAAGAAATAAAATGTTCATAACTTTCGAACTTATTCGTCATTGAACAGAACAGTAGAATTTCCACTTTTTGAAATCGTTTCATCTGGCTCATTTGACGTAGAATTGGAATTAAATTGAATCATGGAATTTCAAAAAAAGGTGCTGGAAATTTGAAACTTTTCTATTTTAAAAATGGAAGTGTGTACATGTACCGAAAAAGTTGGACATTTGTAGCGCTGTACAAGTAGCCCCTTTTCCAGGTATATTTGTACCGAAAAAATCTGGCTATTTAGGAAGTCATCGTTGCTCAGACGGTGTCGTGATTGTCTTATATTATGTTACAACACTTAAGCTTTGGCAGCCACGCTGGCGCGGGTTCGATTCCCAAAGCAGGAAGCGAGGCTGGATGTGTTTTCAGAAAGCTTCGCTTCTGTCCCTTGGTCTACTGTGCCACAGATATCCCACAGTTTATAATTAACCCTATAGTACAGTCGCTAATGACCCTGGCAGTTGATGCGACTATAAACATTCAATTAATGAAAAAATGAATCAACACATATTGCATCATTAGTAAAGTTATTTTCTGATCAGATTTAAACTTTTGCTGTTGTTGAATGCGATCATTAATAAAATATTATTACTTTGTTTTCATCATATTATAGTCTGAATATTTGATTTCTGAAAAATTCAATCCTTTTTTACCATATTTGATACCGTGAACTTCAACTACTGTTGAATTCTCTTTGCATTTTTGATTATCTGTATTTTTAAGTTTTGCAAAGTTGAGAGCGGATTTAATAAATTAAAGGTTGCTTATTTACCAATCACTCGATCGCACAGTCACTGAGGAATGCGACATTCATTTGATAAATCACCAAGTACGTGCATGCGAAATTGACATTTAAAAGGTAGATTAAATTCCATTCAAGTCACATTAGTTTGCTCAAATAAACTTTTCATTCATATTTTACATTTAGTTTTTTTTTATTTGAAATTTGAAAAATTAGAATTTGATTAGTCTCTTAGCTTCGAGCTTAGCTTTGATTTTCAGCTGTGTTTTAAATAATTATATTATTACTGAAAGAACGACTAGACGATTAAAACTGCTCCACATATAAATTGTTTAGGTTTTCTGCTATTCTTATGCGTGCCGTTCTAATCACAGCTTAACGATAATATTGAGGATAATATTTACTTTGCAACTATTGATAATTACATTTTTTAATGACTATCAATTTTGCAACTTGTAGTTTTTCTCAGAGTCAAAACCTCTACCTGTATTATTTTTCTTGATGTTTATTTTTAGTTGATTCCTTTTATATAATAATAATATTATAATAATTTAGAGAGATATAGTAAAGAAATTAAAATTTCTGAAGTCAAGTAAGTACTTTTAATTTCTCTATACTGATAAAACTCTTTCGTGGGTGCGATTTCTTTGCAATTTTTTCAGGCTTCAGAGTAAAGAAGAGTACTTAAACATTTAGCACCTTAAATTCAGAAAGATAAACTTAAATTAAGCAAAACTTCATCTGGATTTATGTAAACGTATTTCATTAAATTCTGAAATTCAGATTTTGATCTTCTTAAATTCAGCTACATTTTTTTCTGAATTTAAGTTCGTTTATGAAATTAAGGTGTAGAAGTTTTGGTTTACTGTTTTACTGTCTTGAATTTTAGTTTTAAAATATTCAGTTCGTGTTAATTTTGAAATCTTTTAATTTAAACCTTACAGTATTCAAAGTCTTAATTTAACATTGTTCGATTTAATGACCTAATTTTGAAACCTTTAATTTGAAGTCAATAAATTATGAAGGTTTAAAATTTTAATCTGTTCAATGGGGAACACTTAAAATTTTCAAATATTAAATTTCGAACGCCGCAATTTCAACACAGAGAAAAATAGATATTAAGACTCAATATCTGGATTTTTAACTATAGGACAATGATCTAAATATTAAAGTGTAATATCTTGATATTAAAATTTTATATCCAGATAGTAATGTTTAATATCTCAATATGTTTACGATTAGAGTTTCTAATACCTGGATATTGAATTATAATATCAAAATTTTCGAGCTTAATATCTAGATCATTGTCCTGTAGTTAAAAATCCAGATTCTGAATCTTAATATCTATTTTTCTCCGTGAAGTTTTACATTTTCGACAATCTCTTATTTTGCAATTTGGTACTGTTAGAAATCGCTCAATTTTGAAAACGCCTGTTTTGCAATTATTCAAAAATCTACCAAGAGTTTATATTTGTATGGCATTAAATTAACTTTATTGTTTTAAAATTAATATCACCTCGTAACTGCATATGCCTATGATGTGAACACAAAAGTAATCAGTTTTCTTAGTAAATCAATATATTGGTAAAGCAATCTATAAGATGTCGCGTTTTTCACGTGTCTATACTTGTCTAAAACTCTGGCTTTAGTTAGATTAATTACTTTTTAGCAAATAACTCTTTTGAAAAAAACTTGTTAAATTTGAATCAATGAAAGTCACCGAAATTCCAGTCATTATTTACTGATTTCTCAATAGGAAAAGTTACTTTCAAAGACAGATATACTGACATTTTCAGTCGTATTTTTACTATTCTTTATATTTGAGCCAGTGAAAAAACTTCTCACTGCATATAATCAGTAAGAATTTTCACTGATTTTGACTTAATTTGATTTAGGTTCGAACTATTCTTTAGGGATTACAGTCTATCTCCTATTCTCGGCGTTTTCCCTTTTTTAAATTGACCTTTTTCCCTATTCTCTAAAACATTTTCGATTTTCTCATGTTATCTTTAAATATGGGATATTTGAAAATAGAATAGTTGAATTACTCGGAAAATGCTCTGAAAATTAGTAAATGTTCATAAGAGCTACACGGAAAAAATTTATCCGTAAAAAAGTCACGAACTAGTAGCCAGGTCTCGGATATGAGAAAAATTCATCGGATATTTATGTATTTTCGTAAATAACCTGCGAACTTTGAGAAAGATTGACGAACTCGATGTGAAAATTCTAAAACGGTTCATCACTTTTTTTTACGTGAATAATTACAAAAATATTACGAGTGATTGGGAAAAGATTCTCAGAGCACTCACGAGCTTGCCCGACAAATCTGGGAACTCGAAACTAAGTCTCCCTGTACGTGGCCCACGCACACACGCGAGGTGCGTGTGTGCGCTCGTATGTGTGCCTCGAGCTCGTCGGATGAGTGGCTAGAAGTTTTATAATACCTATTTTGTTTGGCCTCGATGGCTGCGCGTGTTTATGCACTCCTGGTTTATGTTTAGAAACTGGTGAGTCAGCAGTGTTTGAGGTTCGAATCTTCTGAGTTGCGAATTTATAAATTAATATAAAATTAAATCGCACAAATAAAATTTTTCCTCTTTTTATTTCAGTCTGAAATTTTCAGGAACTGTTCGTAGGAAATTCGAACTGTTCGTAAGAAACTTCGAAATTTATCCATATATTTCTCATAGAAATAAGGATTTAATGTTTCATTTTTTTATCTCGTATCCGAGACCTAGCTACAAGTTCGAGACTTCTTCACGGATACATTTTTTCCGTGTAGAAGAACCAGTGTTCGTTTTAATCTACAAAATTATTCTTTTAAAGACTAGAATATTATAATTTATTACAGTTTTTAAATTTTAATATTGAGGTATTTAAACATATTATTTATAAATAAATTAAGTACAAAATAAAAAATAATACGTCATAACACAAGTATAACTGTATAATTGGAACAAGTTTCAGGTGCAGAAAACTATGTGGTTGATTAAAGATTAACAAAATTTGGAAGCTGAAACATTTTGAAACATGCTGAAAAAGTTAAAAACCAGAGACAGAAGTTGTTATCCAATATAAAAAAGTTAGAGTATTTAAAAAAAATATCTATATTGATTTTAAAAAGAAGTATTTAATCTTTACCATTAAAAAAATGGGGCATTATTTATCAAGCGTACTCACTCAAAAAATCAAAGTTGGCCGATCTAAGTCAAACTTGTTCAAAGTGTTGGAATATTGGATAGCAGTTTAGTGGAAACAATTTTTGTCATTTGGATAAATTTTTACGTTGGGGGAGCGGTTAAAAATGTTGGGATTTTCGTGGATATCGTCTATTGCGGTGATTTTTAACTGTTCTAATGGCGATAAAAGAAATTCATCAAGTGCAATTTCGATAGGTTTTTTTTGCCCTTTCCATTGATTACACTGAAATCCCGGTTTAATCAGTCTCGGTTTAACCGGTGTCTGTCGAGTTATAGTATGATTTATGGTCCCTAGGGTCAGCTGGTGCAGTGCCCTTACTATCGACGTGGCAAATGCGACGTTACCGACCGAAACATAACATAACATGGTCTTGCTTCCCCCCGATTGATACAGCACCTTCCTACCTGCGCTTGAGATTTTATGACTCTCGATTTACCCGGAACTCTCCCGAGATTTCAGTGTATACGCATTTTTTGAAAAAATAAATATTTGAGCTTCAAAAATGAAATTCAAAAATTAATTTGGTTTTTTTGGAAAAAGGTTTTTTTCTTCATTTTTTATCTCAAAAGAAAGCTTAGGGTTTCCCCTTCGGGATCTTTGAGGTTAAAAAGTGGGATTTTTATTTTTTATTTGTGAAAATGAGCGATAAGTAGTTCTTAAGAATATACCAGCTGTTTTGGCGATTTGTAACTAAAGGGCCACACGGCATACGGGCGTAAGTGCCAAATTTCGGAAATGCCTTTTATTGGCCTAAAATAATTTGTTTAACCTAACTCATATTTCTGTAGAAGATTGTCCAGTTCGATTTAGAAATGGGTCAAAATCTATGTTTGGTACCCAGGCGGAAAAATTATGTAGGTATAGTTTATACATAGTGTGAAGTATTATATATAATATTTATTTGTTTTATACATTTTGTATATAAAACAAATGAATATTATATATAATACTTCACACTATATATAAACTATATCTAATTTTTTCGCCTGGGTATTTTTTTTATAAAGTAATTTCAACTTTTTGCCTGTTCTTTTCACCATTCAATAGAGCTAAGTAATAGCTTGAAAGTGCTTTTTTTTATTAATTCAAAAAATAAAAAAGTCATGCAACTCTTTGTGTGTCCATATTTTCGTTTTAGGGGGCGCACCACACAATTCATAAGGGGTTTTCTCGGATGTGGGTGCTTCTTTTAGGATGTTCTTTTCGCAACTTGATAGAGTTAAGTAATAGCTCGAAATTACTTTTTTTCTAATTTCATAATAAAACAGTTACGCAACTTTTTAGGTATCAAAATTTGAGTTTTTTGGGACGCGCCGATATTTGACAAGGGCTTTCTCGCACATAATTATTTTTTTTAAAGCGCTCTTTTCGCGATTCAATAGAACTGACCAATAGCTCGAAAGTACTTTCTTGTTTTTTTTTTAATTCAAAAATAAAAAAGTTATGCAACTCTTTATGTATAAAAATCAGAGTTTTTTGGGGACGCGCCGTTCATTTGACAAAGGTTTTCTCGAAGATGGATGCTTCTTTCAAGATGTTCGTTTCATGGTTCAATAAAGCCCAACAGTACCTCGAACCTTTTTCGCATTTTTTTGTTTAAAATTAATTGCGTGTGCGTGAAAGTTAGACAGTTTTTTGTTCTCCTGTAAAATTCGGGTTTTAGCACGTACGCCTGTTTGCAGTGTGGCCCTTCAAATCTTCTAATGATGATGAAAAATATGTTGTCCGGTATAGTTACGATAGGTTTTTTCACGCCATTTTCATTGATCATAATCATTTATCTTTTAAACAAATATTTGACCTTCAAAAATTAAGTTTAAATATAAATTGGACTTGTTTCTTGTTCATTTTTTGAGTGGGTACACTTTAGAAATATATATATACCATTAAACCATTTCCCTTTCAGGGTAGGCGTGACACTACCCGATTCGGGTAGTGTTTCTAGGTTTTTCTTGTAGTTATAAATAACTACAAGTGTGGGCTCACCACACCCACGATGTGCCAACAGCACTCATGTCAGTATTCTTGAATGGTCACCCATCCAAGTACTAACCGCGTCCAACGCTGCTTAACTTCAGTGATCTGACGAGAACTGGGTTTTTCAGCGTGGTATGGCCGTTGGCCAAAAATTGATTAGCAGTTTGAACTCGAAAGTTCATTGCCTCACTACCCGATTCGGGTAGTGTTTCTAGGTGGATATTTACTACCAATGTGGGCCCACCACACCCACGACGGGCCAACAGCAACGCAGTATTCCTGGATGGTCACCCATCCAAGTACTAACCGCGCCCAACAATGCTTAACTTCAGTGATCTTACGAGAACTGGTGTTTCCAGAGTGGTATCGCCGAAATAAAGTTCCAAATGTACGAATGTTTATTCGACCGATTTAAAACTAATCTATAAATTTGTAACTTCAAATTTATATTCAGAATATTGATTATAGTAAGGACGAAATGACAAATCTTAGAAAGAAATATTTAATTAAACTTATAAGTATTACGATTTAATTATTAATTATGGTATTTTTTAAAAGAGAAAATATTCTTGATTATAACACGATTTTAAGCATGTAACAACTTTTTTATAGTGGATTTCCAACGACTTTTTATCGAGTCTAGTCTATCAAATTTTTAAAAATAAATTCCTTAATGGCAGAATTTATTAAAAAATCTTTTAGCATTATTTAAAAATATAAAATTTCTTTTAAAAAGATTGTTTCTTCTATTCTACATGTAAAATTAAAATTTTAATCTTTTCCTATTTTCCCTTTTTTGTGAAAGAATGACCACATATTTTCCCTTTTTTTGAGCTCCTTTTGCAATGTGATCCTTGATTCTTTTTTATGTGAATCTTTCTAACTCCAGTGAACTGGTTCAGTATCAATATTCTTACATAGACCATAATTAGACTCTACACGTTAATAAGAATAAAATAAATTAAGATATTTATCATGTTTTTTTAATCCTTGACCCAATACATTATTTTGCATAAGCTACAATGATTTCAAAAGTTTTCTCTATTTATGATCTTAGTTATGATGATGAGATTTGCCGATCTCGATTAAAACAATAAATACGCGTGTGCGATGTAAATGTTAGTAAGACATCCTCGTACAGTTATCTCGCGTAACAAGATTAACGTAACGGCACAGCATGCATGGAAATTAAAGAAATAAAATAAAAGTGAATAGGGCCGGCTGATGCTCCCACATCAGCTCAGATATCCAAATAGCCCGCAGCACTGACATGAGCTCACCAGTTCCAACACTATATCCTTCTCCATGCTGGAACGCTTATCAGGAACGAGTTCAGTCGGCTTTAAAATGGTAACTGCCCTGCAATTTTCATGATCACTCACGTAGGGGCATTGAGAACTGTGGCCGGTATAAATTCGCGTAACCGTAAACGTAATCGTAATCGTATTCATGCTGGACTGCTGGGCCAACAAACTGCCGTAAAATATGATTGCGAAAGTAACCCAAACGACTAGAAATATTCCAAATATTTGGCTAGTATATAACAAATTCCTAGAATTCTACCAAACGTACAAAATTAATTTGATTATTTTGGTCTCAAAATTGATCTATCACGTCAAGTTTTCGAGATAAATAGGTTTCACGAAGAAAAAAGGATGTGAAAAATTGAGTCTTTAGTACTGGTAGCTTAGGTATTTATTACTGAACTGGCGTCGTAAAAAGTTAGCGTTTGAATTAGGTTATTGATTCAAGTGTAATCACGGTATTAACTTCCTTAGGCAACTAAAGAGATTACAGTTCTTTGACGACCAAAAAGAATTTACAAGGACACAGAGCTTCGAGTGTTGACGGGTCGATATATTTTCTTTTCATTGTATAAACTTAAATTTATATATATTAGGGTGGTCCAAAACTTTATTTTTTTGATTTTTTAGAGGTAGAGCACGACCTTTAAAGACCGTTTTTTGAAGAACGTTTTTGTTACAGTTGGGATACTGTTCCCTATGGTCCTAAACAACTTTCAACAAATACAACTGCAACTGTTCTTCATCTTTTGTGATGCTGTGATTGTACTCTTGAATAAGGGCAACTGCACATTCAGCATTGTCATTCATTACTCTTAATTCTTTCAAAATGAATAAAGCATTTTTGTAATCCTCTCGATCTTTCCATAGTGCGGGATATACCCCTCGAAATTTTGATTTTATTTTTAAGATGGTAAAAAAGTTTAACGTAGATGTGACAAAATCTTTAATTTCGGATTTCTCTAGGGTTTCAAAATTTTCTTTAGAATTCCGCTTCGAAGTTTCTTCTGTGCCGCATTTATTACGCGTTGCCTCTGCCCTCGCCGCTGCCATAGCTCTTTTCTGACTATCTATGGGATCCTCTCATCAAAGAATGCCATCACAACCAGTTCTTTCGACAAATACCACAGATAGTCTTTCAATTTTTAAGAGGTAACATTAGAGATAGCACTGTTGTAATTGCCATACTCTACTAATTTTGTAATCAAATCAAAATCGTTTTTGGGAGCAGAAATAGGTAAAGATGCCTCGAACCATACTTTGACGTAAACTTTGGCAGTGAAAATGCATACTTCTCGTAGAGCATTAGTTTCTTGAGAATTTAGGTGAAACTGCCTGCGAAATATCCATATTTTTATCGAATATATCTCTTTTGCCATCATCTCGCGTGGTGCATTACCGCAGGAACTCTTAACCTCACATCACGTGGAGGAATTTCTCCCAACAAAATTATTGTTAGCTCTAAAAACTCTCGATAGTCCTCACGAGGTAAATTTCGTCTCTCAAATTATGTTTTGGAAAATTTTATTTGTAGATGCAGCTTCGAATTTCAGCAAAGCTGACATTTTTTCATTAGTTAAATAAGAAACATAATGAGAAACATCTATTTTATTCCAAGAAGTTGCAAATCTCTTAAAAAGTGTTACATCTGGACCTGAGGTACATCCTAAGCATTCCTAGAAAACACTTCACAAAATAATTTCTGGAACATGATGCCTGCATGCGAAGTGCAGTAATTTTTTTTTAAACTTTCGCTCTAAAAGAACACACGCTCCGTTAAATCAGCCTGTATTAGAGCTGGTAGTGTCAAAGTAAAGTCCAATCACACTATCAAGAAATTCCACCTTTCTACTGCTACAGCTACAGCTGAAGCTTGAGCTTCTCCAACGCTGCTTTGTAATTTAGGCACACTCAAAAGTTGACATTCTACTGCACCAGAAATCACAGCAGGCAAACGATCAACTCGTGAGACAATTAATGAAACACGAAAAACAAAACAAAGACAATGAGGATTCCGTTCCGGGACCCTCTTCTAATCCACCGCTGGTGGTGGAAGGCTCCTCAGGGGGCAGTCTACCACGAGCGGTGTGAACTTGTGGATCCCTTGCGGCTCTGGACTACCGTCCCTATCTAGGGGCCCTGAATTAACCTTTCAATGGCTGAGACGGGAATCCCCGTGATACATATTAATCTGCACCACAGCAAAGGCGCCTCGGCGAATCTAGCCAGGCGCTTGTCAGTGGTGCAGACAGAAATGGCCCTAACCCAAGAACCCTGGTTATACAGGGAAAGGATAAGTGGCTTGTCAGGATGTGGCTCCATATATAAGGGCCCACGAGAAAAAGCGCCAGTGACATGCATAGCCGTCAAGGGTATGGATGCGATCTTGGTGCTTAAGTTCTGCTCCAGAGATCTCACTGTTATCAAGGTGAGACTCAGGGACAGTAGTGGAGACAGGCTAGAGGTGTTTACTGCTTTGGCGTATTTCCCTGGCGATGCCGAAGGACCCCCGCCTCTGAGAGAGGTGGAGGCTCTATTTCGGCACTGTCAAGAGAACAAGATTCCTCTGCTGTTGGGCTGTGATGCAAACTCTCACCACACGGTGTGGGGAAGCACAAACATCAATGACAGAGGGAGAGATTTAATTGAATACATAGCGGGCACAGACCTGGAGATTCTGAATCGGGGTGATACTCCCGCATTCCAGACTAAAAACAGGAGTGAGGTTCTCGATTTGACTCTCTGTTCGGGTATACTGAGGAGCAGGGTAGTGGACTGGAGAGTCTCCGATGACTCTCTCTCGGACCACAAATATATCGTGTTTCGATTAACCCTAGGAAAACCGGAGGCTTGCGGAATTCCCCACAATTAAGTTGACGTGGGGTCTAGGGCCTAAAATGCTTGCATGGCTCTACTCTGCTGTCCTAAAACCCATGCGGCCGTGGTCTGGTGGCCACGGGCGGAACTTAAATCAATGCAAAACAGGCTGCGAAGTTTGCGAACGCTAGCATTTAGGGGTTTGACTGGAGCAATGAGGACTACGCCCACAGCGGCGATAGGATTCATGCTCTGTGATGAGCCCCTACATGTTGCGATAACCGCTAGGGCGGCACACGCGATGGGCCGCCTGGCAAGAGAAAATAGATGGACTCGGTGGACTAGACACACTAGGCTCCCGAGTGATATCAGTGCACTGCCGATTCTATAGATGAGGCAAGATAAAATAACAAAACGCTTCAACTTCGCCAAAGCTTTCCGCGTCTGCATCCCAAGCAGGGATCTGTGGAAAGCAAGTGGTAACCCACTCCTTCAAGGGGAAATCTGGTATACTGATAGCTCCAGGGGAGACGAAGGGTCAGGAGCAGGAATTTATGACAGCAAGAGAGGCAAGGGGATAGGGTTCACACTTGGGCGACATGCTAATGTCTTTCAGGCGGAGGTCCTGGCCGTCCTTCGTTGTGCTGAAGCACTAATAGAAGAAAACGCTGCTGGCAGACAGATTACGATCTGTTCGGACAGCCAAGCGACACTAACTGCAATCGGGAAACCAGACATAACATCAGAACTGGTTTGGGAATGCAAAAAGGCATTAAACCAACTTGCACAAAAAAAACAATGTGGCTCTAATATGGGTCCCTGGTCACACAGGGATCAAGGGTACCGAAAAGGCGGACCAGTTGGCAAAACGCGGCGCAGCAAGTGAATACATAGGACCGGAACCGGTACTGGGAATAGCGTCTTGCTGTGTCGGAATGGCCATTAAAAGCTGGATCCAAACAAAACACTGGGAATACTGGGAACAAATCCAGGGTTTCCGTCAGGCGAAATCCATCCTGGGTTATACCTATAGGATGGACAGAGCTAGGGAAATCCTGGACTTACCCAAGAAAGACATAAGGCCAGTGGTACGGACCCTAACTGGGCACAGCCACTTGAACTATCATATGCACAAAATGGGGTATAATCCCACGACAGAGAGCAGGAAATGCGGCAGGGATGACGAAACATCCCTGCATGTATTAAGCCAGTGCCCGGCATGAGCTAGGCTCAGGCAACAGACCTCGGAGCCCATTTTATGGAAACAGAGGAAATTACAACGCGATCAGTGATCGACATGCTATGCTTCGTCAAGAGGGCTGGGGTCGACTGCTGAGAGTGAATATGTAAGGGTGTGGCACAATAGGTTTTATAGCTTAAGCGCCAGGGGAGCTCTCCATGGGTTTCCCGCCCGTTTTAAAACTGACTAACTAACAGCGAAACAGTGCCTTGTACGGCGAGTAAAGTGGATTCAGGAAAATTCCACCTTTTCTACTCATCCTTCTCGTCTGTGCAATAAAACATAACGTGCCGTTAAAAATCCGCCTAGTCGAGAAGAGATTCAAGTCTTCTGGGAGCAAGTATATGGAGATACTTATCAGCTAAATGAAGACGCTTCAGATACATCACTCTTTCGTAACTTTTGCCAAAGGCAAAGGTTAAAGAACTAAAAACTTTTCAGCGCCAGGGCCAGATAAAATCAACAACTGTTGGTGGAAGAAGTTCCCTTCTATGCAGCAACATCTAGCTCGTATATTTACTACTTTCTTAAACGAAGAACAACCCATCCCGCAGTGGCTAGTGAAAGGACGCACGGTACTGATCCCTAAGACCGGAGATTTGTCAAGTCCAAAGAACTACAGGCCCATAGCTTGTTTAAACACCAGCTACAAGCTATTCAATGGCATCCTCAAAGAGAGGATATTAACATCTATCGAGTTGGTATGGAGAACAACAGTTGAACAACGTGGATGCAAGAGAGGGCTGGCAGGTTGCAGGGAGAACCTCTTCATAGACAGGTGTATTACCCAGGACTCGATCAGGCATCCAAAAATAGTGAGATGCATAAAAGAGCATATGCTTTTGTGGCGGACAAGATTTGTCATAGCATCTGACAAAAGACAAGTGACTACCATTACATCACATATAAGAGGGGCGTCTTCCAAGGAGACTCTCGAAGTCCGATACTTTTCTGCATCTCCTGCTTGCCTCTGTTTATTGTGCTCCGAGGCAAAAGCTCTGGATACCTATGTAGCCTGCCAAACAGAAGAGAATATAAGGTCAATCATCTTTTATACATGGACGACCTTAAACTCTTTTCTTTTTCAACAGAGGACTTTAACATCCTTGTGGCGGCAGTAAATAGGTACTTTAAAACGATTGACATGAGCTTTGGACTGGACAAGTGTGCCTGCGTCCACCTACACCAAGGTAGACTAGAAACTACATAATCGCGTGACGATCAGGATGTTCAACTCATAGGCGGAAATACCATTCAACATCTTGGTAATGGAGAAAAATATACATATCTTGGAATACCGCAAGCGGAAACCCAAAATGTGCGTGTGTTAAAAACGGCCCTCGCAAAAAGGTATCGCCAAATTCTCAGAAAATTTTGGGCTTCCGAATTATCTGGGAAGAATAAGATCCAGGCGACAAATATGATGGCCGTTCCTGTACTGCTCTACACGTTTGGTGCAGTAAAATGGAACGTCAATGAATTCAAGCAACTTGACCGAAGCACACGCCAGATGATGACAATCCATCGAAGTCATCATCCTAGATCTTCCGTACCTCGAATGTTCCTCCCTCGAGATAAACGGGGTAGAGGCTTGCTAAGCTTGGAGTGTCTTCATCGAAGAACGGTTCTGGCTACAGCCTGCTCAGTTTTAAATAGCACAGATTCTCTTATGCGACTCGTACATCAACATGAAGTCGTCAATGCTGCGGCATTTCTATACCGTGCTGCAGATAGTGCCGCAGAGGAGCTTGGTCTCCCATTTGATTCCAGCGACACTACACATGGCCTAGCCTCACTAACACCTTTGATGCTGAAAAGTCGTGTACAGGAAGCAGAATATTCGCTTCTACTAAGAGAACATGCTGACAAGCCCCTTAACGGTAAATTCTACGGCATTATACGTAGAGAAGAGATATCGATGGGTCTGTCCAACAAGTCTCCCAAGTCTGCTGGATTGAGATTGGAGACTGAGGGATTTCTTTTTGCCTGTCAAGACGGCGTTATGGATACCTTATAGTTTGCCGCGAGCGCATAATGAATGTACCTGTATATGATACCAACGGCCGAGCGCGCAAGCAAGATCCAGAAAGACTTGGACATTTTCTCAAGGATGTTGGAAGTATGCATGATACGGGTATATACAGAGACACAATGCGGCTCTAAAAGTGTTATACTACCATCTTCGGCACTTATATGGTGTTGATTTATTGCCAGTCTTGCCATACGCCCAGGGGGAACTCTAGTCCGTTATGGAGAATGATCAGTGTAAGATCTTCTGGAATTTCTCATTCTACACCACTCAACGTATCAGTGCTACAAAGCCTGATATTGTCTCCAAGATCTGAAGACGAAGATCATTTACGTGATTGAATTCTCGGCACCAGCCGATGGTAATATCACGGCAAAGGAGAAAGAGAAACGGGCGAAATATCAAGCACTTCTTTTCGAGCTGAGCAGACTGTACCAAGGCTACTTAGGCCATCTTTTAGTTCTCGTAATCGGCTGTCTTGGAGGCATGAAAGCTTCATTTCTTAGCCAACTCAACAAAATCCCGGCTTGCCCGCGTCAGGCTCAGTCCTTCGCAAGCCGGATGCAAAAGGCTGTTCTTCTGGGATCACTTCATCTGGTCCGACAACACTGTTCCTCATAACATTCTACAAAGATTGGTAGCTCTAAAAAAGTATCCAGATGTGAAACTTTTATCTCCAACTGTGCCGTCTGCCGCGTAAGGTCATCCGCGGCTAGAGACCGGACTCCAAGGAACAGTGTTGTACGAAGTCTCTCGCGTAAATTTCCCGCTCTTGCTTACCTTCGGGGATAGAAGGATAGAACTTCTCATAATAATAATTATCTCTGCTGTATAGTTATGCTATATATATAATAATAATGATTATTATTATAAATGCTCTAAGAAAGCATCCAGAGGCGACTGTTCTCAACTCCAACGCTCGCGGCCGCTGTGTACGGAGAACAGTGGTAAAATACGAACTCCAAGCTAAACTATGCTCCTAATTTAGTACCCACAACATCATCGCAGGAGATTTCAGACATCGAATTAAATTAACTTATAACATCCTCATCTCACCAGTTAGTATACCAGGTAATATATATATATATATATATTTATATATATATATATATATATATATATATATATATATAAGGCCTTTTGGGAGTCTCTAGCACGTCAGGTTGTTGTACTATGAATTTAAGAAATAGAAAAACATGTGGTTTTTAGGAATTTTAACTACATTTGTCTCAGAAACCTTAGTCCATTAATTACATAAGGCTTTTTTGTGTAGGGGGGGGGGGAGTCTCGAAAATCTTACGAATCCTTACTTAGGGGGATGGGGTTCGTAGAATTTCTTACGTAAGTTTCCTTTTTCTAATTATGTTTTTATAAAATATGCTAAATGAAACCTCTTTTGGCTGTTAAAATTATACTTGTTGTACTATCATACACATTACATTTTTTTATCATGTAATATGTTCCTTGAAAGCCTTTGAATCCCATGAATATCGTACATACTCTCTTGAAATCGCTTTCAAACGATTAAGCTCCATGGAAGTTCCTTAATAACTGTGGAAATCCGATAAAATTCTTTAAGATTCCGTGAAATCTTTTGAAATCGCTTCAAATCTTCGAAATTCCATAAAAATTCCTTCCGTGAAGTATTTCAAAATAATACGAGATCCTTGAAATATCTACGAAATCCCTTTAAAATCCAATTAAATCTTTCATGTTCGTGGGAATCTTTCCGAATCTCTTGAAATAACTTAAAATATTTTAAAGTCTTTATATTTTTCGAAAATCCTTTGAAATTCCGTTAAATCTTTTGAAATCTTACGAAACCCTATCAAGTCCGTGGACAAACTTTGGAATCAATTGAAATCCAATTAAATCCTCGAAATGTCTTTAAATCTCTTAACATTCGTTAAAATGCTTGAAAATATTTGTAACTCTTTTGTAATCCCTTGAAATCTTTTCAAATCCCTTCAAATCTTCGAAATCCCATTAAAATTGTTCTAAATTCGTGAAAATACTCCAGTATCTCTTGAATTGAAATCCCGTAACTTCTTTTGAAATATTTCGAAAATTCTTTCTCAAAGTTCGCAGATTATTTACGAAAATATATCAGTATCCGATGAATTTTTCTCATATGCGAGACCTAGCTACTAGTTGGTGACTTTCTTAAGGACAAATTTTTTTCGTGCACCGAAAAAACGATATTCTTATTTTAAGAATTTCCCACTAAGTTTAAGAATATTTACAACTTAAATAGGCGCCAAGAATATATTCTTAATGTACGATGGAGGCCCTGTTACCTTAAGAATATATATTCTTGTCTAATTGTAAGAATCCCCCACTAAGTTTAAGAATAGTTGCATCCGAAATCTGTCGCAGTAATTGTATAATAAGTGACGAGCTCGAAGAAATGCAACCAATTCTGAGGATAAATCGCATGTGCGCATCTCTAACTCTATCTCTTTCTCTTCGCAGAGAACGTTAAAGTGAGAAAAGTTTGATGTCACACGTCAACGAATAAATAATGTAGAGAGGTTATGTCTCGGTGTGGCATGCCGGTATTATTTATCCTTATATTTGGTTGCATTTCTTCGAGCTTGTCACTTATTACGAATTCGAAAAACTGATCGAAAAGCACGTCGCACAAAACATTAAAAGAAATGATTGAACAGAGCAAGGCGCATTTTCCTTTGCGCATTTCTTCTTTCCCCACTCATATTCTCATTTTAAGAATATTTTCTGCCTTTGGTTAGAAGATACTCTCAAATTAAGAATTTCACTTACATCATTAAGAATATTAGTAAGAATATGCGTGTAAGAATATGACACTCTTAATAATAGAATATCGTTTTTTCGGTGTGCAGTCGCTTGAAATCTTTTGAAATCTCGTTTACAGTCAAAGAAATTGATATATTGATGATAAATTGAGTATAAAATATAAAATCTTACGTAGAAAGGCGGGGGTCACAAAAACCTTACGAATCCTTACCATAGGGGGGGGGGGGAAAATTGCAAAAGTGATCTTTAGATAATTATTGGATCACGCAAAAAACTGCAGGATACTATAGGTACTCTTGTTTCCCAGGCCGCAGAAAAGAAGTTGAAAAATGCAGGCCTGTGTTATCAAAGAAATTTTTTCAGGTCATTAACATTTTCAAATTCAAGCATTGAAAGTTCAAACTAGCAGTGATCACATGAAATTCGATCTTCGGTGTTTTCACTTTGTTTGTATTTACAATTTTGCAGTGCTCATGTGATGAACACTTTGCTTCCTAATTATGATTAATTAGCAAATATATTTGCTTCCTCATAGAAGAAGTAAAATTATAAAAAAACGTATAAATAGGTCAAATATAATGTCTCGAATCAAGGACTCTTTTATATTCTTGTAAGAATTTTGAATTATGTTAATGAAAACAGTTTTTGTTGTTGTTTAAAACAGATTTTTCAAAATTATATAGATGATTATAACTTCCGTGCTCTTCAATACAATGTATTAATATTATAGGTCAATCGATTTGTCTCGAATCAAGGAATCTTTTCCATTCTTGCATAAATATTGAGTTATGTTAATGAAAAAGTTTATCTATAAAAAACGGATTTTTCAAATATTATAAATGACCATAACTTCCTTACCATTCAATAAAATGTATTTCATATTATTGGTCAATCGATTCGTTTCGCATTGACGAATTTTTTCTATTATTGCATCAACTTTAAATTATGTTAATGAAAAAAGTTTTACTATAAAAACCCCATTTTTTAAATATTATGAAGTGCTAAAAAAAGGTAATGAATATTTTTAGAAATCCTTCCGTCAGTTTTGAGATCTTATGTTGGTGGTGAAAATAAGCCATCCAATTTTCATCAGTTTATTTACTACTGTCTTCTAATTCTCATGTACACAACAAAGTGTGATATATACACACATGTCCATCCGAGGAACGTTCAATAAAACGAACTAAAAATTGTCTGGCTTTTCAATGCTTCTTGCGTCAAAAATTGTGTTAAGTTGACGAATTAAGCACAAAATTGTTTAAACTTTTTTTAGTTTTCGCCCCCCCCCTCCCCCAATTATTGTCTGATTCTGAGCTCCAAAATAACTCTTATTACCACCTTTCACTGAAATATTAAAAATCGAAGGTATATAAATTATAAATATAAAATTTTGAGTAATTGTATTGTGTAAGAAATTTACATTTTGAAGTATCTACAATTTGAAAACAATCTTATTTTGGAAACATCCAAATAGACAGTTATTCAAGTTTAGCATTCAAATTAAAAGGATCATGAAAATTTTTGTGGATCTGCATTAAAGAGAATGTAAAAAAATAAACAAATTTCCAATTTTGTCAAAATAATAGTTTTGCTAGTTTGTGTTCGACCAAAAAACTCTTGTTTTTTTGTAGAAGTTGAAAAATTCAGAATTTTTGCAATTTTGTATTTTTTAAGTTTTGGTTTTAGAGTTCTTCTTTGAAAACGATTAGGATATTTACATTTTTTGCAGCACAGTTTTCATTAAGTTACGCGTCTGGCAAAAAAAGTTAAAAATTTTTTTCAACTTCTGGAAAATGAATTTAGAAAGAAATTCAATGTTTGCAAAGATAAAATTCTAATTTGGAAGCATTAATGTTTTGAACCTTTTAAACTTTTTTCATTGTAATTGAGAAGCACTACAAATTCCGAGCACTTCTTTGGACAATACAATTTGAAAATGTTCAAGTTTAACATTCAAAATCGAACACTTTTATATTCAAATAAACGATATAGTGAAGTTAATAGATTTGGTCGTGTCTATAGGTACGCCGAAATTCGGTGAGCGTAGAACAAATATTTTCGGCGAGGCTGGGTAAATTGGAAAGGGCGGCTATGTTCACCGAAATATAGTGAGCATAGTCCGAACATTTTTGGCGTTTCCAGACACTTCGAATGGATTTCATTTAAAAACTTTCAAAGCTTGAAAGTTTTTCAACATAAAACACCTTAAGGATTGAAAACTTCAGATTGAAATATAATATACTGATTAGTGATAACTGATCAATTTTAAAGTGGATTCATTCAAAACTGCGCAAAACTTTGTCAGAATAAAGCATATTAAGAATAAAAAATTGAATATCGAAACTTAAAATATATTTCTTACACAAATCATTCATGAGTTTATTCCAATTGCAAACTGCCGGAGGGCCTTGAATATATTTGCATTTATTACATTTTGTATTTAAAAATGAGGTCCTGCTGCCTGTAAAAAGAAACCTTCCTGCTATAAAATTTGTTTCGCAACTCTTGCAAATCTCGCTTGGCCGATAGAAAATACTATCGCCGAGATAATGAGAAATGTAAACAAAGTTAAAATCGCATTTTAACAGCCTCTTTGTTTCTTTTTCAGACTTTTTCCTCTTAATTATATAGGCCTCATTGTATAGAAATCTTAGATGTCGAGTGTTGCTAGATGTTACAAATACAAAACGTAGTAAAAAAATATAACAGTAATAATCTTAGTTTGAATATTCATGATGGGCATATACCGATTCGTACAAAAACTGGCTAACATAAAGGCGTCATGGATTTTGATTTTGCTAATTCTACGGTATGCGAGATACGAGTTTAGTGAACGTGAATTTAATAGTTCTCTAAACTCACTTAATCGGTCTTTAAATGCAAATGACTCTCAGTTAAGAAATTTGTTTATCGCAATTATATTGTTACATTTTTATTTTCTGTTCTATTTTTGAAAAAAGTCTTATATTTTTTTGTTTATCGAGCTAAACATATACGATATGCAAAGAAAAAACAAAAGGTAAAAAGCGTTTCAGGTAAAAGTGTTGGGAGTAATCTCGGCATGAAAAAAACTGAAAATCGGCAAGGGTCAATAAAAGAGCACTAATTTTTCATTTTGTTCTTACCGATCTTCATTTTTTTGTATGGTCAGATTACTCCCAGAATTTTTACCTGAAGCGCTTTTTACCTTTTGTTTTTTCTGTGTAAACATTTGTTGCATCATATCTATAGGTTTAGAGTTAAATAAACTTTTTGTTTTTTTATATTTTTCTTACTAATTCCAAAACTCATAATTGATTTTATTAGTGAATTATGGGTTTTGGAATTATTACCATTTAATTGATTTCAATTCATTATTCTTATAAAATCTTTTGAGCCAATAATTTTCAAAGTGAACCCGGTTCTTCGAATAAATTAATCTTTAAACCAAATTTTAACATTTGTGAAACAAAATTCACGACGTCGTAATTGTGCGTAAGCGTGACGTTGGAACAATTTCGCTTTCTTATCGTGCATTGTGTTCAAAAGCATATGCGGATAAGACTCGTGACCGGAACGTCCGCAAAAAATAGAGACTGCGTAGAATTCAACTGGATCGAAATAATGTCTAACGCTAAACTTGTATGTACAAAAAATATTATCATAATCCAAAATCAGAAAATTTTACTGGCAATATGTTTCAACTATTGATAACTCCTTGCATTTGAATTATACAAAAGCTAGTTATTTCATAAACAAAATAATTTTGGTTTCTGACTCCTATTATTTTATTTTTTATAAATTAATGTCTCAGGCTTAAGATGGTTACAGCCCAATATGTCCAAAGGCATTTTTGGCTGGAGTTGGATTTTTATTTTTTTTTAATGGTATGGCACGGGGCTGTCCCGGTATATATTATCAGTCACGGACGAATTATTATAATGCAATCAAGTGATCTGATAAGAGCGTGTGCCCTAACATATTGGGCAAAGCCTGGTTTTACCCCATCATTCACGGACTGGGTTGCAGTCAAGTGCATGATGGGTATGATTATTATTATTATTATTATTTAGGCACTGTCTGTGGTTCCCGAATTTCCCGTAACGTTAGCCCTGAACGAGCTGAAAAAGGGGTTAGAGTTACGGAAAATTCCGTAACCATAGACAGTGCACATTATTTAATCTATAGATTCTTTAGAATAATAAAAAAGTGCTAATATACAGGATGTTTTTTTAACTTGAGACATCGAAATATCTCAAAAAATACGCATCCTATGGAAAAAATATAAAATGTTTTTATTACGGATATTTTTTTCATAGGTTGCGTATTTTTTAGATATTTCGATGTCTCAAGTTAAAAAAAAACACCCTGTATATGCAGGGTGTCCCAGACTCAAGTGTTTGGACTTACACCTGAGTCTCGATAGATGGACAATCTGGGGGGTTGCGTGAAAATAGCCTTGTTCATATAGCGCGTACAGCGAAACGTAAACAGTCAGGGCCGCCTGAACCGTTTCCATAATATTGCGCAATCTACTTGACTGAGTAGTATAGTCATATAATGCATGCGTCCCTTCAGAGGTGGAGTCGCAACCGTCTCTCGCCCTGCCCCCTGAGAAACTGCCGGGACCAGCAATTCTACACTGTAAAAAAAGTTGGTGTGAATTTACATCCTGCGACGATGGAAATAATTCGATCGGTGTGGCACATAGTAAATAAGTAGAATTCTGTAAAAATACATTTTTTTCTCAACCTGCGTCCGCCGTGAAGAAATACATACAGGACGTAAACTTTCCGTCTACGACCGTGAAATTACGTACGGGTCGTAAATCATCGCAAAAATTATCAGATGAGCCACTGTCCGAAATCTCGTTGAATTTTGTGTTCAGCTCTTATAATCGAAAAGATATGTCGAGGTTTAGTTCGCCAAAAACTTTTCGGTTATTTAAATTTCAATATTGTTTTTATTTTTGACTTATTCATAATGATTCCTGATTGACAAATTTCCCTGACTTTACTTTGATTTGCAGGTTTTCTCTAACATGTGGTCAGCTTGCTACTATTCACAACTGTTCACAGAGGTGAAAATATTTTAGAGCTATTTTCTGTATTTAAGGGAGAAAATGGAATGTAATCACTTGACAGTCTCAACATTTGTAAATCAAAGCGACATAACGTGCAAAACAACGTAAACAAGAATGCAAATGAACGAAATGCGCACCCATTGGTAAGAGGCCGTTCGGGCGTCTCCGGAACTCATCGTTTGGCACGAATTACACTCGCTAGTCCCGAATGGTCCAAATTTACGTTCTGCACATAATTCTGCGGCGTTCGTCCGTGCGGACTTACTCCCTCTCCATAGAAAAGCCCACATCGTCAATATTTACATAAACTTTCGTAGATTTAAAGTCCCAAGTAAATTTATCACCTTACGCCAACGGCCATGCCACGCTGAAAAAACCAGTTCTCGTCAGATCACTGAAGTTAAGGCGCTTCGTCAGGCTTGATTTTTAGCCCATGTATTCGTTTT
>CAKNYM010051801.1:44125-58278 GCA_932195095.1 Andricus curvator | reverse complement strand
AAAACGAATACATGGGCTAAAAATCAAGCCTGACGAAGCGCCTTAAGCAGCGTTGGGCGCGGTTAGTACTTGGATGGGTGACCATTCGAGAATACTGTGTGCTGTTGGCATATTATGGGTGTGGTGAGCCCAAATTCGTAGTTATGTATAACTACAAGAAAACTATCCATCATCGGACGTAGTAATTTTACAGTCGACTGCAAATAGAACAACCTACGTTCTATTTTCACATTGTTACCTGAAGTAAAATCACACTAGATTGTAAATAAGTACTGTAGTATTGTAAATTAATCAGGTTATACACTGTAATTTAAAAATACATTGCACGTATAATTACTAGCTGATTGTAAATATCACCAAAGCTTTTTTTACAGTGTAGGAATTCGTATAACACGTGTGATCGCGCGTTCAAATAGTGAGACTCTGGTGTATATGGTTATATAAACATTAAAAACATAAATCGATAATTCCTTCTCCAAAAATCAGTTAAAGTTTTAGGTTTTGAGTTATTCAATTTTTAAGCTGGACCAATCAGGAGTGCGGTATAAACATTCGTGCGTACGTTAGCGGGAGTCCAACGTAATGTAGTGACTGCTGGTCCCCCCTCGCTAACCTCACCTCGGCGCTCGCTTCAATAACACTGCGTTGGACTGCCGCTCATGTACGCACGACTGTTTATACCGCGTTCCTGATTGGTTCAGCTTAAATATTTTATAACACAAAAACTAAAACTTCAACTAATTTTTGGAAAAGGAATTTTCGATTTATTTTTTTTTATTTTTATATACCTATATAAGTCCGGACACTTGAGTCTCGGACCCTGTATATATTTTTATTTTATGGGGAGATCGGTAGAGGGCGTGATGGTGTATGGTCGTGCGAAAAACAGCTCTGCTATTTTAAGCGAATTGTGGTTAACATAGAATGTTTCGTATTACGAAAAACTGAGTTTTTCATTAAATAAGGTACGGAGAGTGCGTGGAGTAATAAAGAAAGTGTGGATGAGCAAAAGCTGAGAAAAGAAAGGTAAGCGAAGTTTGGCGTCATTATTCGAGGTTAGGAAGCGTGGTTGGAAGCGTGAACGTGCGGCATGGCGGGTAAGGGTGGGAGGGGAGACAAAGGAAGCGCGGCTGACGATCCGAAGCAACGGAAATTAAATATGAAAAAGGTGTCATTTGGGGGTTCCAGCACCTCTGACGAGGCGGCGATTAAGGCTTTGGAATTCGAGGTAGGGAAATTAAATGAAGAGAAGCGCGCTATGAGTAAAGTAATCGAAGAACTAAGAGCTAAAGATATTGAAAAAGAAGTCAGAATGAAAGAGCTAGAAGAGAAAATGATGAAAATGGAGGAGGCATTGAAAGCGATTGAAATCGCCGCGGTCAGGGGTGGCGGTGGCCTACGGGGAAGCTCGGGTTCGACGAGCGAGAGTAGTGAAAGGGGGGAGGAGTGGGAAGGAAGGCAGAGTAGGACAGCGGGATCCGAGTGGAGCCTGAACTCGGCTGCGAGCTGCCTAAGCGAGAGAGAGGTAGGGATGGTGAAAAGACTGATCGCGAACAGAGACAGAGAGAGTAGACGAGAAAATATTGTATTGAAGGGCGCGAAAGTGGTAGAAGGAGATGTCAAAAAATGGATAAGCGAATTTATTAACGATAGATTGGGGGTGAGGGCTTCTTTCACGGAAGCGTGGAAAGCGGGGCCAGTGGTAGTAGCGAAGTGCGCGACAGCGGAAAGTAAGAAAGAAATCATGAAGAACAAAGCCAAGCTAAAGGGAAGTAAAATTTTTATAGAGCAGGACCTTTCGTATGATGAGAGAAAAACGCAAGAGAAAATTAGTCGCTGGGTGAAAAGTCAAAAAGAAAAAGGGATGAATGTGAAGGCGGGACTTGGCAAAGTTCAAATTGAAGGGGAATGGAAAAAATGGGAAGATGTGAAAGGCGAAGGGGAGAGGGGCGATGAGAATGATAATACAAATTTTTAATTAAAAGGGAATGGTTAGAGGGAAAGAAAAGAAAAAAGAGCAAAAGTAAAGTTAAAAAGAAGAAAGGGGAAGGAGGGGGTAGAAAGGTAGTATGTGCAGCAACAAATGTACCGAATGGGTGGCAAGCTTTATTTTGGAATGTAGCGGGTATATGGAACAAAGATAGAGATTTTTGGGAATACATAGAGGGGTTTGATTTCATAAGTTTAACGGAGACATGGGTGGAGGAGAAAGATTGGGAAAAATTAAAAAGTAAACTACCGACAACACATGTTTGGGAAAGATGCGATGCAAAAAGGGAAAAGAATAGAGGAAGGGCTAATGGGGGTATGATAATAGGAATTAGGAAAGCTAAATTCGAAAAATCTGTAAATATAAGTAAAGTTTGGAGAGAAGGACTGATTCTGTCTGAATTGGAATATAAAGGTAACGTATACAAAGTTTGGTCAGTTTACAATTCAGGAGATTTAAAAATGGTTAACGAATTTTTATCAAGAGAAGAAGACCCAAGGGAGGAACGATTATGCATTATGGGAGGAGACTTTAACATAAGAATCGCGGAATTGGGAGGGTGTATAAGTACGTACGAGGGAGGGGATATGAGTGACATGGTAAGGAAAAGTAAAGATAAGGGGATGAGTAACGAAGGGAGGGAATTAGTAAGCAATTTGCAGAACAAAGGCTGGATAATTTTAAATGGATCGGAGAGGTATGATTCCGAAGGTGAATATACATATGTGGGAGCGAGAGGATGTACGGTCATCAACTATGTGATTGTTAATGCGCAATGTGTAGAACAAATTGTGAATTTCAACGTTGATGTAAGAGTGGAATCGGACCACATGCCCCTGCGAATACTAGTCGGGGAGGAGAATGAAGAATGGAGAAGAAGAACGACACCTAAGAAGTTGAAGAAAGAGACCATAGTGTGGAACCAAGAGGCGAGAAGCAAATATACATACGAGACAAATATACCAGAGGAAGACCCCGGCATACAAGAAGTGACAATAGAAGAAAAGTGGGAGAAGCTAAAAGAAATAGTTAAGAATGCGTTAGTGAAAAAGGAATATTATCCTAAGACATGGAAGCTGGGTAACAAGAGATGGTGGGACCGCAGATGTACTAGAATGAAGAGGAAGCTAAGAAGAACGTACATGAAATGGAGAAAGGGCAGGATAAGAAGAGAAGAACTGCTGCAGCAGAGAAGAAAAGTGAAGGAAGAATTCAAGGCGAAAGAAAAACAGAAGAAAAAAGAAGAAGAAGCTGAGTTAAGAAGTTTGAGAAGTGAATCTGATGTATGGAAATTTATAAACAAGAGAAGGAAAAGAAGAGAAACAGTCGAAAACGGTATCGAGAATGAAGAATGGAAGAGACATTTTATGACTTTACTGAATGGTGGAGAAGAAGAAGGGAAGCAAGAGAGTAATACGCGCAGAGTGAGATCGGAGGCACTTGAGACCGTAAGCGAAGAAGAGATACGAGAGGCGGTGGCGAAACTAAAGCTAAAGAAGGCCAAGGGAATCGATGGTATCCCAAACGAAGCTTGGAAATATGGAGGATCTGATGTGTGGAGACGACTGGTGGATTTGATAAGAGAAGTGTGGAAAAGGGGAAGCATCCCAGAAGATTGGAAATGTAGTATCCTTGTTCCCTTATTTAAAAAAGGGGACAAGAACAATGTAAAGAACTACAGAGGCATATCACTGCTACCTTCAGCTTACAAAATCTACACTGAGATACTAAGAAGAAAATTAGAAGCGGAGGTAATGAGGAAAAACTTGATACCGGAAAACCAAGCTGGGTTCAGAGAGAAAAGATCCACGATGAACAATATTTTTATTCTCAATCATCTGGCGCAAAGAGTTACTTCGAGTAAGGATGATAGACTGTATGCCATGTTCGTAGACCTGAGGGCAGCGTTCGATACCGTTAACAGAGAAAAACTGTGGGAGATTCTAAGAGATATGAAGATAGAAGAAAACCTGATAAGAAGATTGGAGCTGATCTATGAAACGACCAGAGTACAAGTGAGGGGTAGCAACGGCATGTCTGAAGCATTTGTGACGAAGTCTGGAGTAAGGCAGGGCTGTGGTCTGAGCCCACTTCTGTTTAATTTATATATAGCGGAACTAGAGAGAGTATTAGAAAAAAGAGGTATAGGAGGGGTAAAAATAAGAAATAAGAGAATATGGACCTTAGAATATGCTGACGACATTGTAATGGTGGCTGAAAATAGAGAAGCACTTTTGGATATGGTGGCAAGCCTTAGACTGTTTTTGAAGAAAAGATACCTGATATTAAACGTGGAAAAAACCAAAGTATTAGTGTTTAATAAAAAGGGTAGGGAAAAACAGGAAATATGGAAATGGGGAAAAGATACAATAGAAGAAGTGAAATATTTTAAATATTTGGGTTTTACGTTTAATAGGAAAGCAAATTACGAGGATCATATAAAAGAACTTTGGGCAAAAGGAAGAGTGGCGGCGAAACTTGTGTGGGGGCTGGGAGAAAATTGCTGTAAAGGAGACTTCAACAGAAGATTATCATTGTTTAGGGCGTTAGTAGAGAGTATAATGGCGTATGGGTCGGAAATTTGGGGGTGGGAGGAAAGAAAAGAGCTCGAAAAAGTATTTTTAGACTACATAAGGTGGGTGCTAAAGTTGGAATTTTGTACACCAAGGTACCTGATAATGACGGAGACTAAGTTAACATCATTAAAAGTGGGTTGGGGGCTGAGAGCAGTTAAATTTGAGGAAAAAATAAGGGCAAATCAAGTAGGAGAATTGGTATATAACTGTTGGTTGGAGAAATGTGAAAAAGAAAGAGGGGACCGTTATAGTTTAGAAAGAAAAAAGTTTTATAACAGAAACGGGTTTGGAGTAATAGAAGTAGATAATATTTTAAGAGAAAACGTAGATATGAAGACTGAGATCCTCATAAAAGAAATAGAAGTACAAAACCAACTTGATTATAACAGAATTACAGAGTCAAAATATAATAAAAGATATAAAGAAAGAGAGGACGGCCCGGGGCTGCCACGGTATCTGACGGGAGTTTCAAATAGAGATACGATTAATATTATAAGTAAACTAAGTTGCGGAAATTGTGAAAATTATAATAAGTATTGGCTAAACGACGAGGAAAGAAGATGTGTGTTCTGTAATAAAGATTGGGATATGTGGGAACACCATATAAAGGATTGTGAAATAGCAAAAGGTTGGTTTAAAAAATTAGGGACAGATTGTAAAACAGTAATTAATAGATTAATGAGTGACAATCCGAAGGATGACGCCAAACTAGAGGTAGGGAGGAAAATTATAAAGGAGAGAGAGAGACTGGATAGAGAGAGGAGAGCTAAGCTGGAAACAATTAAAATATAAGATAAAGTTGTAATAGGTATAAGTCGAGAGTCCGCGGGACATTTCAATTTTTTTTTTCTATTTTTGTGCCTCTATTTCTCTATGACAGTTTAAATCGGTATGAAAGATCTTAATAGACAATAATATTGTATGAACAAAGCAAAACTTTTATTCTTTTCTTTTTTTTTTTATATGTACAGAAAAGAGAGTGAAGGAATGAAGACATGTATGTGTGGGATTTAGTGATGTATATACCGATCTCCATTTCCTATGCCTCACGGCTGAAATAAACTATATATCTATCTATCTATTTTTATTTTATTTTTATTATTATATTTTATTTTATATTTATTATATATATATATATATATATATATATTTATTTATTTTTATTCGGTTTCGTTTCCGATTCCTCTGGAATCAAACCGAAGGGCCAATGACAAAGCCACCGAATGCGTCCTCGAGATGCGGATAGAGGGTCCCTGTACCAAGTGTTTCTGCTGAATATGGTTACAATAATTAATAAACAGTCGCGGACAATTGTCCAGGGATGGTCCCGAAGGAATAAAGCCTAAGCTGAGGAGTAACAACCGTGCCAAAAACTAAATGGCACCTGGGCTAGGTGTCTTGAACGGTGACTCTGGGATACCGGGCGACCTCTCAGAGTATGCAGCCTTATCCTTGCAGGCGGGGCTCTACAAGGATGCACGAACCCTTTCCCTAACTGCTCGCGGGAACAACAATCAACCCACTAAACCACCAAAAATTTGTAGATGCGGTTCAAAATGATCGAACGCGCAGAGCACTTGACATTGACAATCGTCAGCTAACAGTGCCGATCACCCTAGAGTTCGGGGTGCTGAAAATAATATAGATGGAAACACGATGACGAACCTGCGAAACGTCCACATTGAGTGGATGACTTGCTAGACTGCTACGATGTCAGCATTATCACTGCTAACAGAAGCTTCATGGCGCGTATGCACACTCTGTGGTGCCAGAAACACCCAGAGCTTCAGCACGTTTCACATCAGTCTTTGCGAAATCAACGTGCCTACCTCTTGAAAATTGGATATGTACGCGGAGCGCTTCCCCAACTGCTGCTTTAACAAGTTGCAGACGAAGATGAGGAAGCGTTATTAAGACCAACCGCAGAAAGCAGACACTTTCTGAGAGATGATAGCCATTTCAGGACAAGGAAGAACATTGACATGCAGGTTCCTTCTAAGCCCCAAGATCTGGCTGATATGGATGCCTCCCTTCGTGAGGATATCTCGGAGGAGTCTGACCTCTGGACCATCAATTGTTCAGTTTATGGTGCTGCAAGAGCATTGGCTGATTCAAATCGAAGGCTAAAACCGACGGTGGATCAAAAGACCAGAAGACGCTTGCATCAACTTAACAAGAAGATTGGATGGGCAAGACATAATGCGTACCGTATTCAGTGTGTGATTGACTACATAACATCTGGTAGACCATTCACGGAAAGGGTACGAAAGTTCGCCCAAAAACTGAGGATCTTTAATCACACACTGAACAAGTCAAAGCTTCTGACAATCAAGCAGCATATTGCTGACAAAATACGGGTGTTATCTGACGCAAGGAAGAGAATACAGAAGAGTGAGAGGTGGATCAGGTAGAATCAACGGTTTCTCGCTGACCCATCGCGCCTCTTTAGTGATCACCCTGTTTCCGTCAAAAATCCACCCAAGCCCAATAAGGTAGAGACTTTTTGGAGAGAGGTATACAAGGTCCCGAAGACACTGGAGTTGAAAGAATCCACTGATATCATCCGCTTCAAGGAGTTTTGCGACAACCTCAATAACATCTGAGAAGGAATGCCGAAGAGGTGAAAAAAGCACTTAGAGGCACGAAGAACTTTTCCGCTGCAGGACCAGATTGTATTAAGAACTTCTGGTGGAAGAAGTTTACTTCTACACACCAACATTTGGCCCGCATATTCACCTCATATTTAAAGTCGGAAACGCCCATTCCGCAGTGGCTGATGTTAGGACGCACTATACTCCTGCCGAAAAAAGGCAACTTGTCCAACCCAGAGAATTACAGGCCAATAACTTGTTTGAACAAACTGTATAAGTTCTTTACAGCTGTCCTGAACAGCAGGATTGTTCGAAGAATTGAGCCTGTTTGGCGAGGGATGTACGAACAACGTGGCTCGAAAAAATGTGTAGCAGGCTGTCGAGAGAACCTGCTAATTGACAGATGCGTCTATAAAGACGCTGCAGTCCATCAGCGCATCCTGTCAATGGCCTGCATTGACTACCGAAAATCTTTCGATTCAACCTCTCACAGACTTATCATCTGTCTGTTGGAAAGCTTGAAGGTGCATCCATACATAGTGATATGCATAGAGAGATTGATACTCCTTTGGAAAACTTCTGCCTCTATCTAATGTATAGAATTTCTGAAAATAAAACAAGAATCCAACGACCTTACCTTGATAAGGGTGTTGTATGAGCACCGAAACGTTGGGAAATATTGTAAATGCTTTCATATTGTGATTTGATAATAATAAAAATAAAAAGGCGAAAGAAATAAAAAAGAGAAGGAAGGGGTTTGGTTGGTTGCCTTCTCATTTTTCTTTCCTCTTTGGTATTTTTGACTAAAGAAACACGTAAGTTCATGCATATGCATAAAACCTTGCATATTAATTCTACTGTTCCGCGATTATACATCTCACGCCGTCAAGGCGGACGCGGACTTCTGAATCTCCTGCGTCTTCATAAACGAATTGTTCTAAGCACAGCTTACATCGTTGCAAATGGCAGAGATCCTCTCCTAAAAATGGTCAGGAACCACGAGATAATTGGCGAAAGAACGTTTCTTCAGAAAGCCGCGAAGCAAGCGGCCGAGACCCTTGGCCTAAATTTTAACATCAGAAGTGAGGAAAGTGCATTACTCCATCTAGATGCTTCACTTCTAAGAGCCGAAGTAAAGAAAGCAGAGGTTGAAAAATTTCACGAACAGCTACTCGACAATAAAATGCACGGAAACTTTCACAGAAATGTAGAAAAACAGTCCTTGTCGAAGGAGCAAACTTTTGCTTTCCTCAAATCATCAGGGATTAATTCAGGTACAGAGGGTTTTATTTTCGCATGTCAGGACGGTGTCATTTCCACCTTAGCATACCGTGAGCGCATTTTATGTCAAGAAGTTCCCAGCGATAAGTTGCAGATCGTGGCATGCACGCGCTGAGTACCTAGAACACATACTATCTGGGTGTCCCACCCACGCGGGAACGGCGCGGGCGTATATCTACAGACATAATGCGGCCCTAAGAGTGCTTTATTACCATCTTTGTCGCTCTTACGGTGTTGGCTGTGATCCTGCCCTGCCGAACGCTCCAAGGGAGATAGAGTCAATGGTCCAAACCGAGAAGTGCCAAGTTTTCTGGAACTAAGATTTTCTGAAAGCAGTCTCCGTTGCACACTCGAGCCCTGACATCGTTCTGCAAGACTTCGAGAAACGAACTATATTCGTGATCGAATTCTCGGCTCTGTCCGAATATAACATCACTGCTTAGGAGAATGAAAAAGAGGAGAGGTATCAAGACCTTAAAAGGGAGCTGCAACGACTGTACGTAAAATATTCGGTTAGAGTAATTGTCCTCGTGATCGGTGCTCTCGAAGGTGCGAAACTATCACTGGCTCGTAACCTTAAAGCCATACCCGCGTGCCAAAAATATGCCAAGGCACTTGCGAGATGGATGCAGAAAGCTGTCATCCTTGGGTCGCTTCGTGTCCTCAAGACACACGAGGGTTTCGCCGGCCTGTCGTCGTAATTTCATCGTTCTACCCATTTCATGGTCGTGAGACGTGGCCATAAGTGTGATTTACCGCGGTTCTACTGGGGGCAGGTGTCATTTTTAGATGGTAGTTGCTCCCAGTGGGACCCTGCGTTGCTTGCTGAACTCTTTTTTTAAATTATATACATATATATATATAATTTCAGTCTCTTGGCAAAGATTTTTGTATTTAATTGAACAAATAATTTACTTTTTTGAATGAAAATAAAATTTGTCTCGAATCAAAGAAATGTTTTTTGATCCCATAACAGAAAACGGATTTAAGTTTGATCCTAACAAATTATTTCTGAGAGTGAGACCCTCAAATCATAATGTTTTTATTATAAATTCCAAACCTTGAGAAATCGTTTGAAATTTATGACATGTTTATTTAATTGTGCTATGTTACTCTACTTTGATAAGATCACTGCCGCTGTGATACATAAGAGTGAAACTGCAAGTCGTGAATGCGGGTTGTAAACCTAATCGTGGGATTTTTGCGAGACTTTGTCACATAGCATTTAAACATTCCATTGTTTCATGGCCATAATTTTATTGAGTTACGCACATCATATTCGTTTAAGTGATAATTTGTTAATTCATTTTTTTCAAGTATCTAAATGCTAAATCAATATTCCTATTTACAAAATATAAGGCATTTTATATTTAAATTATGCTAATTTGAAAAAGCATACAATTTAGAATAAATTAAAATTTAAAGCCATACGACAAACTAAAACTAAACAATTTCTAATGGTTTCAATTTCGAAAAACAAGTGTTGTATTGGCATGGAGAACGTCAGATGATCTGTTTTTTGTTTGGATTCAATTATCTGATAAAATGTTATAAAATTATGTAAATGTAAAAATTCTAAATGCTTATTTTCAATGGAAAATCCGCTTTTACATTTTTTGAAAAAAGAGTTTTCCATTGAAAACAAGTGTTAAAAATATTTATATTAATGTTTATATAAATGTTTTCTTTCACAGAGTAAAAACTATCA
The DNA here is from genome assembly GCA_932195095.1 of Andricus curvator. Lineage (NCBI taxonomy): Eukaryota > Metazoa > Arthropoda > Insecta > Hymenoptera > Cynipidae > Andricus > Andricus curvator. Next base: position 48,132 of record CAKNYM010051801.1, on the reverse strand, counting down.
CAACGACACGGAGGAAAGTGATATGGTTGCAGCAACTAAAATTATCAACTTGCATACAATATGGTTGCATTGTCCACTGGTCTTGTTAACACCTCTTTCATTTAAGTTGTCAGATCCAAAGGACGTAATTGATACAACCACAAACTTTTAGTTACAGTGTGGTAGGTCTCATAACCACGCTATTTGTAGCCCATCCACATTTAATTTGTGCCACTTCTTTTGCGTGTAGTTGGTTGATCTCATGATATGTTTGTCACAACCACAAGCTTGTAGCTTCAGGCTTGTGTTTGCCACAACCACAGTGTGTGGATATCCGACAACCACAGTGTTTGTATCTCATACATTTCTGATTGGTGCACATAGTTGCGCAGATTCACGTGCGCCAAAACACATCACGTAGCGTCAGCCATCAGGCCCCCGACGCCATCATATTGCTTCTTGTGTGCCACCAATGCAGGTGAAAAGAGAGTGCAATCTGGTGCAATTACTAAAGTGCTGACATTTGCGATATTAACAGTGTCTGAGCAATGCACAATCAAGGAAAAATGTGGGCAAAATTGACAGGAATGCAAGATTTTCTGGATGATTTCATAGACAATTTTTTTCGTATATTGGAAAAATTCGTATCGCCTAATTTCCTCTAAAAAACAACATGTTTCGTCCCCGAGAGATTCTACAACTCCAACTGTAGAAACTGCTTGATTTAAAGTGGATTCAGTCTTGATAACATGCAAATTTAAATAAAAGTTAATGAATAATGACTGAAGATAATTTTTCTTAAATCAGCAACGCTGGTTGTGACAGAAACATTCTGTGGATGAGAACCTTTACTGTTTGGTTGTGACAACCACAGTGTATGGCTGCGGCAAATAATAGTGTGCTTGTGGCGACCACAGTATATACTTGTGACAGCCACACAGTGTAGATCTTACAACTACTCTCTTATACAAACAGCTATGTAGTTGTGGGAATCACAGTTATAGTTGGACCATATTTCACTATTTTCTGTAGTTGTGACAACCATATTTATGGATATTACAACCATACAACAATTTTTTCGTCCCTACATCCGAAGGTGCTATTTTAGGTGAAAACTCAAAAATGATTAATTTTATACGTACACAGATTCTTATATAGTTCAAAATCGATTTATCAACGTTTATTTCAAATAATAATAAGTAATGGTAATTAAGTAATTTCAACAGCCATACATACCACGCTGAAAAAACCAGTTCTCGTCAGATCACTGAAGTTAAGCAGCGTTGGGCGCGGTTAGTACTTGGATGGGTGACCATTCGAGAAAACTGAGTGCTGTTGGCACATTGTGGGTGTGATGAGCCCACATTTGTAGTTATTTACTGCAAGAAACTATCCACCTAGAAACACTACCCGAATCGGGTAGTGTCACGCCTACCCTGAAAGGGAAATGGCTTAATGGTATACATACATACAATGGTCACTATTCTGGCATAATACTTTGTTTTATCACACCGCCATCATAAGTGTGATTTTAGGTTCTGCAAACGAAACTTTACTTAGGGTATTTAGGGTACTTAGGGTATTTTAGTATAGACTTCTTACATACGCACATTACCGGACTCCGTCTCTGGACCCTCTCGGGTTTTTAGATTAGGAGTCTATGCAACCTATTTGCTCTTATGATTGACTGGTGTGATAAAAAATAGCATTTGACACTCGGCCCCTAACAAGTAAACCTACGGAACTGTCACTCGCCGATTTTGATGAAACTTTGCAAATTTGTAGAATTAGGGAAAATAATCGACACTTTTTTTTATATCGGCTGAGAAACAATTCTTATGGTAGAAACTACCCCTCGTATATGAAGGGTCGTCTTCACGTTTCAACTACAACAAGTCGGGTGATTCAAAAGGTGAAATGCTTTTAAGGGGTTTTCGATGTCGCTGGATCCAAATCTGAGGTCAAAATCACGAAATTCAAGATGGTGGATCCAATATGGCGTCTGCTTGTCATATACGAGTGGTAGTTTCTACCCTTAGAATTGTTTCTCAGCCTATATAAAAAAATAAGTGTCGATTATTTTCCCTAGTTCTACAAATTTGCAAAGTTTCATCAAAATCGGCGAGTGACAGTTCCGTAGGTTTAACTTTGTCTCGTGCACTCAGAAAAAAACTTTTCTTGAACCAAACAAACTGTTTTGTTGGATATACATGAAAATTTGGTTAAATTAAACAAATTTGTGTTGATTCAACAAAATATTTGATTGACCTAACCAATTTTTTCGGTTAAATCAGCCAAATACTCCATCTACCAAAAGATTTGGTTAAAACCACCAAAAAATTGAGTTGGTTCAACCAAATACTTTGTTGTCCATATAATAACCAAATTCTATGTTTGAACCAACAAAAATGTTGTTCATTCAACCAAATCGTTTTCTGAGTGTGTAAATTGCAGTACTCGGCTTAAAAAGTGTCACTTAGGGTCCTTATATCACAAATAACTATTATAAAATATCAAGTCATCCTCAATAATAATATGTATCCTTCTACAAAATGAAGGGATGTTCTTAAATGCTGAAGATAGAATCAAATAAATCCTTAAAATACTCATTTTCTCGATATTTTAAAATATCTTTACCTGTTCTTTGTATATTTTTAGGAGAGTTTTGAAATTCTTATTAAGTTTTATGCTAATTGAGAGTTTATAGTGAATTAATAATTTGTTATTAACAATTGTATTGTTATAAAGAGCCGTCTGAGATTTTGTAATGATTTTGCATATATTTATAAAGTGACTTTTGTCTGTAATTCAATTTGAAGTAATGTACAAGCATTATAAAAATAAATAGAAGTATATTCTTCATTTTTATAAACAAATAATGTAAACAATTGAAGAGTTTAAGCAATTTTTGAAAGTTTGAGGTATATACTTTTTTTGGAAATTGGTTTCAGTTGGTTTGGCAGTGATATTCCGGAGTAGTACGTTGACATTTTTTGAAAAATGTGATTGTTATAACCAAATTCGCAAAGTAGGTAAATTAAAATTTGTGTGCAGGATCGTAAAATGATCTATATTTCGAACCCTTTTTGGTTAGACATTTTTATTTCTGCTGTAGGAGCTCTTTTTCTTTTTCAGTTAAAGTCGATCCATTTTTTTTAAATCTTCAAACTTACGCTATATGTAAGAAGATACTCTATAAGGCGTGAAAGCAAACACCTTCTAATTGACCTACATTGCGAATTCGTATATAACAATAACATTTTTCATAAAATGTCAACTTACTGTTCCAGAATACCACTGGCAAACTAATGGAAACCAATTTCCAAGAAGGTCCCTCGAACTCTGAAAAATTTCACAAACAGCGAATTTGTTTATGCCATTTGTTTATAACAATCAAAAATTTCAAAATTAACTGCTCCGGAATATCACTGACGAATCAATTAAAACAAATTTCCAAAAAAAGTACCTCAAACCTTAAAAAAATTCCACAAACAGCGAATTTGTTCATGCCATTTGTTGATAACAATCACATTTTTCATAAATTGTCAATGAACTGTTCCGGAATATCACTGGCAAATGAATTGAAATAATTTTCAAAAAAAATACCTGAAACTTTCAAAAATTGCTTAAACTCTGCATTTGTTTATATTACTTGTTTATATACCATTAAACCATTTCCCTTTCAGGGTAGGCGTGACACTACCCGATTCGGGTAGTGTTTCTAGGTTTTTCTTGTAGTTATAAATAACTACAAGTGTGGGCTCACCACACCCACGATGTGCCAACAGCACTCATGTCAGTATTCTTGAATGGTCACCCATCCAAGTACTAACCGCGTCCAACGCTGCTTAACTTCAGTGATCTGACGAGAATTGGGTTTTTCAGCGTGGTATGGCCGTTGGCCATAATAAGTAATGGTAATTAAGTAATTTCAACAGCCATACCACGCTGAAAAAACCAGTTCTCGTAACATAACAATTATATTTTTATATGTGAGAAGTTGTAGGCTCCGGAAGCTACGATCATGG
>CAKNYM010051801.1:0-39125 GCA_932195095.1 Andricus curvator | reverse complement strand
GCAAGAGCTGGAGCTCTCGGGCGATGGGGTCGCCACATCCCTACGCCAAGTATAACAATTATAACAATTATATATTATTATTATTATTATTATTATTATACCATAACAATGAAAAATATACTTCTATTAATTTTATCATGCCCTTACATGAATTCAAATTGGACTACAGACAAAAGTCACGTTATAAATATTCAAAATAATTACAAAATCCGAGACTGCTGTTTATAACAATACAATTGTTAATAAGAAATTATTCATTTATTATAAACTCTCAATTATTATTTTGCGAATCTGAATTTATTGATTACACATTAATGTCACTGAAACTGAACAATTTATGCATTGTTAATGCATCAGAAACTTAAAAATTTTAATTTTTGCAAAGTTTATACTTGAATAAAAAAATTATCAACTTTTTTAAAATTCGGCTCTCGCAGATCTCTTAAGAGTGTATTTATCTTTCGTTTAGAAAAAAATTGTAATCTGTTAAAATATAATGCGGAATATTATTTTGAACATTTTTTCATCCAATGTTCACACTGTGGCCTCTAGGTTGGAGCTTTCCTATACGTATTAAAAAGTAGCTTGGAAGATAGTTATGTCGTCTGCGAGCAAAATGTGATTGGCTGAAACTTCACTGGCTTTCAAAACAGTGATTGGCTCTCGATGTGTAAGGCGCGATTACTTAAACTCGAGTTTTGTTTCGTAAGAAACGATCACCTTCGTGAAAGATTTGTATGTTGGGATTTTTTATAATAAATTGGGTTAATTTTGTATTCAACAACATAGTTTACATTTTTTTTAACATCTCGTAAGTACCATTTTTTTAAGTTGTGCTAAAATTATCTAGAAATAATTTCCAGTGGGTGAGAATAATTACAAATAAAAAAAAAAAAATCTCGTTATAAAGAAATTAATGAAAAGTTATTTTCGGGAATGGGAATTTTTAGCTCATTGAAATCCAGAGTTTTTGTATAAAATGTGAGAGAAATAAAAGTTTTATTACTATTAATTGAAAATATATGTTATTTGACAACTGTTTAAAATATGATATTTTGCAAAATCCAAGGAATTATTATTTATTTCAACAATTTTTATAAACAAATTCAGAGTTTGGCTATTTTCAGCGAATAGGCACAGACATAACCACAGACATAAGACCTTTCTTGATCAATATGAAAATCTTCAATAAAATGGTACTTCTGAAAAGTTAAAAAAATGTCAACTTTGTTGTTAAATAAAAAATTACCCACATTTTTATAAAAAAATCCAAAAGACACAAACCTTTTCGAACTTTAAAAAGCTTTCATTTAGGAAACAACTTCCAAATGATTTTAAAAATTAAAAACATAAATGTTTTCCTATTTTAATCTTATGGGAAACTTTAAGTGCACCGGGCGATGGGTAAGTAGTAATCGATTTGACTCAGAGGAATTTCTATGTGTGGCCATTTGAAGCAATATCGCGACTTAACGATTTCCAAAACAAAATTTCTTTATAAGTACCAGCCTAACGAAATGAGGTAAAGAAAAGGGGAATGAAGCAGAATTTAACTCAGTATCAGTGAAATACTTCCAGCTGTAAATATGTAGACAGAAGTGCGTTATTGATTTTGAATTAAATTTCATCGAGAAGAAGTAAATTTTCACTGATTTGAATTTAGAGAAACAGGTATGAAGGTATGAAAAAAATTCAACTATTTTCTTAAAAATTCATATTTTTGGTCGAAAATTCAACTTGTTTTGTTGAACATTCGTCTTTTTAGATAGAAATTTCGTCCTTTTGGATTGAAAATTCACCTTTTGGAAGAAAAGTCATCTTTTTTGGTTGAAAATTCATCTTTTATGGTTGAAAGTTTATTGTTTTTCACTGAAAAGTCTACTATCATGTTTTGTTCCAGAATTGATCTCGTTCGGTTAAAAATTCTTCTATTTGGATGAAATTTTAATTATTTTGTTGAAAATTCAACTATTTTCTTAAGAAGTCATCTTCTTTGGTCGAAAATTAAACGGTTTTGTTAAACATTCGTATTTTTATTTATAGAAAATTTATCTTTTTGGATTAAAAACTCATTAGGTAGAAAAGTCTTCTTTTTTTTTGAAAATGCATCTTTCTTGATTGGAAATTTTACTTTCTTTTAAAAGATTCGCCTTTTTGGCTTATAAATTCAGCTGTTTTTAGTTGAAGTTTAATCTTTTTTGTTTGAAAATTCCATCATTTCATTGAAGATTATCTTCGTAGGTTGAACATTCAACTTTTTTTTTCTTGAGTGGCCACCCTATAGAGTATAGTAGTATTAAAAGGTAATTTAAAGCCCCTTAAATATATTATCTTAAATTTTGAATTGATGAGGAACCTTTTGTTTTCAAGCAAGTCTATCAAAGTTCTGTTTTCATATTTCAGCACAGAAAATCGTTTCGAGTATTCCCTTCTCGCATAAAAAATATCGATAGAGAAAAATCGAGCAGTAAAATTCTTACTAAATCTTTCAGAACTGAATTATTATTAATCTTAGTCAATAAAGTCTAAATCTGGATATATTGAAGACCTATTTAAAGTGCATATACTATTGTTTATATTATTATACTATTCTTGACGTTGCGAAAGAAACGTCAAGAATCTTTCCAGACGTTTGGTTGGCTCCAGAGTTACTTCCGCATTGTCAAAGGTGTGTAATACCTTTGAATAAAATCGGAAGTCCTAACAGCGCTTTCAATGTACTCCACCTACGCAAAAGCAATTATTATCTACCGTGCAGCCTGCGGTGCATTCAGTCACTTCAGTCTTTCACGAACCTTCTCTCGACGCGGAACTGACCTCGTCGTCTTGACGCGTCCTCCTTTTTAAATTACAATCTCAGTGAAAAAATATATATTTTTTTTGTTAACTCAACCAATCCCCTTCCTCAGACAAGTGTGTCAGGTCAAATTATCAGTAAGCGAAGTGTTTTATCTAGTATTTCAAGTAAAAAATATTCCATATTCTAAAAAGCATGAGATCATACCTTAAAAAGTTGTGCGTCAAATTGAATAAATTTTGAATTACAAATGTTTTCACGAGACATTTTTATTACTCCCTTCAGTTTCATGTGTTTTGTTCCTCTTAGCAAACCCTGCGTCCTAATTAATTGTTTCATCACGCAAAGTGTAACTGATTAAATTCTCGTTTCTTGACTCTATGCTGTCTCATTCCATTGGTAACTTCTGTCGTCAGGCTTCTTTGGCAGTTGACGAAATCATTCAAATTCATTGGTCTGAGAAGATAACGAGATTTCAGTGCTAGTGACTTGTCAAGTGTGTAATAGCTGTGTCCTAGTGCTAAAAACTGTAGATTTTTTAGGAGGTTCCAGAAAGAAGTTTGTCCAAGCATATTCTTTCAAGTGTTTTCAAATTTTCGAGGAATGTAGAAGTCAGTCAGCATAGATTCAGGTGAAAATTCAAGATGGAACAATATTATCTTCGAGTATCTTTCAAATAGCTAGGAAATTTTTTTTTAAATTGTCAAGGAATCCATGATGTCCAATAGATCAAGAGGAATACTAATTCAAGACTTGGAAATATTCTTCAAGGATATTATAAATCCAAAGATTTTTTATATTCCGTGTGATCCCAGAAGGGCTGAATATCCAGAAATTCAAGAGGATAAAGTCGCTTAAAATCTCTCGTGAATGCTAATGCCAGAAATTCCATAGATAAACTGTGTTTCTACCTGTTTTTCATTCAGGGGCGCAACAGGTAGCTTAGAATCAAGAGGTCTTGGGATGTAATCATTTTCCTAGTTTTTATCATCAGAGATATCACGTGTATTTATTATCCCAAGCAAGCCGAGTTGAAATGAACATCATCTTATTTCTGTTATAGCTATTGTGACTTGCAATTTAGAAGATGAAAATTAATATTCTAGGTTTATTATATTTATTCATTTTATACTGAAAACCTGTATGAATATTTTAGATTCCCGAAGACAAATTAGAATATTGGATTATGTCATGTTTTATTTTGAATGTGCACTTCAAACTTTAACCGCAGTTAATGAGATATAGTGGTACGCGTTTTTGACTTTGCTTTGGGAGTTTATATCTTAGAAAAAAATCGTTCTTTTAAAAATTTTAATCATTATTTTATTTAGTTTTATTTAATCTTAGTCTCAGATGACCGAAGCCGTTCCGAATAATAAATCCCATTTACAGACTTTTACCGGCATCTAGAACTTTCTATGGTTCGTGTATGTGCTAAATAATAATAATATTAACAATAAATTAAAAAATTTTGAATTGGGTCCTTTAAATTTAGGATGTTCACAGACTAATATTTTCAGAATTTATTTTAATTGAAATTCTAAATTTCAGTATCTTAAATTTAATAAAAGTTTACAATTTCATATTCTATTAAAATAAGAAATTTCAAATTTGTGTTTCTAGCATTTAGACATTTTTAACTAGGTTTGCTTTATAGTTCATGTAACAGTCTCACGTGACCTATTACAGGTTATTATATTAGGCGGTTTTATAATTAGAAAAGTGAATATATTGTCCTGAAATTTTGGGAAATGGTTTAAAATACGTATCAGGGTGGCCGTAGGTCAGGGAAACCTGGAAATCAGGGAAAAATCAGAGAATTTTGTTGGTCAGGGAAAAGTCAAGGATTTTGAAACAAATCTTGCAAAAGTGAAGGAATGTATATAAGAGGCACTTTAAATAACTGTCTACGATACTAAATTTCAAATTGTTAAATTATAATTTGAAATTGTTTTATTCCGTTTATAATAGATTCTATGTTATAAATGTTAGCAGGTTATGATTCTGATCTTTGAATATTAATTGTCCAGGAAAAATTAGCGGATTTTTAAAATTAAGTTTTGTGGCCACCCTAATATAATATTATTGTTAGTAATTTATTTGCTTTGTATTTCTATTTCTATTTTTTTTGCAGTTGCTTCCTCCTGACGATTATATTTTTAGTTACAAATTTTATTACATATTTGATTGAAAATTCAACAATTTTGTTAAAAAGTCTTCCTTTTTGTTTGTAAATTCGGCTTTCTGGGTGGAAAATTCCACTACCTATTTTGTTACAAAATTAACTTTTCGTTGACGATTCTTATTTTGGTGTCGAAAATTCAACTTTTTTCTTGTTGAAAATTGGTCGGATTGGTTTAAAAATGTAATCTGTTTTACTAGAAATTTCATCTTTTTTTTGGTATAAAAATGCAACTTTTCGGTTGAAAATTAATCTTCTTTGGTTGAGGATTCAACTATAGTTTTATTCCGTTTACAAAAGATTCTATGTTAAAAGGTTAAAAATGTTACAAAAGTAACATGTTGTTCTTTGAATATTAATGGCCGGGGAAAATGAACAATTGGTCAGGGGAAAGTTAGGGAGTTTTGAAAATAAAGTTTTGTGGCCACCCTGCTTTATGTATTTTGAACCATTTCCCGAAATTTCAGCATTATAAGGGCTTTACTTTTTAGATTCTTTCTTGTTTGGATTTTTTTCAAACTCAGATTTCTATATAATATCAGTTGTAATTCTTCCTACTAATTCAAATTAATTTCAATATTATTTTACATTTTTATTGTATTTTATGAAATGCTTATAGATACTATAATATAAATGATAAAAGAACTAAAATATTTTTATCGAAAAAATTCAGGAATCTACTCTAAAATTTAAAAAATTTAATCCAATAAAATTGTATTGCTCTTATCATTCGTATTTATGAAGAAGATAATGTTATCAGAGAAAAGCAAAATTTCTCAAATATTTAATAATCATCTGCTGGTTTCCTTTCTTAATTCAACTTACAATCTTGTTTTATACTCAAGAATTTCAATTAATCATGAAATTCGAAGTTTTTTTAATATTAAAAATTAAAATAATTTCTTAATGACAAATTTGTTATTAAAATATCTTTTTCAAATATCCAATTTAATTATTCTAATGGAACGATAGGAATTTTTGTCCTTTAAGATGTGATAAATTAGTTCTGGGAAATTGACCAACTGCGCAAAAGTTTGAAGTGCAATTAATACTTTACAATTTCCTCTCTAAAGATATAAAAGTCCTACCGTGTCCCTGCTCTTATTTACGCAATGGAGAAGAATTCATAGCTCGCGTCATGTCATCTCGAATCATGGCTATAAATAGCAGGGCGTCATGTTCATTAAACCGTACAATAATTGAGCCTTTACTATCAAATTTTCCCTCAATTCATCCAAATTTTCCACGCGTGATCGCTGTTAATCTATTTTTGTCGGATGTAAACATACCTAGTAACATAGTGCCTCGCTTTTGGATCCCAAAAGTTATTTGTGTTGCAAAATAGAAGGTCATAATATAAAAATAACTCTTTGGAAACAAGATTCAATTTTAAAAAGTGGACTCTTTGAAAAATGTTAATTAATAGCTTTTCATGTTAAAATTTATATATGAAATTTTAATTGGATTATAACGGAATTCAGAATCTAGTGTTTGTGCAATATGGAAATTCTTTTCCCCGCAGCTATAATTGAAATCGATAGAAAAAGACTTTAATGACAGTAGCTATATCAAGTAATGAATAGAGTATAGTTTCTAATTAAAACCTGACAAACAAGTAGAAGAGCTGTCGCGAAACATTCTTGAGTCGGTGACTCCAGAAAACACATGATTCGCATTACGTAATTTCGTTTGCGTAGAAACATTATCAACCTCATGTACATCGCCAGCCGTCACTTCTTCTAATTGAATTGTACCTAGTTGAATTGCCTTGAAAACATGTTAGCGTTTTTCCAAATTAAATTAATTAAATCGCGTGTCTAATGCTAAATAGATCTACGTGCCTTATACGTACTTTACAAAATTACTACTTAATGACCTGCTTAATTTTGTCTTGAAATTTACTCTCTTTAAATCTGTGAGGCATGGGTCATTGTATCAAATCATTAAGCTGGTTGACTGATAAATCAGTAAAACTCAACTGAATTGTCAGTCAAATTAACTGATTAATTAGTGATTATTGTTAATGATTTGATTTAGTGATTCAATTCTCACTGATTCAAATTTACTGATTTGAAGAATTTATTCAGGCCTTGATCATTCAAATAAAATTAGTAAGTGATTGCGCTTATTGACCAGTCTAATTGAATTATTGAGGTGTCGGATGCAAGAACTCGTTAAGCGCACAAGAACTCGTTAAGCGCTCGAAACCGTGTAGAAGTATTGTCCACTCGGGAAAATTGATCGTTAAAAAAAAAGTGGCCGAAACGTAAAACAAAATATACCTTCGTATTCACCTTGACGTGGCCGACAATTTTTTCTTATCAAACTTTTTCATTCGACAATTATTACTCAAGATAAACAATAAAAACTTAGACAATTTTCCGATCGAAAATCGATGTTTCATAAAACACAACTCGCGATTATTCGGCCGTTTTTTGATAAAAATGCTTGAAATTTGTATGGTGTATTCTCAATACATAAGCGGTGACTATAAGAAACGCACTTTGTTAAAAAAATTAATAAGTTTATTGCTGTGCAATTGTGCATTAACAAATTAATTCTGAACGAAAACCACGTTTCGCCAACTTGGACCAGCGGGTCGGTCATCGAAAAAATGTTCGTTGAAATAACTTCTCGCAAGAAAGTTGTTCACTAGACTTTGAGAAAGTTTTCCTGAAAATTTGAAGAAAATCGGTAGAGAATTGTGGAAATTACAGTGAGTTGGAGTCAACACACGCTGCCGCAGGTTCTAATAAATATGCACTGTTGATCGCAATTCGCGAAACACCGCACAAAGTAACGAAGGCCTATTATCGGAGCGCTCCAGCGGCAACGTGTGTTGACTTTAGCTCGCTGTCATTTCCACAATTTTCGACCGATTTTCTTCAAATTTTCAAAAAAAAATTGTCAAAGTCTAGTGAACAACTTTCTCGCGATAAGTTATTTTTAACTAACATTTTTTCGATGACCAACCCGCTGGTAGAAGTTGGCGAAACGTGGTTTTCGTTCGGAATTAATTTGTTATTGAACGGCAATAAATATATTACTTTTTTAAACAAAGTGCGTTGCATATACTCATCGCTTATGTATTAAGAATACACCATACAAATTTAAAGCATTTTTATCAACAAACGGCCGAATAATCGCGAGTTGTGTTTTATAAAACATCGATTTTCGATCGAAAAATTGTCTAAGTTTTTATTGTTTATCTTGAGTAATAATTATCGAATTAAAAAGTTGGATAAGAAAAATTTGTCGGCCGCGTCAAGGTGATACGAAGGGATATTTTGCTTTACGTTTCGGCCACTTTTTTTTCAACGATCGATTTTTCCGAGTGGACAATACTTCTACGCGGTTTAGAGCGCTTAACGGTCTTACTAATTGAAACTTAAAGACTAGGACATTAAGAATTGATAACGGACTAATTAATTGAAACCAAATCAGTAAGGGTTTTCACCGTTTAATCAGTCAAATACTGAATAGTCAGTAACATCTACTGATTCATCTGTAAAAAACAATTATTGATTTGTATCAGTGATCCACATTTCACTTATTCAAATTTAGATACGTCCAAAATTCAATATTTTCTTTTTTTTTAACGTAGGACTTCATATATCATGGATTTTATCCCATTTGTATGTTTTTAAACTTGTAAGAAATTTAAAAAGAAAATTAAAACTGAGGTTGCTACCACATTTTAATTTTAATTCTACAAATTTTGCGTTCTTTTTAATTTAGATGTATTAGTTTTTAATATTTAAAAATTCAAGTGATTAATAAAATTCATATTTCTTCATTAAAATTTAATTTAAGAATGGGAATTTCTTTTCAATTTCAGAATATCAGCAAATTATATAAGTATATTATATTTATTTTTTCAGGAATAAGCTCTAAATGTTATGAAACAAAAAAATGGTTGAAGATGTTATACGGCTTAGAATACAAAAATTTGTAATTTCATGATAATTAATGGTCTGAAATGGCTCCTTAACATTTTTTGTTGTAGAAAAATATACACAGGATTTCTTCTGCAATATAAAGAGAATATTCTCCATAAGGAATAAATTAAAAATACTTATACCGGGCTACAGAAAAAGTCTCGAATTCCGAAATACACTAAAAATACACATTTTTATAGTTTTAAGATTCCTATAGTACTTTAAAATGTATTTTTACCTTTCATTTTGTATGAAGTCTTATTTTCAGCAAATGAAAATGCAATGAAACTAGCTCACATCTATTTCAGGCTCGATTTCAGGTAAATTATTATTATTATACCATTAAGCCATTTCCCTTTCGAGGTAGGCGTGACTCGCTCGGCGAGGAAAGGAGTAATGTGAGGTAGGGGGTATAGATTTTTTAGATTGATCTAGAATTCTCGTGTTATTTATTTAAATAACACGTTCGTTCCGCAACACTGCTACGACCCAGGTTGCTGATCAATCTCTCTAGCGATCACCCCGAATGAAGAGCCTCACAAGGTCGTCATGTGAGGCTCCCCACTCGGGCCCATTAGTATCCAAGGTCTTTTGTTCCAGGCGTCAAGCACTCTACTGACACTCTTTTTATTAACTATTTGTCGCCACACTTTTCTGTCCTGGCATATTTCTCTAGCTTCCTTCACGTCCATGCATTTTTTCAAGCAAGCTCTTGTGTTTCTATAGCTTCTTATGTCTCTTCGGGTTAAGGTCTTATTCACACATTCTAACCATTCTTTCCGCGGTCTGCCTCTGGGCATACTGCCATTTATTTTCCCTTTATACACTTGTTTCGTTAGTCGTTCATCTTACATTCTCTCAACATGTCCGAACTATCTTAACTGATTTCTTTCCCATATGTCAACTGTGTAAAAATGCATTTTTAAGTACTATAGGAATCTTTAAAGTATAAAACATGTTTATTTTGGTGTATTTCGAAATTCAAATTTTTTGGATCACCCGGCAAAAATACTTTTAATTTATTCCTCATAGAGAATATTCTCGTTATATTATAGAGAGAATCCTGTGCATAATATTCCAGGAAAGAAAAATGTTTAGATGCCATTTCAGACCATTAGTTGTAATGAAAATTCAAATTTTCGTATTCTGGGCCCGATAATATCCCCATTTTTCTTTGTTTCGTAACATTTAGGGCTTATTCCTTAATAAATAACAAAATACTTTCTTGTAATAAAAGAATTTTTTAGACCTAAATTTGTATTTAAAAAGAAATTGAAAACTAAGAAAATTCATAACATTTAAAAAAATATAAAATTTATAACAATATTGTATTAAATTATAATTATATATTATAAATCATATAGTTTCAAATTATTGTCTTCGATTTTAATGCTTTCAAATTTATATTTCCCAGGATATGGCCTCTTATTCAGAAGAAATGTTTTTCAATTTGAAGGTTATTTTATTTACATTCTGTGAAATAAAAATTTGTATGAAACTTTCGATTTTTTCTTTGATTATGATTTTTGAAATTAGGATTATTTTCAATAACTGTATATAGCGGGGGATTATTAACTTCTGAAATTATTTAAATCCCGCGCGATCCCAAAATCTTCAAAAATCGAAAATAGCGATTTAATATTCCACATCTCTCACTGCGACCCAATGGATTTCATTAGGTCTCAAGGATCTTTTCGAGATTCACGAAGCTTTTTCAAGATTTGAAATATTTCCGAGATCGCCAGTGAGATTTGAAACTGGTTTTCAACTTTTTTTTGAATCGTTGAATCTTAGAATCTCCGAAAGATTGCAAATCCTAATCTGATTTTTGTGATTCTCAATCTTTGATTTCTTGATTCTGTAGTGAGTTTGAACAAGATTCCGAAATGAATAGCCCTTCGGTTATATAATTTCAATTAAATTTTTGCTTTTGAATTTAGACTTCCAGTTTCAAATTTATCTTCCAAGTGGGATTTTTGAAAACCAAAAATTTAAAGTTTTGCATCGAATTGGAATGTTTTCAAACTTGAATTTCTTTCCAATTTGATTTTCTAACTCAGGATTGCTTTTGAATTAAATTCTCTTCCAAATCTCAGAATCTAAACCATCCCAACTGAAAAGTATCCAAATTATTAAACCAGCTTCCAATAAGTACTTAAGGTTTCAATATGTTACAGAATATATTTTAGAAAAACAACAACGATTTCTGAGGTCTTGGAGGAATTTGTGGAATTCAGATAACCCGTTCACTGCAATATTGGGGCAGTGGGTCGAAACGAGTTGATTCTCATTTAACTTGACCGTTCACTACACTATAGTCTTGTAAACACTTTGCTTACTTATCATATCCTCAAGTGATCTTAATCCGCGTGTTTGGATGATAAAAAAGTCGTTTTGTGAATAAAAATAGGAATATAAAGAGAGTGAACGTGTACAGAAAGATGTAATCAGTGAAAGCACAGTGATTTTACGACACGATGAATTCTAATTCGAAGCAGAAAGTATTGCGAAGGAAATGTAGTGAATCGTGGGAACTATTAAGTACAGTGAATAGCTAAAAAGTGCATCAATTTAAATTGGAGCCCCTGGATATTAAGAAAATCACGACATGATTACAGAATGGGTGAGATACCTACTGAGGAATTTTTAATTCATTTCCATGATTTATAAATTTAGATGTTTTTTAAAAACTATATTCTGAATTGAAATTATGAATGAATAAAATATATTGGCTCAATTGGGACTATTTAACCAAAATTTGGACATTTCTGCTTAAATTTCGAGAGTCCTCATATCTAAGCAAATGCAATTTCAACATTTTTAAATGTCCATTTCGAAGTTATGGGAACATGAAGAAAACTGTCGCTGAAATTTAGGTTGCTAACAAAATGTCTATGCCACGGACATTACTTTGCGATTGGGTTGAAATTTAATTTTATGGTGTGCTTTACAAAAATTTTAAAGCATAGTTTTCAAGCTTAGAAATTGCCTTTAAATTTAAAAAGTTTGAAATTGGAAATTTGTCAACTTCAACTTTTGACATTTTTAAATTGTAAGCCAAACAAGGAAATTTTTTTCCTTAAATTTTTGCAAAGGGAGCGTTTAAAAACTACGTCACGCTATTTTTAACATTTGGTTCTCCCCCTTCCCTTCTTTGTCACAGATCATCACACAAAATTTACCCCCCCCCCCCCTGTGACTTCATAAATACGACCCCCCCCCCCCCTCTTCGAGTCAACATTTATTATTCGATTTCATTAGATAGACGCTTAAAATAAAACACAAAACATACAAACGTAATATTTTAACAGACTTCACAGTCCAAAAAGTTCTCAGAAGAGGGGAAATTAATGTATTGCTATTATATTGAATTAAATAATATGAAATGCTTCAAAGCTCAAGTCGAAATATATTGAATTTTCAATAAAATAGTTGAATTTTCAACCAAGTAGTGGAATTGTTAACAAATAAAACAATTAATTTCAGACCAAACAGTTGCACTTTAAAAGCAAATAGTTGAACTTTCAAACAAAACAACCGAATTTTTAAATAAAAAATATTAGTTAAATGTTCAACCTACAAAGATGAATTTTCAACATACGAATACAAATTTTCAAAAAAGTGCACAAATTTTCAAACAAAAAACAATTGACTTAAACCACAAGCAGTTGCATTTTTATTTCTTTGACCAAATAGTCGAAACTTCAAGCGAGAAAGACGATTTTTTTATATGACAGTTGAATTTTCCAAAAGGACGAATATTCTAACAAAAAATATGAATATTCAACAAAGAAAATGAATTTTTAACAATGAAATTAACTTTCAACCAAGTAGTTGCATTTTCAATCAAGAAGATTAATTTTCTACCACAATGACAAATTTATAAACAAGATACTTACATTTTCAACCAAAGTATTCAATTTTCAAATAAAACCAATCAATTTTCAAACAATAATGGAATAGTTAAATATTCAGTTGAAAAAATTAATTTTCAACAAAATAGTTAAATCTTCAACCAATAAAATATATGTTTAACAAAGTGGTTCAACTTTCAACCAAGTAGTTGAATTTTCAACCAGTTAAATTTTCAGCAAAAAAATTAATTTTCAACTAAAAAAAAATTGAATTTTCAACAAAATAGTTAAAACGTCGACCAAATAGTAGAGTGTTTAACTAAAAAGGGTGAATTCTGAACCAAAAATATAATAGTAGACTTTTCAATTAAAAAGAATGAACTTTAAACAAAAAATAGTTGGATTTTCTTATTGGGTTCTATTAATTCAATTCGCATTGAAGCGAAAAGCCGAGGAAAAAGGAATGTTTCTTGGAAACGGGGGAAAAAGAGGAATTCTTTAAAGAAAGGGGTAAAGAGGGGAATAGGAGAAAGAGTGTGAAGTCTGTATTTAGATGCTTTACTTTCAGAATAAAATCACTAATTTTAATTTTTTGAAGCATTTCAAAAGATATTTATTCACAGTTATATTTTCCGCTTTAACATTCTGCTTTAACCCCTCCCCCTCTACGTCAGAAATTGTCGCAAAACCTGCCCATCATGTTTTAGTCCAAAATAAATTTTATATATTATATATATATATATATATATATATATATATTCTCCTAATAGCCTTTTAATCTATCCTTACACGAGCAAATTTCTGTTAATTTTGATGAATTCGACCTTTGCAGGATGTAATGAGGAGTTTGCATTTGAATGAACAAATGATGTACCTGCCTAGATTCATGGATGTCGGTTACAATTTATTAGCGTACAATTTTGCTCTTTAAAGCAGTCCACGAGGTCACTCGTCCATATAACTGCCGACCTGACCTCGCGTAGTACGTTTACGTATCATTTGATTCATGAATCTTACTCAAACTGTATCACCGTAGGAGGTCAAGTTCCAAGTTATTTGATTGAAATCAAGGCATCGACCTATAATATTGCACCTCACTTCAAACAGAAATTTTGTTTCCAAAAAGGAATTTTCCTAAAGTCATAATCTATGTTTTTAATAATTATAAAACCCCATTTGAGTACATATGTAATTAGAATCATTATAAACGAATTTTTATTTAATAAAATTAACAAACTAGCTATTTCTACTCGTCTTTGTCTGGATGCCTTTAATAAACATAAAATACAGGAACTCAAAAAGGATGGTAGAAAAAGGCTTTAATTTAAATAATAATAATAATACTTTGAGTACTTTGAGAACGCAGGATTAAGCTTTACGTATTTCAGAAATTGTTGATACGTTAAAAAATTCTGTTAATTTTAAAGGTAAATTGCGATAGTATTTTTCTAAATTGTCAAGATATTAAATTTTTAGAATTTTTTTCCTAGATTCTGGTGAAAAAAGTAGTAAAATTTCAAAAATGTGAAAATACTTACAAAACTTGTTTAAAAATGATTTTTTATCATATTTTAATAAATTTTAATAATATTTATTAAAATATTATTGTTTTTAATGTTTTTAAATCATATGGCGAAAACAATCATTGGAAATTTTGCGACTATTTTGCACCGAGTTTGACCTTAGGGTAGAATCTAGGGAAATAATTCTTAAAATATCTTAATAATTTAACAAATTACTATGGAGACTTGCATTTAAAATGAGCCCAAGAACTTTAAAAAATGTAAATTGTTTCTAGAATTATTCCAATTTTTCGAAAACATAGAAATTTTACGTTTTTTTGCAATATCTTTTTATTAAATTGACAATTCGCCTTCAACTTTATCTAATTAGATGCAGAATTTTATTACCTTCTGTGCTATTATTAGGAAAAAATTTCCTGTTAATATTATAAAAATTAAGAGACTTGAGCAGCAGTTCAAAAGATAGGCGTGCAGATAATTGTCCCGGTAGTGTACTAATATATTAATGAATTAATATCATCTTATAAAAGGACTGGGAATCTTGAGGAATATCCTGAGATTTTCTAGAATGTCTTCGAATTTTTTTGAACTCCTTTTTTCAAAAATTTTCTGAAAAATATGGAACCTCTGATACTTTTCAATCTTTTGGAATGTTTACGAATATTCTGGAATGCTCTAGAATTTTCTGATATATTCTAGAATTTTCTGAAATTGTTGTGACTTTTATGGAATATTCTAGAATTTTTCGGAAATAATACTAAAATTGAATATTCCATATAACGTTCTTGATGAATCTAGAATTTTCAGAACAACTAACATTGTCTGGAATTTTCTAGAACGGTTTAAAATTTGTTCTAAACATTTATTTCTAAAATTCTCCGCGATTTCTAAAGCATTCTTGACTTTTATAGAGAATGAAAATTAAATTAAATGAAAATAAAAATGCTTTGAACGTTTTAGAATGTTCTGGATTTTTTATTTAAAACTTCTAGAGTTTTCTGTGGGATTCTTGAATATATTGTAGAATATTCTATTCTTCAATCGTTTAGAATTTTAGTGGACATTCTAAGAATGTCCTAGAATTTTCTACAATGTATTAGAGTATTCCTGCATGGTTTTAAGATTATTCTGTAGCTTAGTAGATTCTTAAATATTCTTTCTAGAAGTATCTGAAAATTCTGAAGTCTTGACTTTTGAAGTATTCGTAAATTCTCGGAACTATTCTAGAATATTATGAAATGTTTTTGGATAGTTCTATAATGTTAATAAAGTTCTGGAATATTCTGGATTTTTTTTACTGCTATACATATTCTAGTGAATTTTCTACAAATTTCTTGAATATAATATAGAATTTTCTATTCTAGAATGGTTTAGAATTCTATTGCAAATCCCGAGAATATCCTAGAATTTTCTGCAGTAAAGAATTAGGATAATAATTAAGTTAATTTTATAAAATTTCGAATGGGTGTTGTAGAAAATAGAGTCAATAATAGAGGCGGTTTTACAATTCGTCTGCCATTGTTTACCCGATAAGTCAAGCTTGAAAGATGCCTCAGGCATATTTGATGATTGAATTTCATTATGGGCCAATAATATTTCCTCCTCCACTTGTCAGTGAGAGTATTAATCGAAACTGAAAGCATAGACCCCTTAAAATTCAGTACAAGAAATCAGTTCGAGTGCTGAAGTGCCTCTGCTTGACTTTAGTGCGTTTTAAATGCGTTGCATAACGTGCGAATTATTTTTTGATATTTTTAAGGTGCAGCTAAATTGGACTTTAAACCTCCAAACTCTGGTTTATCAACGATTACCTTAGAAATAATTTCAATTGCAATTATTTCAAGAAATATTTGTAATTGCCGTTGTTTTTAGTGAAAATTATTCGTTAACGTAATTTGCAAAAAAATGTGTTGGTTCCTTTTAGTTTTTCTGTATTTTATATTGTTTAGGGAAAGGGAAGGAAAAATTATTTTTTGAAAAAATTGCATCTTATTTTAGTCCTCTATTTTGATTCCAGTATATTATTTCGAATTTTTGTTTCAGCTGGACACATGGTTCGGTCGACCGAAAAAATCTGGTCGAGGGGGTGGTGGTCTTGGCCACAACACCATCCCCCGTCCAAATTCTGGCGAAGATTTCAACGAAATCGAGCAACAACGTTGCATGATCGAGAGAATGGATGAAGAGACGGTGAATGACAGATTCGAAGAAATGTTGGTAAGTACTGATTCTGGATTAAGTCGATTAAAATCTTATCCAGAATTTTTCAACTCTTGGCCACCATAATTTTGAATTGAAGACTTGCACTGAACAATTTGAAATAGCAAGCCTTTATGAACATAAAATAATGTGTCCATGGATGGAATTGTTTAGAGCTTCTCGTTCTATCACCGAAGTTAAGCAACGCTTGGCTAGGTTTTACTCGGATGGGGGCCGTTGTATTAAACCAAAACCTAAAAACCCAAGGCTTAAAAATAAAAACTCCGATTTCAATAACCCCGCTTAAAATTTGCTGAGCCGCTTCAGGCCGTTCGGTTCGAACGCGTGAGAGATAACTTTGGTGCCCGGTTCACCGCTCCGCGCACAGTGATCCAATAATGGATTTTACCGACATTTTTTTTGGTTCATACCAATTCCACATGAGATGAGTTATCAGACTGAAAGTTTGGAAAAATAAAGAAAAGTGACTAAGGAACTTTTATGTATTAATAATTTTTCGCAATTACAAAAAAAAAGGTAATTTCTGGATTTTTTGTTCAAAATGGTAAAAATTTATTAGTGCATAAATGTTCTTTAGTTCTTTCTCTATATTTCCCAAACTTTCAGTTTGATATCTCATCTCGTGTGAAAATGGTATGATCCGCAAAAAATGTCGGTAAAGTAGGAATGGGATCAGTTTCACATGCCTTTAATCCATTTAAAGTTGTGTCGTTTAGAAATACTCTGCACTAAATTCCTCACAAACTTAAGGGAGTCAAGTTTTTTATTTGTTTTTGTGTTGAACAATACTTTTACAAATACAGCGGCGAAATTGTTATTTCAGCGATTTAATTTTTGATCTCCGAATGAATCTTTTAAATAAAATTATTGTTAGCCAAACTAATGAAGACAGACTTTATAACTTTATGAGTTGCTTATAGAATTTCAAGTTATGACAATTTTTCGTTATTAATACTATCCTAATAATAGGTTACGAGTTTAAGACCAAATATTTTTTTTTTCTAGAGCAAACTGATATACTGTTCAGTTTGTTTAAATAAATTGTTTTTAATAATTAAATACAATTTATAATAGAATATTTGTGATTTCTAAGTCTGTCTTCATTATTTCTGGCTATCAGTTACTTTATTTAAGAGATTCATTCAGAGATCAAAAATCATATCGTTAAAATAACAATTTGCCGCTGTATTTGTAAAAGTATTGTTAAACACAAAAACAAATACAAAAATTGAGTCCTTTATGTTCATGGGGAATTTAATGCAGAATATTTCTTTAAAGAAAAATAATTTAAATTGATTAAGACGAATTTGTCCGCAAAAATCCATTTCTGGGCCGCTGAGCGGGGTGCAGTGAACCGGGCACGAAAGTTATCACCTCTCACGCGCTCGATCAATGCTATTTGAATACTCCTATTTTGTTCAGAATTAATGCAATTGAAGTAATACTTTTCAGAAAACTACACTATATCATAATAAACATTTATTCCGCTGGAAGTTTAGGCTTACTCGAAATTCCCTCGATAAACGAAACGATTGAACATTATTTGGATACTGCTTGGCAAAAAAAATGCGTAACTTTTTTCTTCAACAAACCAAAAAATTTTAAATAGCACATCATCTTCAGAATAGTTTGAAGGATAAGTCCTTAAATTTGTATCTAAAAATATTAAGAACTTTGTCTTTCGGAGCGAGCTGAAGCAAATATATTATATCTTTGGTTGAAGTGAAAATATTTAGTAAATTTTGTTTCCTGAAAAATCCATTTTTGTATTTTTTCAGAAACGGTAAGAGACAACTTTTTTGCAAAAAGAAACAAAAAATGCGCCATGAAATTCCCTATAAAGTAATATGTTGAAAAGTTGAATATAAAAAAAATGATTTTCAAACCATCAGCGACCAATTCGAACGGCCTGAAGTGGCTTAGCAAATTTTATGCGGTGTTATTGAATTGGGAGTCTCAATTTCATGGAAGAAACTAGTGCCCTCTAATGCGTGTGCAACATTACAATTCAACCCCTACATTAAAAAAAATTTCAGTAAAAATATGCTAACTTGAAAATTCGAAACGTCATTGCTGGCAATAAAGGCATTTGACGCCTAAAGCACAAAAAAAGTTTCACCTCTCTAGGTCGTGTAGAAACCAGTCCATTTTTAGGGGTTGAAAAGAGGTGGTTTCCACGCTATACCTAGAGAAATGACACTTTTTTTGCGCATTTTTGACATCAAAATTTGCCGTTATCAGCAACAATATTTCCAGTTTTTAAATTATTGTATTTTTGCTGAATTGTTTGGGTTAAAATGTGGTGGGTTCAGAGCTGGGCCCAAAGTATTTCTAATATACGCGACAAATTATATGTATTTCACTCCAATGTAATTGAATTACATTTGAAAGAAATTACGTTCGTTCCAGTTTAATTGAATTAAATTACAAATTACTTGTATGTAATTTGTATTTTCTACCAAATACACAAGGTCCAATTATTAATTTATTTCAATTACACAGTCAAAGTAATTTCAATTTCTTTAGAATTAGTTTGAGCATTAACTTACCAGAAGTGCTTTACAAGAGAGGTGTGGAGTGGAGTGGACTGAAGTAGAGGAGAGTAGAGTAGAGTGAAGTCGTAGAACTGCATTGCGCAGCCCTAAGCACTGCAGAAATCTACTTTGCAGCCCTATGTATCACATAGCTGTACTGCGCAGTTTTAAGCATACCAGAAATCTCCAGCGTAGCCTCATGTACTATACAAGTGTACTGCGCAGACCATTCACTCTACTCCACTCCACTCCACTCCACTGCGCTGCACTGCACTCTACTCCGCTCTACTCTACTCTACTCTACTCCAGTCCGCTCCACACCTGTCTTGTAAAGCACTTCTGGAAAGTGAATGCTCAAACTAATTCTGAAGTATTTGAAATTACTTTGACTGTGTTATGTAAATTCAAATACAAATTGAAATACATATAATTTCTTCTCAAAATACTCGAATTATATTTTTCGCCAATTAATGCCCAGCTCTGGGTGGGTTGTACTTGACCTAGAGGGATGAAAGGTTTTTCTGCTCTTTTGGCATCAAATGTCGCGATTAGCAGTAATAACATTTGGATTTTAAAAGTTAGTGTAATTTAACTGAATTTTTGAAATATAGGGGTTGAATTGGGGTTTTCACATAAGCTAGAGGGATGAAACTTTTTTACTTATTTCATAGTGTTGTACATAAATGGTCATTTGTTTCTTCAAAAGAATCACACTTTTTTTAAATAATTATTATTAATATTATATAATATGTTATATATAATGAATATATTATTAATATAATTTTATAATATAATATAGTATAAACTTGTCTGGTTTGAAAATATTTCAAGATAATTTTGGAATTCGAAAATAAAATGTTTTGATGGTCTCTAAATTTTGAAGCAAGTTTATTTGAAAGTAATTCATATTAGAAAAGTCTTACTTAGATTTCAAAATTCGTGTTTAGATTAAATTGAAAAATTTAATTAAAGTATTCATCTGATTAGCCTTAGATTTATATTGTTCCGTTTTCTCTATTTTTAACTATGATTTGTGTAATTGAACTATATTGTTTTTCATTAATCTGGAAACCCCGGGAAATGTCTGGAATTTTGTAACCTGATATCTGTAGAAAGCCTGCAGGATAAAACATGATAAAAGAGATAGAAAAGTGTTGAATTTATATTATTAGAAAGAGGAATAGAATAAAAGTAATAAAACAGTGTAGAAAGTGAATTGTAAGTGCAAATTCGGGAACTTTAGAAGTATAAAACTGTCTTTCCAGTTCTGTCCATTTTGTTATTCATTCTTCACTTTTTATCCTTTCTTATTCCAAATTTTTTTTTCTTTCCTTTTTTCCATCAAATTAAAATAAACATAATCAGATCTCATCCTTGAAAACATTTGACTAAAATACCTCATTTTTTCAGGCCAACATGAATCTGACCGAAGAGAAAAAAGAACCTCTACGCCAGCAACATGCAGGAAAGAAAAAAGAGATGCTGATCTTGCACTACAAAGGTAGCGTGCAGGAAAATAGGTCCAAGTTTGATAAGCCGGCGGATTATATACAGTACTTGGCTCAACCAGACTTAAGTGTAAATAAAATTTATAGCTGTATCGAATCACTTAGGATTGCTCTTACAAATAATCCCTTAAGTTGGGTGCAAGAATTTGGAACGAAAGGATTGAAACAGGTCCTTGCGACTCTCAATGAATGTTACAGAAAGTAAGTATCACATTTTCTTCATTTAATATATATATATATAAAGTTAAGATCGATATTAAGTCTTGAATAACCTCTCGTCACTTGCAGTCGATTAACTAATTATATCATTATTTCATTCCAGTGCGTTCATATATTATGATAGGTAATTTTTAATGGATACAATTTAATAGCTCAGATGCAGTTCGATCTTTTGTTATGTTTAGCTTTTGATTCGCATCGCATTTTTAGAAAATGTTCAGTTATAAACTGTTTCATTATATTTATTTTATATTTTCGATTGTTATGAAAAAATTATTGCTTCTTGTTTTTACGTGAATGAAAAGTTATTTTTTATTTATACAGCTTAGATTATAATCGTTTTTTGTTGCATTGCATTTTTGCATGGGATATTTAAAATTTTTAAAAGGTTTCGAGAATAGAGTTAAATATTATATTTACAGTAGTGTCCAGAATTGTCAGTCCAATAAAAAATCGAATTAAAAACATGCTACTCTTTTTTCGTGGATACCTCAGCGAAAAAGTAAGTTAGAAAGATTTTTAGAAAACCATTAGAAAGATTATTAAATTTTGCGTCGATTGAGCAAGATCGTTCGTTTTTGACCAATTTTCCATTCTCAACTTCTATCTTGTGAATGTTTTAGGGAAGTGAATGGAAGAAATTGAAACTTTGCTAAATTAAAGTTTAAAATCTCCTCTTTAGAATGAGGCCAAGAACATAATGAAATATTTTCTGGTTCTCGAATTATCATGAAAAATGAGAAAGCGCGCCCAAGACTAAAATCGGTTCATCGCATGAGAAACAGCAGAGGAAAGACTGCGGTCACCACTCGACCGACCGATTTTCGTCTTGGGCACGCTTCCACATTTTTTATGATAATTCGAGAAGCAGTAAATATTTCATTATGTTCTTGGTCTCATTTTAAAGAGGAGATTTTAAACTTTAATTTAGTGAAGTTTCAATTTCTATTCAAAAGGCTGCAACATATTCATTTAAGTCACTTTTTGTGACTTTTTTAAGAAAAAGGTCACTTTTGTCAGAATCAATTTCAGTACAGAATCAATCTTTTTTGGGTAAAATTTTATTATTTGGTTGGAAATTTAATCATTTCATTAAAAATTCAACTATTTTATTAAATTCATATTTTTTGGTTGAAAATTCAACTGTTTTGTTGAACATTTGTCTTTTTGGATATAAAATTTATCTTTTTTTGGTAGAAAAGTCATCTTTCTTAGTGGAAAATGACCTTTTTTTGTTGAAAATTCAGCTGTCTTCTGAAAAATTCGTCTATTGGCTTGAAAATGCCACTGTTCGGTGAAAAATTCATCGTTTTTTGTAGAAAATTCATCTTTCTTGGTTGAAAATTAACTTTTTGTTGAAAATTCAACTGTCTTCTAAAAAATTCGCCTTTTTGGCTCGAAGCTTCACCTTTATTAGTTGTAAATTAAATTTTCTTGAAAATTTATCTTTTCGGGATTAAAAGTGACATTTTTTTTAAACATTCGACTTTTTAGTTTGAAAGCTTAACTTTTTTTGTAAAAAATGCATCTCTTTTTTTAGAAAAATAACCTTTTTCTGGTTGAAAATTCAACTTTATATTTGAAAATTTAGCTTTCTGGGTCGAAAGTTTACTTTCTTGTTGAAAATTTATTTCTTTTCCGGTAAAAATGTCATATATTTTTGTTAAAAATGCAACTGTTTGGTTGACAATTAATAATCTGTTTTTGCTAAGGATACAACTATTTTGTCACTTTTTTTCCTGCTCTGTCCATTTACTTCCCTAAAGCATGCGGAAAGTGGAAGTTAAGATATCCACGTAAAAAGAGAAGCATGTTTTTAACACGATTTATTTGTAAAATTCTCGAATCCTTATTCAAATGCAGCTTACGAATCTGATCACGGATCTTCTGAATTCATAGATAATTTTAAATTTCTTATAAAAATTACGCTTTTTTTAGTGACAATCGGTACGAGCGGATACAATATGAATGCATTCGCTGTTTGAAAGCCATCATGAACAACACCGTTGGAATAAAAGAAATGTTGGCCCATCACGAAGCCTTAACGATAGTAGCCAGATCTCTAGAACCTAGTAAACCTTCAGTAATGTACGAAGCTGTAAAACTTCTTGGTGCAGTCTGTCTCATTTCGAGTGACAGTCATAAAAAGGTTTTAGACGCAATTACCATGAATGGAGAATTCAAAGGGAGAGAAAGATTTCTGCCGATAGTTCAAGGACTCATGAACAAGAAGAACGAAAATCTGAGGGTGAGGTTCACATTCTTCAGAAAAGCTTAATTGACTTCGATATATTTATACTATAAAGTGATTTTAATTTAAAAAAAAATTATTTGTAGGTTGTCTGCCTTCAACTGATCAACTCCATAATCTCGTCTGCCGATGATCTGGATTTCCGATTGCATCTGCGAAACGAAATAATGCGAGTTGGACTGGCTGATATCTTGGAAACCTTGGAAGGAGATGAATCCGAGGATTTGTCAACGCATTTAAAAATTTTCAACGATTACAAGGAGGAGGATTATGAGGAATTCGTGCAGAGATTCGATAACGTCAGACTCGAATTGGACGATGTTAACGACTGTTTCGAAGTCGTGAAGAACATGGTTATGGACTCGGTGGCTGAACCTTACTTCTTGTCAATTCTTCAGCACTTGTTATTCATCCGAGATGATGCCTTGGTTCGGTTAGTGTCAAAGAATAATTCTATTTCATTTTCAAACTCATTTTATGAGTTTATTTTTCATCATTGGCATTTTATTTTTAACTTGCATTTTCAGGCCTGCATATTACAAACTCATAGAAGAGTGTGTCTCCCAAATTGTCCTCCATCGTTCAGGCTGTGACCCCGACTTCAGTGCAACGAAACGTTTCCAAATAGACGTGCAACCTCTGATTGACACCTTGGTAGAAAAGTCTCGAGCTGAAGAAGAGCATCGGTTGATAGAAATGTCTCAGAAGTTGGAAGAAGCGATTGCGAGAAAACAAGAGGCAGAGGCAAAATTACAACACGCGGAATATAAGATCAGAGAATTGGAGACGGGTAGACCTGGAGGAGCGTCTAGTGTAAGTTAATAATATATAGTTAGTTAAGCTAATTATGTCTCTCTTACTTTGGAAATCTATAGGAATTCTTGAATTTTTTTATCGGAAATTATAGAAGATTGGCAATTGTCCGCCACCGCCACCGATGCCTGGAATGGGAGGCCCGCCACCACCACCAATGCCGGGGATGGGGGGCCCACCACCACCTCCAATGCCTGGAATGGGTGGACCTCCTCCACCTCCAATGCCTGGAATGGGAGGCCCGCCACCTCCACCAATGCCAGGTACGGTTCTACAATTTATTCTGGTACTTCGAGGGGTAATCTGTTGTACACTTACTCTGCAATCTTATGTAATCCTTTACAATTCCTGGTAATCGCATGCAATCTCTATCAAGTCTGGAGCGATCTCTATACAATTTCATGCAATCCCGTGAAATCTCATTCAATCTCATTCAATCCTTTACAATCCATTGTAATCCCATGCAATCTCTATAAAATTTGGTGCAATCCCATGCAACCCTTTGAAACCCCATGCAATCTCTATCAAATCTCGAGCGATCTCTATAAAATGTGTCCAATCTCGTGGAATCTCATGCAATCCCTTGTGAAAATTCTAGTTTCGTGATAAGAAAATAGACTGTCAATTGTTTTAATTACTTGATTCTTCAGGAATGGGAGGACCTGCACCTCCTCCAATGCCTGGAATGGGTCCTCCTCCACCTCCGATGATGGGAGGCATGAGACCACCGATGGTAAATGCTGTTCAGGTCTTACCCCATGGAATGAAACCTAAGAAAAAGTGGGAAGTCGATGGACCACTGAAGAGAGCAAACTGGAAAGCGGTAATATTTCTTTCCCATTTTTGTGGTTTTATTTATATTAAAATATTTCAAAAAAATCACCTTACTGCATTTCTATTTGCTTTTCATACATTCGTAGATTCTACCTCACAAACTCTCGGAGAAGTCTTTCTGGGTAAAAGTTCAGGAAGATAAACTCGCAAGTCCGGAAATATTGAATGGCCTAGCTCAAAAATTCTCGTCAAAACCGAGTGGCAGGAAAATGGACGACGTTGTTGATAAGTAAGTTTATATTTTTCTCTAATGAAGTAAAAGATAACCTTCTAATAGAGAAAAATTTAAAACTAACTTCAATTTCAGATCCGCGCCATCGAAGAAGATAAAGGACCTCAAAGTCTTGGACAGTAAATCTGCACAAAACATTTTGATTTTGTTGGGAGGAGCACTGAAGCACGTGTCTTATGAAGATGTGAAAGCCTCTTTACTCAAATGTGAAGGACCAGTAATTTCGGATAATGTTCTACAAGGTTTAATTCAATATTTGCCACCACCTGATCAGCTAACGAAGCTGCAAAATTTCAAAGATAATTATGATGATTTAACTGAGGCTGAGCAATTTTGTATCACGGTAAATATAAACAGTTTTAAGTATGTTGATAATATGACAGATATGACTTAAGATTGGACGGTAAATAAATTTTCTTTACAGGTCTCCACTATCAAACGATTACTTCCAAGATTGAGATCGCTGAGTTTCATGTTGCGATATGAGGAATTGGTACAGGACGTAAAACCAGATATTGTAGCAGGAACAGCAGCTTGTGAGGAAGTGAAAGGAAGTAAAAAGTTCGCGAAAATTTTGGAACTGATTCTGCTGCTCGGGAATTATATGAATTCTGGGTCGAAGAATGGTCAAGCTTTTGGCTTCGAGATTAGTTTTCTAACTAAGGTTAGTTCGAATATTATTCTTTTCAGCGAAGTGTCAAATCCGGGAAACTACCTGAACTTTGTTTCTTAGATATTATTTGCCACTCTGATCAAACTTGTAGGAAGTTAATTCCCAAACTTTGAAAACCTTTCTAACAAAGAGAAGGTTCTAAACTTCTAAATTCTGATTTAACAAAACAAAATGATTTCAGTTGACATCAACGAAAGACATCGATAATAGGCAAACTCTTATGCACTACTTGGTGGATACAATAGAAAGAAAATTCCCTGAGTGTCTTAATTTTGCGGAAGAATTGGCTCATGTGAATCGAGCGAGTCGTGTTTCCTTAGAAAACATTCAACGAACTCTTCGGCAAATGGAGAATAATATTAAAAATCTCGAGCAGGATGTCATCAATGCTAGAGTTCCTCAAGGCAGTCAAGATCGTTTCGCCGAAGTTATGACTGTATCCTTTCCTAAAGTAGTATTATGAACTTGTTTCGAAATGTTTATTAATAGAACTGTTTGAAAATTCTCTCTTTAGGTACAACTACTTATTGTATTAGTTTTTTCCTTAATGATATAAATTATAACAGCCATTCTCCAAAAAAGCGAGAGAATCCTACGAAGTGATGCAGAACATGTTCAAAAATATGGACAGCCTCTACACCGGAATTTCTGAATTCTACTCATTTGACAAACAGAAGTACACGATCGAAGAATTCTTTGGAGACATCAAGAAGTTCAAGGATGACTTTGCGGTAATTTTTACTCTGAATATCTCCTGTTTTGCCTTTTTTTTAAATTTGAAATGATATATTTTGTTCTCAAACTCAAGACTAGAAGTGAATGGAACGAGGGTTTGATCACTCTTGAAATCGGGTATACACGCTTTCGTGAAATTTATGTGAAGTCTTTTGAAATTTTTCTGCAATCTTTTAAGTCTCTTAAAATTATTGTGTCATCTTTTGAAATGATTGTGAAATTGTTTAATTCTTCTGAAATCTTTTGATATATTTTGAAGTCTTTTTACCTTTTTGAAGTCTGTTATCTGTGAAATTTTCTGAAATATTTTGAAATCTTTGTTTTTGTCTGTGAAATTTTCTGAAATATTTTGAAATCTTTGAAATCTTTTGACAGAATCCATTTCAAATAAGGCTGGTTCTACACTTGAAGTCGCATTATGTTGTTTTTTAATGAAATTAGGCTATACTTATTTTTCCGATTTACGAAAAAAAATGTCTACGAAATTATGCGTATTTGAATATTGTGCTTTGTTAAAAAAGAAAAACAGACACACACATTTTTTCTTTAAATCTCTATAACCTTTGACTTAATTGAGACCAGGAGAATATTTTTTTCATGAAATTGAATTTTTTCATTTTCTCGCAAAAAACGACATATACGAAAAAAAGTTGAGATAAAAGTTTGCACATCTAAGAAAGTGCTATGAAAAATTCTCGCAGCCTTAAAAATGGTTTCGCTCATATAAAGCTAATAGAATATCTTCCTTATACAAGCAGGAACTGTAACAAAATATAGAAAAAATAAAAAAGGTGGGGTTTTCAATAGAAAGCATCTTATCAGGTTTATGAGGGTTAAACCATTTTTGAGACCGGGCGAATTTTTTCCTAAAAATATAATTGTGGAATTTTTCTCGTAAACGGTACAAGATATCGCAAAAGAGCAAAAGGTATTTTTCATATAACGCCAATAAACGCTATCAGAAACAGAAATGAAACGATAAATATCTCGAGGTAGACCATTTTTTTCGCAAATGAGAAAAATATGTATCGTCTAGTTTCATCTGAAAAGCAACATACTTCGTTCCCGAGTGATTTAGTGACTTCAGTTGTAGAACCTACCTGATCTGAAACGGATTCGATCTTTTGAAGTCTTTAAATCTGGCCTACACTTAAAAGTTGACTGGTCAACTCCTCGGAATGAAAGAAACTTTGATTTTTGAGAAATGTCTGTTACTTCTTGTATTTAATTTAATATAATTTATTTCAGCAAGCACAAAAGGAGATTGTGAAACTACGGGAATCTGAAGAGAAGCAAAGAAGAGCAAAGGAAGCACGCGAGAAGGCGGAAGTGGAAAAGGCGGCTCGCGCTGAGCGAAAACGCGCGCTAGTCGATATGAACGCTCATGAAACTCAGGAAGGTGTTATGGACAGTCTAATGGAAGCTCTCCAAACGGGTTCGGCCTTTAGTCGACCCGACCAACGTCGCAAGCGTCAAACACGTGTGGCTGGTGGTAAGTTCAAATTAGTTAGGAATACAAAATTCAACACACTCATGTTCGTAAAGCGGAGGTTCGATCAGCAAAGTAAATCGCGTAAAGGATCCTACTCAAAGTCCAGCGTAAGCGACGATGAATTACTAGAAGACAAATCATACTCGGCAAAATCAAACCGAGCTTCAACCTTGCCGACTAATAGGGCAGAATACTATACTCCAGAAGATAATAAGATTTTTAACAAGCAAATGATGATGAAAGCGGCAATGAGGACACCGAAAAAAGATAAAGTTGGCCATCAGTGGAAAACGAAGACTAAGGATAGAGTCTTTATTGAAAAAGAAATGTTCTGCACTCCCGCAGAGAATCAGAATTTCTACAAGGAAATTTTGCTTAGCTATGCTGAAAAAGCTCCGAAGAAGGAAGAAATATTTTCTCGACTCAGTAGAGTTTATAAAAATAAGTCTAGTTCAAGAATCGAAATTCCTTCCAGATCGCCAATGTTGGACGAAACGCCCAGAAGAGAAGTTTCAATGTCTTTTAGTCTCTCCAAACTTCAGGATTTCAACCAGGCCTATCTTCTGGAAACTCCTCCAGTAAAAAACTACAGCTATTTGGGAACTATTCCGAAAGACGATTGCCAGAATACTGCTTATAAGTCGGTGATAACAGAATTGAAAGATTGGACACCGGATCGTTTTAGAAAGTCTCCTTCATCTGAGCAAATTGTGAAACCTTTTTCGAGGAACGAGAATTTGAACGAAAGTTATCGAGGAACGCCTGTAAGAAAAAAGATTATGGCTAGCAAAAGTAAGAAAAGGAACAGCATTGTTCGCCGTGCTGTTTCAAGTCGAAAGATAAATTCTCAACATCACTCGAATAAGAACAGGTTGTCGAAAACTTGGCACAGTTTTTCGAATATTAGTATTTCTCCGCCTGCTGATTTCGATTCTACAAACTCTAAATTCATAGAATCGTGCGACAATATTAGGAGTTTAAAGGATCTTAAGAATTACGAATTCCATCTTGCGAGAACTAAGAATTTTGAGAATGTAATCGGCGTTAAAGATGAGAATCAAAATCATGTTTTAAACAATCTCAACGATCCTCGAGAGGCACAGTTCACACCAAGACCTCATTCTAAATCTGTTTTAACCGAAGATTTTAATTCTCCTTACAATGAGGATATCAGCGGCGTTCTTGAAATATCAAACATGGCGAGTCCTAGATTTTTACATCCAGAAGCTTATAGGAAAATTATTATCTCTGATCAACAATCTCCACTTAGTGAAACGAGCAAATGTCCAGCAAGCTGGTCGGGTAGTTCAAAGTCTCAGGAGAATTTTTCGTCTCCAATGAAATTTTTCAAGGGCTCGATTGTCCCCCAAATTGAGGGTAAAAAGAAAACCTGGAAATTGTGGAAGAGGTTAGGAAATTCAGCGAAGAGCGTATCGCGAAAATATAATGTGATACAAACCACTGAAACTGAGGTTGCTCAAAAAAAATAAAAAAGAATTTAATGATAAGAGGAAGTAAAGTGTCACTTTCGGGAAAGTGGAATAGCGTTTGCTAAAAGCCGAGCAGAATTTGAGAAATGAGATTCACTGTTAGAAACGCTACCAGGTCTTTTATTAACTTTTAGACTATGGTTTTACTGTACTCGAATTTTTCCTATTTTACGAGGTGAACATAGTCTACGATTTTTGTATATTTTTTATCGCATTTTTTATAATTAGTTATCAAAGAGATTTATGAAAGTCATAGGGAAGCTTTTATTTGTGAAAAATTTAATTTGAATGTAAAAAACGTCAATAATGCTGATCGTTAAACGAAAAAGTTAGAAAATTTATTTGTGATTAGATATTGAAAAGACATAGTTTTTTAGTTAGAATTATTATAATATACTTGAGACTTGCCAATGAAATCATGTGATAATAATGAAGCTGTGAGAATATTTTAGTAAATCTTTTAGTAAATATGAAAATTTATATTTAAGAAAGAAAATAAGCGTTCTTCAGTACAAATCATTGTTAACAAGAAAATACTGATTCGATATCAGCGATGTATTTTTTTATTCTTGGTGAAAATGTAAGAGCAATTGTAAATGAGAATGTATGACTAATTGTCAATGGCTTGAATTATTAAATTCATTTTCAGAATTTTTTTTGTGACTCATTTTTTTATCTGTTTGTTTTTGTCTGTCTCTGTCTGTCTGTTTGTTTTTGCTTTGTAATACATTTTGAAAATAAGAAAGATTTAAATGGCGCTTGAAAAAGTTGTGGAGTATAGTTTTTTCTGCATGCATGAATAAATAATTTAATGAATTGCTCTTATGATAAGGTAGCTATTAAATTCGCAAATTGTCCAGTGAACGGATATTTCGAATTTGTCATGATTTACTGAATCGGTAGTGTAGACGATTGATTGTTTATATTTACAATCGGCCACTCGAACAGTTTGTGTATTTCATTAGTAAGTCTGAAGGTAGATTTTGGTTTACTATTATACTAAGTTTGTACATTTATCTTCATAATTTAAATTTAATCTTACAGTTTTAAGTTTTAATTTTCTTTTTTATATTAACAACTTTCCTGAAATTTATTTCGCAGCTGAGAGGAGGGCACAACTCAATAGAAGTCGATCACGCACGGGATTAGTCGGAACGGGCTTACTAGGAAGAGAATTATCGACGTAAGTAATACGAATCATTTTTATCCAATATTCTAATTTAACAGTTAAATTAAAAACAAGTAATCTGAAACGCAGTTTGCGGTTTTTTTTCAACTTTTAAATATTTAAGATTATTGTAAGATATTTTTTAGTTCTTGCAGTTCACTACTTAAAGTTTTCATAATTTATTAACTATTAAGTTATTCATTTTTCATTGTATTTAAATTTATTATGCATATACAAAGTTTACTGAAAAAATATTGTGAAGAAAATTCTGTTCTGTGACTTTAAATTAGTTACAATAAACAATTTGCTAGTTCAGAATTTGCAGTAACCAGTAACTTTATTTTTTCTACTTCGAAGCGAGGGGTTGACAACTCGACCGATGGAGTGTACACTCACATCAAGTGACTTCAGTGACTTCATGTGAATTCAAGTGACTTCATTCCTGTGACTTCAGCAAAGGTGTACACCTGACTTCACGATTTGTTAACCCCTCGCTTCGAAGGTACTCTTAGTTCTATTTTGCCAATTTTTTAATGTCAAATATATTTATTTGTCCATTTTTTTATTTTAAAATGTAATCTACGTGCTTGAATGAGTTGTAGACCGCTACAATTTAAAAGATTTTACATTTTTTAAGTTATTTAATTTGTATAATTAAGATTCAGATATAAATATAATTAAATTTACGTTTCTAAAATGTTGAAGTCATTCTATTTACAAAATGTATATTTTTCAGCACTATTTCATTGAAAGATTTTTTAGTTTGCAGTCTTGAATTTCAAAATATTTATAACTGGTGAACCAATTTTAAAATATTTAATATTCAATAAAATTTTATAACATTTTAATTTAAAGAAATATTTGAATTCTAATGCAGTTGAATTGAAAAAACTTTCAATTTTGAAATAAAAGTATTTTTAAATTCGTTAATCACTTTGTTTTAAAATTACATTTAATATTCTATTTATAACTGAACACAAAATGGTTAAAAAAATGTAAAATAATTGAAAATATTGAAACTTAACAAAAAATTTAAATTTGAACAGTTTTAAGTTTGCTCACTTTGAATTTAAAATATTTTAGAATTAAAAGACTTCTAATTCTAAATTCTTACAGACTCATAGATATGAAGTTCAATTCAAATGATTATATCGCTTTTCAAATTTCAACATTTTTTAAAATAGAAAAGTCGTCAAACTTGAACGTTTCTTAATCAAAAATCTGTTTAAATTTAAATGCTTTCAAATTGGAAATTCATACTTCTTTAATACAAAAGAATCTACATTCTATACTTTTTACGATTTTATTTCTGAAACTATGAATGATTTTAAATTAGAAGGCTTACAAATTTTTACATTAGACATTTTCATGCCGAAAATGCTTATAAAGTATTTTTGGAAATCAGCCACTGAATTGGAAATAATAAAAATTCAAACTTTTTTTTAAGAAATCAGCAAAATCCTAAAAATTTTAAGTTTTTTGTCGATGGAATTAATTAGAATCTATTGGAAACCATTTAACTTTCAAAGTTTTCGCTTTGAAAAAAAATCTAAATTTTATATTATTCAATTGAAACCCAGTAGAATTAAAAAGCTTAAAATTTGCAAATCATCATTTGGGAAGTTTGAAAGTTTGGTATGGATCTTCTTCAACAAAAGGTCCATTTCCAATTGATAAATATTACTAACGTCCAACGTGTCGTGAAATTTAGAATTTTTTTAATTTATGGAATCGTTTGAAATTGAAAGCCTTCGAATTCGAATATATAGTTTTCTAAAGTGGAAATTTGTATCTTTTACAAAACTTTACGCTTATGATTTCGAATTAATTTCACAATTGAGATGCTTTTAAAAATACCCTTCAAATTTTAAATGTGTTAAACTGCAACATTGATATTATTTTAATTTTGTAGTAAGAGGTATTTTTGATATGACGTACTGGGAATTGGGATCAATCAAATTTTCAAAAAACCAAAATCTTCCAATTGATTTTTCTAATCTTCCTGAAGCTTGGTTCAGTTCACTGATTGAAATCAATCTAAAAAGTCCGAAAAATCCTTTCTAAAGCAATTGCAGCTTAGAACTGTATACATTTATAAATATAGATTACTTATCAAATTTATTTCTTAATTTCCTGATCAAAATGTTTTTTTTTTTCAGTGAACTATTAAGTTCGGCGTAGCATGGTGCAGTGCCCGTCCTTATTTCAATGCTGTGATGTTTAACGCTTCAGAAAAGACAGTTGTGTTTTACTGATTTTGAAGTGGTAGCAATTGATGTGAACATTTATTGTAAAGTGTTCGAAAGGTACAGTTTTTGTATCCAGCAAAGGCACAAATCGACGCAATTGAACGTTTGCTTACAAATAACTGGACAGTCTTCCTTTCATTTCCAAACAAGAATAACTTGATACGTTATTCGCGACAGTGAAAATTGCACCGAGATGACCTCGTGCAAATATCCAACAAAGTCTATTTTTTCTATGAATTTTTAATTTTTATTCGATTCAAGCTCCCAGATAGGGATGTAGATACTGTTGTATAAATTGTAAACGAGTTAGATACGTAACGAATCGCAACCGATCATTTTGATCCATGGTCGTTTTACGGTGCATATATTATCTATGTTCTATAGCGTTTTTCATTCGTGCACAAGCCTTCGTCATACTTCGCAGTTTAGCGATTGAAAATACGTGAAATTGTAATTAGCGGTGCCTAAAACTAAAAAGCCGAGACTGTGAATTTACGCTTATGAAGATCACTTTTACGATTTTGTGAATCAAGAAGGATGCGAATTATAAACGACGTCCAAGCAGGATTTTCTGCGAATTTAATGTGATAAGAGATACTTTTCTACTTTTTATATTTTGCACTTTTCCAATGTACATACAAATCTCACGGGATTTTTTTACGTTCACAATTTTTCGGCTGTAATGAAAGTATATTGAGAAATTTTATACTTAGAAGTTTCATTATTTGGATACTCTGTTAAAATTTGTTACGAAATAATTGTTATAGAAGCAGCTTGATGTGAATGAATGGAAGTTTTAAATTTGAAAATATTTCATGCGTTTGCAAAAAAGATTTTTCCTATCTTTACCTCAAGTAAAAAATTCATTTTCCAGATATATTTTTATCAACGCGGATACAATTTTAAGATATATAATTTTTCTTAATGACCAGCGGCACAGCCATGACGAAGGGTTGGATCTAAAGCCAGTATTGTGAAACAAGTAATTTTACACTCCTCAGTCCTCACTTTAATAATATAAGACGTCTTACCTAAACGTTTTTCACGATCATTTTTGCATGAAAACTTGATCTTGGAAAAAGGCCTCCACAAAATAATCGTAGAATATAAACGATAGTGAATTGTACATTGAAAATTAGTATTTGAAAATATTTTATTTGAAAGAGAATGGTACACATGAACTCGTCTGTATTTTTCATCGTCACATAACATATTTTTCGCAACCGCAGGATAAAATTTGTTCTACGACTGATGTGAAACTGCTACTTGTACGATATCTGAATTATGATCAGTTAGTTCGTTAGTGCAATTATTAGGCAACGATTTAAAATAGAACCTGCAATTGGATATGATTGAAGTTTTTTTTTTCAAAGTTTGGATCTTAACTTTGACACTCAAGACAGAGGAATCTGACACTTTATTTTCAGAATATATATTTTAATATATAATTTTATTTAAATTATATTCACGAGATAAAAATCAAATGTTTTTTTTAATTATACAGATTCCCCTGTGATGTTTATCGGCAGAAGTTTTGTATCCATTTATGTGAATATTAAGATTAGCTGATAACGAGTCTACTGCCGTAGTGACTTGGGAGGAGAAACGCTATTTATTTTACCCACCTAATTTAAAGATTTAAATTAGGACATTATTACAATTTTAAATAAACTCCTGCGGTGGAATTTTGTACAATATTGTTGTAAAAATGGAGTGTCCACAAAAACGGAGTTGTGGGACGGAGAAATTTATTAAAAAACGAAAAAGAATATTTCTAGTTCTCAATTAATATCCTTTTAGAGTATTAAAACCTGTTTTTTTTGTGTTGCTAGATCAGGAGTTTCCCTCCTGGAATCTAGATTTAGGAGTAAAACAAAAATATGATTATCTTAAATAGAGTAGCTTTAAATAATAATAATAATAATAACACTTGGATGTTTTCTTTAAAACTAATTTCTTATTTTCTTATTGGTTGAGTACAATTTAAGTAACTTTATTGTGCCTTAAAATTTCTTGATCACTTCAGAGTGTAATTTTTTATTTTAATTTAAATTGCAGCATCAAAAATTGAAATATTACATATGCCTAATTTGATATCATCAATTCTTCAGTCAATCGCCTTCCAATTCGGCTGTATCGCAGAAATCCTACAATATTGTTTGATAGAGAAAAGATTTTTATTTATGTAACAAAAAAATAAGAAATAAGAAAAGATTTTCTGACGACCTTACCATATCCATTTCAAAGGAAAGTAAATCCCAGCAAAAACATCTTTTATGCAAAATATCTACCGAGTACAGTTACAGGAATTTGTGAAATCAAAGTTGGCCAAGTAATTTAAAACAAAAATCATATTAAAATACATTAAAAACATTTTTGGCGGAATTATATTATACCATAAACTTCCCAGTCCCAGCAATTTTTAAAAATATTTTTGCCTATGCAATATACATGCAATCCCGACAAGTTTTATAATATCCAAAATGTTTTTAAAAAATAATGTTTAAAATTTCTATAGGGTTCTTTAGGTTCTTGATATATTTTAATACTTTGTACCATTAAGCCATTTCCCTTTCGGGGTAGGCGTGACTCGCTCGATGAGGAAAGGAGGAAGGAGGTATACATTTTTCAGATTGATCTAGAATTCTCGTTTTATTTATTTAAATAACGCGTTCGTTCCGCAACACTTCCCCGACCCAGGTTGCTGATCAATCTCTATAGCAATCACCACAAGTAAAGAGCCTCACAAAGTCGTCATGTGAGGTACCCCATTCGGGCCCATTAGTATCCAAGGTCTTTTATTTTCTTTTATTTCTTATGTCTCAACTGCCATCTCGCATTCGGCGTCTTGAAGTTTAATGCGAACCACTGCCGTTTCGCATTCAGCCTGATCAAGTGTAATGCGAACCAGTACGAACTTATACTTTTAAAATCTTTTTTTCGGAACAGAAAACATAATTTAATCGCATTCAAAATGTCAATACATTTTAATACTTTTCAATACGACTGTTTTTGCAGGGTATGTACTCGTCGCCGTATTTAAGCCTTACCGTTTTTTAATTTCTTAATTATATCTCTAACCTCAGTGACACAGACTTTCTCAATTGGGTTTTCTAATGCGATTTTTGTTAATTACCTGACCAACTTTGATTTCACAAATTCATATAATTGTACTTAGCAGCACTTGGCAGATTTTATGCGTTGCTGATATATTTGTGCGATTTCATTTTTTGTATCTTTTTTTGTAAATAAAATGCGCTGAATTGTTTTAAATTTAAATTTCATAAAATTTTACGCTTGAGAGTCGGGGCACCTCTAGCTGCTTGAAAGAGTGGCTAGGTTAACCGTTTTAG
Source organism: Andricus curvator (assembly GCA_932195095.1). Lineage (NCBI taxonomy): Eukaryota > Metazoa > Arthropoda > Insecta > Hymenoptera > Cynipidae > Andricus > Andricus curvator. The sequence continues at coordinate 3,060 of CAKNYM010051801.1, read as the reverse complement.
CCTCGATCTTCACCCATACTGCATTTTCTATAAGATTTTATCAATTTAAAATGTATAAAAATCTATCAGATTGGTTGGACCATTTGATTTTATACAATGGACCAGAATTTCCGTTTTTAAACTGTGACATGACAACATGTACTCGATATGTATTTCAGAAAAATACGATGTCCTTATCAATTGAAGATTTTAGTTATTCATATTTGATGTTAAAAAATGGATTTTTTTACCTTTGCCCCTCTGTACAGCATAATCCATCCAACCGATTGATACCAATTTTTTAATGGAAAGTCTGCCGCAATATACATATTCGTAGTATATATTTGAGGAATTTTCGATATCTTGGATAATTTTTAAAGTTTAACCATTTATGACACTTCCAAATTTTCATTTTTACATACGCAAAATCTTAAAAACTTATGAAGATTTCGAAAATTCCGCAAACTATCCAAAAAAGTTCCTAAATGCCTGATTTTTCCGGACAAGGATTCTCGGTAGCTTTTTTTGTATCTGGTGGCGATTCGCTGCTACGAATCTTAATTAGTTGACTTATATATAATTATTGCCAACGGCCATTCCACGCTGAAAAAACCAGTTCTCGTCAGATCACTGAAGTTAAGCAGCGTTGGGCGCGGTTAGTACTTGGATGGGTGACCATTCGAGAATATTGCGTGCTGTTGGCATATTATGGGTGTGGTGAGCCCAAACTTGTAGTTATTTATAACTACAAGAAAACTATCCACCTAGAAACACTACCCGAATCGGTTAGTGTCACGCCTACCCTGAAAGGGAAATGGCTTAATGGTATACATTTGTTTATAAAAAACTGTTGGCAACATATTTTTACATTCGCATCTCAATGAGAAGTTTTTTAAAAATAATAATTGACATTTGCGGATTTCATCAAATGTTGACGTTTTCAGACTAACTTATTGAGAAAAAATTGATTTTACATTAAATTTTACATTACCAACGCTTTATCTATCGAAAATCCTTTTTAAAAAATAAAAAATTCCAATTTCTAGGAAAGCTATACTAGAGACGAACAAAGTGTTAGGAAGTAAAATAAATAGGGTTATTGCATGATTTACAACAATTTTATTGCATTCTTCAATAATAAATTACCTACTTTTTACATTGGTGAAAGAAAATATGGTTTAAATACTTTAGTAAGGGGAAAACTGAAAAATAAATTAGTAATATTTTATGTATTACAATTTTCTAACTTCCAAGTCTCAAATAAAAAAAGTTGAAACAATGTTGACAGATTCCTATGCGCGGCGCTTCTACCACGCAGTGATTGTATTTGAATATGTATTTAAAAATGTACAGATTTTAGAAAAAAAAATACTCAAACATTCGTTTCTTTATCGTCAAAATGGTTATTTATTTATATATTTAAACTAGAAACTAATTATAGTTATAGTTAAACTAGAAAAACTAATGACATTTATATGTCGCCCTTTTGTTTATTGTCTCAAAAAGATTCGCAAATTTGCTTAGACTATCTTTTTGATAAAACGCATAGTTTTGGTTGTAGGCCGTGAAACGTATTATTCAAAATACAAAATTCCATTTACCATTTTTTAACAATATTTTATTTTAATAATGAAAAATGTCATTAAAAATTAAAAATTCAATTTTCCAGCAAAACTATGCGGCATTAGAAAAAATATCAAATGTCGAAATTCTTCATCTCAAAAAGATCTAAAAATGTGCTTGGAACTGTTTTTGATGCGTACACATCTTAGACCTCGATATGGGGAGTCGCGCCAGATTCAAATGAAACCATGGCTGAAAAGTGTAGCGCAAGCCTCTGACACACGCGTTGCGTCTTATGTCACAGACCGGAGACTTGCTTCTCTTCACCCACCGGAAGGTCTCCCTCTCCCCCCTCTCTTCTCTCTCTCACACACACTCTCTCTCAAAGTGTAACAAGTTATTATTCTCTGGAATTTATATCTCGAAAATAATAATTTTGCACGACTTACAGAGAAAAATATATTTTTAAACGAATAATAATTGTTTAAACAATTGTACATTATTTACTGAATACTTGGAAACTCGTCATTTGACAGGAGGAAAATATGCTGTGTCTAATTGAAAAAAAAAACAAACAATTTTAAATATTTTTCTTATAATTTTTGAGTACTTAGATGTGTAATAATAATAAGTGCCATAATAATGAATTTTCCATAATGAAATTTCAATTTTTATTATTCTTCTTCATGAAATATTAAAAATTAGCCTAATTTTAAATGTAGATGCGTAACATAAGTGCGACACAATATGTTCTTTCAGAGAACTCATATCGGTCCGCATCGGTATTTTATAAACAAAGCTTGACTAAGCAGGCAAAGTAGTGAATGCGAATAACTGAATGAAAACAAATTAATAGAAGAGTAATCTAACAGACTTGCAGAAAATTATCTTTGAAATTTGCACAAAAACAATTAAAAAAATCTGCCCGCTTCGCGGGCACATTCTCATCGCGCGCTTTGCGCGCGGCTCGCTTCGCTCGCAAGTTTGAGCGCGCCTAGGGCGCGCGACTGTTGGATCTCGCGCTTCGCGCTCGATCATATATTTATCTCGCGCTTCGCGCTCGATTATGTACTCACCTCGCGCTTTACGCTCGGCTCCTCTAGATTTTTGAACTTCGTGTTCGACTTCGATGAAAAGAAAAAGTTTGTTTGCAAATATTATAAAATTATCAAAACCTCTACATATTAAGTGATTGTTAAATTTGTTTTTATTTTAGACTGAAAAGGAACTTTATTTACTCAAGGTTCTATTGACCTTCAGGAACACATTCTCATCCAGACACTCGCGCTTCGCGCTCGATATTTTATTTGAAAATCATTTGAACCGTATGATAGAAACAAAAAAGTTTGAGTGCACTTACGGCGTGCGATTTGGTAAATACACTGAGCGCGCACTTTGTGCTTCGTGATATATGTTCTTCATATACAAATTACTAAATTTGTATTTGATTTTAAATGAAAAGTAATGATATAATTCAGGCGACAAATTTTATTAGTTAACATTTTATTTTAGCTTGTG
>CAKNYM010051800.1:268612-311338 GCA_932195095.1 Andricus curvator | reverse complement strand
TAGCAATGATTTTATAACAATTAATAAGAAACTTTCTTCGCTAAATACATAATTGCCGAGCGCGAAGAAATACGTAGTCATAACATATGTTTCAACTGTTTCGATCATCAATATTTGCATATACTCGATATCTGGATGTAAGAAGTTTTAATATTTGATTAATTTAGTGTTTCATTGTATACTACTCATAATAGATAGCGAAATATATGAAAGAAAAAATATAGAAAGTGAAATTTTTTGAACATATGTTGGCATCCCAGGCGGAAAAGTCGACGTGGCATTCCACGTAAAAGTCTACGCGGCAATAGAAATACGGTAAATGCGTAATTAGCCAATAAACCAATTTTTGGATATAGTTGTTATCCGGATGTAGGATGTTTTAATGTATGATTGATTTCATAAAATATTCTACTTACGGACTGAGTTGAGATACATTAAAGCAAAGAGCAGTAGAGGGCACATAAAAGTCTTCATTTTCGAGGAGACCATGAACTGATTTAAAAAAATTTTCCGGTAACTGACAAGATGCTGTGTTTCACTTGTATATATACCCAAGCGATTGTCTTATCACTGACAAAAGTGAAGCGCATTTTGAAATAGAGTTGAGATGCAATAAAGCGTGGCGTAGACCCTATTTTCATTATCATAAAGTAAGCAACCTTGACCTAATATCCTTAAAAACGTTAGTGCTAGAATCATGTACCTTTTTGACAATCTCTTAATTAATATAACTTGAGCAAAAAAATATTGTTTCAAATCGTTGGCAAAAAGTTGCAAAATTTGAATAAAAAAAAGGAACTTTTCATCATCACAGTATTTTTTTAATTGTTTTCAACCAAGTAAGTTTGGAAACTGCTTAAATTTACTTCGATATGAGAACTTAATTTTTGTATTTGGACTCTAAATCATGTTTGATTTTTAATTTTTAATTTGTTGACTAAACAGGTACAACTTCGGCTATATTATTAAAATAAATACATGACACTCTTTACCTACTACTTTAAAAAAATTCGGTTACTATTTACACCATTTTAAATTCAAGGTTGTGGGGGGATTTTTATTTGTCTCAACAGGAATCCTTTTGCAGCAAAAATTTCCCTTATATTACTAGTTTCATCTAATTTTGCAGTCAAATAATTATTTTTGTATAAAAAATATATTCACGTCGTTCAAAACAAATTAGGCGAGAGGACGATGCTTTTGTTTCAAGACAACTCTTTCTCTGACTGTCTCTTTACGCAAACGTAGAATTTCAAGAATGTGATTATGAAAAAATAATGCAGGAAATGCTAATTTTTTTTATTCATTATTTGAATTCAACATTGTTTTGTATTTTTTATTTTTCCGTCAGTGGCCGTATGCGACATCATCCTCATAACATGTTGGCCTATGTCGTGGGCGGTCGATCCATGTTGTTTAGACCTGGCGGAAAGTGAGGACCAGCATTATTTTAATTATTATTTTAACAATTATATATAAATATATATACTTTTCTTATTTACCTATTTTTATTTTTTATTTATTAAAATATTTATAAGTATAATTTCCTTCAATAATCTGTATTCTTTTGAAAATTCGTCCTTTCTTGTTCAGAATTAAGTGTCTTCGTTCAAGAATTATCACTTTAGTTTAACATTCATTTCTTTGGTTGAAGATTGAAGTATTTTTCTGAAAAATCTTTTTTTTTCTTCAAAATTCAAAATTCGTCCCAATTTTATATTAATAATTTTTTTTATTTGAATCGAAAAATTAACTGAGACAAAAAAATAATCGCGCGCGTGTTCGTTTTCTCGTTTAATAAAATTTGTACTTTTATATAAAAGTGTTGCATTAAATAATTTTTGTTCATTACACTGGTATTTTTATTGAAAAAAAACTTCCCCTTTAAAAAAAATCGCAATTTTGGTAGAAAACTAATCCTTTTAGTTGAAAATTAATCTTTTTTGATAGAAACTTAATCCTTTTTGTTGAAAACTCAACTACTTGGTTAAAAATGTATGTGTTTGGTTGAAAATTCATATTTTTTCAGTAGAAAATTAATCTTTGGTTGAAAAATATACAATTTGGTTAAAAATTATGTGTTTGATTGAAAATTCGTATTTGTTAGTTGAAATCATGACAATTTTCTGAAGGTAACTTTCTTGGCTAAAAAGTTAACTTTTTGTTCAAAAATGTATGTATTTGCTTAAGAATTCGTCTTTTTCAGTAGAAAATTAATTTTGTTTAAAGATTTATTATTTTAGTTGAAAATTGATTCCTTTATTCAAAATTTAACTCATTTTTCGAAAATTCGTGTTTTTGGTCAAAAAATAATTTTTTTGACTTTTAACTTATGACTATTTAGTTAAAAATTCACATTTTTGGGTTGAAAATTCGTCTTTTTGGTTTTTAAAATTCAACTGTTCCGTAGAAATTTTATTTTCATTGAAAATTAATTTTTTTTAAATAAATATTTAACTAATTAATTTTTGGTTAAAATTTGATATTTTTTAAATTCAACACTTTGGTTGAAAATTCATAAATAATCATTCTAGACTACAGACTATAGGCTTTTCTTTTGTTTAGAAAGAATTTATATCACCTAGTGTAATAGATTTTTTTCTAACTTTACTTTCTAAACAAAAAATTTTTTTTTAATTTAAAAAAAAATTTAAAAATTTAATTATTTGTTTGAAAATTCATCAATTGAATACAGAATAAAGGAAAAAGTTTTGTTATTTATTTTTTTATATGACCTATCTCTAACGAAAGTATTTTCTTTGTTTGTTCCAGGTGAGTTATTTTTGTCAACGTCTTTTACCAAAAAGTTTCGTAAGTAAAAACAACCAATTACTTTTTAAATAAATTTTCAAAATAATTTGTTTTTCCAAATCAGTGGATCGTTTATGAATCTTCAAGCCGTACCTAAACGGAATTTCTTAAGAAAAAAAATAAATGCCAGCGAATTGAAAACTCAACTATTTTAGAAAATTCCACTATTTGGTTAAAAATTAACTTTTCTGTTGAAGATTTACATTTTCGGGTTGAGAATTGAACTATTTTGTAGAAAATTCATATTTTTAGCTACAATATTTAACAGTTAGCTAGAAAATTCAACTATTTGTTTGAAAGTCGAACGATTTTGTTAAAAATTAATTTTTGTAGTTAAAGATTTATCATTTTAGTTGAAAATTAATTTCTTTGGTAGAAAATCGAAGAATTTTGTTAAAAACTCGGTTTCTTTTCTCTGGTTGAAAATTAATTTTTTTCTACTGAAAATTTAACTATTACATTTTTGCTTGAAAATTCAACTGTTTGGTTAAAAATTGATCTATTTTGTTAAAAATTCTTATTTTTTAGCAGAGAATTAATTTTCTTGGCCGAAGATTTAGCATTTTAGTTGTTAATTCACTTCTTTAGTAGAAAATTGAACTAATTTTTCGAGAAATCGTTTTCTTTGTTTGAAAATGAATATTTTTAAACTGAAAATGTAGAACATTTGGGTGGAAATTTTTTTTTTTTGTTAAAAAAATTAAACTTCTTGACTGAAAATCAATTGATTTATTTTGTTGAAAATTCGTAGTTTTTGGTTGGAATTTAATTTTTTTAAATTGAAAAGTCTACCATGATATTTTTGTTTCAAAATTCATCTTTTTTTTGTTACAAATGTCTATGTAAATCAAAGTTTAAAAAAAAGTATTCCCCTATTATTTTGGGAATTTTGGACTGGGCAGTCTAAAATCACTTTTATAATAATTTAAATTATATATTTTGTCTTAGAATTCTAAAATGATTAATTATTTCTCAAATTTATATAAGTAAGCAATTGGTATTAAATAATAATTATTATAAGCGCTTCTGTGAAAAATTTAGTTGCAAAAAGATATTATTTATATATATATTATTTTTCAACCTAAATACGACTTTTGTACGAAATATTTGACTTTTTAACCAAAATAGTGGTTTTTTGAACAAGAAAATTAATTTTCTTCCAAAAAATACGAATTCCCAACAAAATAAGTGAGTGTTGAAGAACAAAAGATAAATTTTCAACCAAATAGTAAAATTTTTAACTAAAAAAGATAAATTTTCAGCCAAAAATGAAAGAGTTCAATTTTCAGCTTAAAAATTAATCTTGAACCAAAAATTAATCGCATCTTCAACAAAATAGTTAAATTTTCAACCAAAATAGTTGAATTTTCAACTTCAAATTGAAGCTTTGAAAAATGTTTATTCAAAAAGAATAGGAAAGCTTTTAAAACTTTTCAACGGAAAATTTTTTAATTAAAAGGCGTTGAACTGCAAAATTGAAATTTTTTACTTTTATACATTGTACAGTTCAAATATCCCTATAAAATAGAAATTCACGTCATCATTTTCAATGCCATGAATTGAGGAATTAATAAAAAAAATTATAAATTTTCAATATTATATCATTTCAAGAAATTTTAAGCTAGAAACATTAATTTATACATGAAACTTTGTTTTGAAATCTTTTTAAATATTCTCTTCAAAATTTGTTTAAAAAAAATAATTTAAAAATTTCCCAGGAATCTAATAATAATTTTATTATCTTGGAATTCGAATTTTTCCTACAATTTTTGGAAAATCTTGCAAAAGTAAAAAAATTACAATGCTTAGAAAACTTATAAATTTTGTGTTCAACATTTTCAAAAATCTACATTGTGTTTTAAATGTTTTGAAATATTTTCAGGTTTCAAATTATTTTGGAATCTTTTCAAAACTTCTAAATATATTTTCAACTTACTCGATTACTTTCCAAATTGATAATTGTTCATTTATTAATTATTATTAAAGAAAATTTCTAATCTTTTTAAATATTCTCTTAAAATTGATGTTTCAAAATAAAAAATCATTTCAAATTTTCCCAGCAAAGTTAAGAAATTTTTTTTATTCTCTCAAAACCTTTAAAGACCCTTAAAAAGCTTCAAAATTTTATTTGGAAATCTTCAAAAATCTAAATTTATTTTTTGATTTTTCAAAATCTTGTCCAGTTTTGAATTAAGTTTGGATCTTCTCAAAACTTGTAAGTATCTCTGAAACTAACTCAAATTTTTTTCAAATTGATAATTGTTCAATTTCATTTATGCATCAAAATTCAATAATTTCACTTGCATATTAAAAATTTGTTAAGAAGAACAATTAAAATTGTAACTTACAAAGTTTTAATTTAATACTATCAAATATTAACAATTCAAGGCTTTCTATTTCAAATAATTCAGTTTAAAATTGTTTAGTTTTTAATATTCGATTTATAATTGCTCATTTTAAATGAAAAGTCAAATATTGCTACAAATTCCAAAAAATATCTTCCTTAATTAAAAAATTTCAAATTAAATGTGTTAAAAATGGAATGAAGATTATCTTTTTAGTTATAAATTCTATTATTTGGTTGAAAATTTGACCATTTTCATAAAAAGACATCTTTTTTTTTTGCAAATTCAACTATTTTGTTAAAAATTCGTTTTTTGTTTAAAATTCATATTTTGTTGCTGAAAAGTCATCTGAACTCTTTTTTGGATGAAAAATATGTTTTCTAAGAATTTGTCTTTTTAATTTAAAAGTTCATTTTCTTTAGTAGAAATATTGCATCTTTCTTGGACAAAAATGCAACTGTTTGGTTAAAAATTCACTTATTTCGTAGAAAATTCACTTTTTGTTTAACATTTGTATTTTTCTGTAGAAAAGTCTATTGGAATCCTTTTGGATGAAAATTCAACTCTTTTTCTGAAAATTTGTCTTGTTGATTTAAAAATTCACCTGTCTTAGTAGAATTCTCATTTTTCTTGGACAATGCAAATGTTTGGTTGAAAATTTAACAATCTTGTTAAAAAGTCATACTTTTTGGTTAAAAATTGGACTATTATCAGAAAATTAACTTATAATTTACAATTCTTATTTTGGTGTTGGAAAGTGAACTAGAATCTTCTTTGGATGAAAATTTAACTATTTTTTTTAAGTTTTTTTTTTAATTCATCTGTTTTAAAAGAAATATTTCATACTTTTTGGTTCAAAATTCTGCTGTTTTGTTGAAAATTTAACTATTTTATAAAAAATTTACATTTTGGTTAAATTTAATATTTTGGTATTGAAAAGAGAACTGACATCTTTTCTGGATGACAATTCAACTATGTTTTGAAATTTTTTTTTTTTTAAATTAAAAATTCATCTGTTTTAAGAAAAATTTCATCTTTCTTGGATAAAATTGCAACTGTTTGGTTGAAAATAAAACTATTTTGTTAAAAAGTCATACTTTCGGTTGAAAATTCTGTTTTGTAGAAAATGTAACTATTTTGTAGAAAATTTACTTTTTGTTGAAAGTTCATTTTTTGGTGTTCAAAAATGAACTAAAAGCTTTTCTAGATGGAAGTTCAACTTAAAAAAAAATTATCTTTTTTTTAGTAAAAATTCACCTGTTTTAGTACAAATTTCATCTTTCTATGGATAAAAATTCAACTATTTGGTAGAGAATTCAACAATTTTGTCAAAAAGTCATCCTTTTTGGGTAAAAATTCGTCTTTTTGGATTGAAAATTCAATTTTTTTCCTAGATACTTATTTCTTGGGTAAAAATTCATATTTTGATCGTGAAAAGTCAACTAAAATCTTTTTTAAGAGAAAATTCAACTATTTTTTTTTAATTTATAAATTCATCCGCTTTGGTAGAAATTTCTTTTTTAAAATGAAAATGCAACTTTTTGGTTAAAAATTATTCTTCTTTGCTTGTGTATTTAACTATTTTATTTAAAAAATTTGGTTGAATCACTTTGTTAAGAAATCATTCTTTTTTTTTGAAGAGTTATATTTTTAGTTGAAAATTAATCTTTTTAAATTGAAAATTGAACTACTTGGGTAAAAGTTAAACTACATTGTTAAAAATTTTTTGTTTTTTTGTTTGGTTTTTTTGCTGATATTTTTTGTTTGTAAAATCAATTTTTGTATAGAAAATTCGTCTTTTGGCTTGAAGGTTCAACAATTTAGGTAAAATTTGCTTTCTTTAGTGAAAAATCTTTATTTGTTGAAAATTCGTCTTTTTGGTTTTAAAAAACTTTGTTTTGGTATAAATTTCATGTTTTTTGATTGAAATATAAACTATGACACTTTTTGTTGGGAATTTACATTTCTAGGTTGAAAGTTCAACTATTGTGTTGAAAGTTTAATTATTTTGTTGAAAATTCAAGTATTTTGTTAAAAAGCCACCTTTTATAGTAGAAACTACATTTTTTTGTTTAAAATAAATTAATAAATTTAAAAATGTTAAATTTGTTTCTAAAATACTGTTTTATTCCTAATATGAAGGTACTTAAAATATATAGAATGGAGACTGGACATGATTTTCATTTTCAACATCCAAAAATTCTAACTTCTGACAAATTTTAAATAAAAGTTCAACTATTGAATCTTTCTTCATTAATAAAGAAAAGTCTTAATCACAGGTATGCTAATTCCAGACTTCCAAATTTGTATATAGTTTATTATGTAAAAACAAATTTTTATCTACAATTTTATTTATAATGTATTTCTGATTTGATATTTTCATGATTAATGTTCATATTCAGTGCTTTTAAGAATGTACTAATCGCCCTCTAATGGACGACTTTGTGAACACTTGTTGAAATTCGACTCTTGAAAGATTGCTTGTAGACGCGTTTTTGCTCTTCAAAATTTTTTCCAAATTTATCAAAAATATGAATTTTATCAAACATATTTAAGCTTATTTTGGTTTATCCGAAATCGCAACAATGTGTGCTTATATTAATTTTGGTAAGTTTTTGATCATTTTGTAATTATAAGGTCATTTATGCACTTTTGTAACATAACCTCACTTTACCAAATTTCTTTTTACCTTATTTTAAATTTCTTTATTTCCGCAGTGATAATAATGGAATTGTAATTTTTTTAATTTTTTTAATAAATATTTGGATAATGTATCACAATGATTGGATGAGGGATGATCCAATAAGTTCCGATTCAACTAAATCCAGAGTACTTTCAATTATTTTAATTAATGTCAGGTAATGATAATTTTTGTTATGAATATCTTTTATGTAAATAATGTATTTTTATTTATTTCAATTAATTCTTTATAATAAATTTACTGCAGGCACCGAAAATTTATTTATGCATCGAAGAAGAGGTCGAAACTGAAGAAAAGTGATTTAATAATTACCCAGCACGATGAGATGCGTACAATGGTAACATATGTTTAAACTGTTTCGAAGTATGAAAATCGGATTTTTGAATATAGTCGATATCTCGATGTAAGATATTTAAATAATGATTAATTCATTATTATATTCTACTTATGCTCAGAATGGATACCAAAACATATTGGTGAAAAAAAAGAGAAAGTGAAATTTTGGTAACATATGTTGTCATCCTAAATGAAAAAGTCCACGTGGCATTCCACGTAAGAACCCATGTGGTAATGTTTTTCAATTGGTTTTATAGCAAAATGTACTGAAAAATGGTTTATAATAAATGATTTTATAATAATTAATGAGATTTTTTAAAATCATAATTATCCACCACGATGAAATACGTAAACATATGTTTCAACTATTTCGAAGTACGAAAAACGAATTTTTGCATATATGTGGACGTAAGATGTTCTAATATATGATTAATTCAGTATTTTATGGTATACTACTCATGATCTGAATATATGGCGAAACATATGGAAGAAAGAAGAAAAAAACGTGAAATTTTTGAAACATATGTTAGCGTCCCAGTAAATATGTAATAAACGAATTTCTGAATATAGTTGATATCTGTATGCAGAATATTTTAATATATGATTGATTTGGTAATATATTCTACTTACGAAGAGAGTTACGAAACCATAAAAGTAAAGAACGGTAGAGTATACATAAAAATAGTACATATAAAAATCTTCATTTTCCTTGAGACAATGAACTGATATTTAATCAATTTTCGGTGCTGTAACTGACACGATGCTAAATAGTGTTTCACTTGTATCTGTACCAATGGGATTAGCTCATTATTGACACACAAAAAAACTATATTTACTTTCCTTGAAAATGTTATTTTTAGAATAACGTAAATTGACAATCTGGTCATGATGTATCTCACAATGTAAAAACTATAGTTATCAAAATAAGTTGCGCCAAAAAATACAGTTATAAATCATTGTCAAAAAGTTGCAAAATTTGTATTAAAAAAAAATTTTCGTTATCACAGTATTTTTTTTTATTGATTCTAACCAACTAAAATGGAAACTGCTAACAGTTATTCGATATAAGTACATTATTTTTTTATTTTGACCACAATTTGAGAAGTACGAAAAAAATGGTTTCAATGATGGATTTTTTAAAAACTTTTTATGCCATTAAATATTTTAAACTATTTTGAAAGAGTTCAATATATATGTTTTCAGTTTTTGCTTGTTCCTAGAGGAAGCTACGTGATGGTAACAATTCTGAAAATTTTTAATGACCGAATGATTCCTAAAAATATATTAGCTTTTTTTAGCACTCTATATATGTTTTTTAATGGAATTTTTTCTGGTAAAACTTTTTTCATAATCATAACTCAAAGTTAAGGCAAAAATATAAAAAATTCCTAGCTTATAGTAAAAGTACATTTATTTTGAATATTTTATAATATATTTATTTGCTAATTAATTATAATGAGGAAGCAAAGTCCAAATCAACATGTAAGAAAAAATTATTATTGTTCTTAAAAATGAGATTAAAAATTCCATGAAATTAATTACAATGCTGCTAATATATACATATATATATATGGAATTTTCAAAAATCCCTCTTTCAAGTCAGAATTCGTCACAATTTGAAAGTTCCCTCTTCTAAATTTTAGGTAATAAAAGTACTACAAGCAGTTTTCAGAGTAGAAGTAGAATTTCAAAGAAGAAATATTTCTGAATTATAATAGAAATTTTTTTTTACATTGTTCGTTGCGGATTCATCGTTTTTTTAGTTAGAAATTCAACTACTAGGTTAAAAGTTAAACTTTTGTTAAAAAATAATTTATCTATTTTTGTAGACAATTAAACTTTATGGTTGACAATTCATCTTTTTCGCATAAAATTAAACTATTTCAGTTAAAGATTCATTATTTCAGTTGAAGATTCATCATTTTATTTGAAAATTCACCAGTTTGGTTAAAAATTAATTTCTTTAAACGAAAATTTAACTGTTCCATTCTGACTTGAAAATTAAAATTTTCAAGTTCGAAATTCCACAATTTGGATAAAAATTTGTCTTTTTAATTGAAAATTTAACTATTCCGATGAAAATTCATGTATTTTGTTAAAAAAATAGATTTTTTTGTTGGTAAAAAATTATCTTATTTTTCTTTGAAAGTTAATCTTCTTGTTTAAAAATTTTTCTTTTCGGTTAAAAATTCAAGTATTCCAGTCAAATACTTATTATTTTAGTTGAAAATTCATCTTTTAGGTTTGAAATAAAATTATTTGGATGAAAGTTAAGCTCTTTTGTTAAAAATTAATTTTTTTTTTAGTTGAAAATCCATCGTTTTAATTAAAAATTCATTTCTTTGGTTGAAAAATGAGCTGTTTGATTGAAAATTTGTTTTTTCTTTGGATGTTTTTTGGTTGAAAATTATTTTTTTTTCAACTGAAAATGTAACTATTAATCCAGTTGAATATTTCATAATTTTAGTTCAAAATTCATGTCTTTGGTTGAACATTCATTTTTGACTAAAAATTTTATTATTCAATTTTTGGTTGAAAAATTATCTTTGTTAGTTGAAAATTCGTCTTTTTTGGTAGAAATAAAATCTTCTTGGCTGAAAATTAATCTTTTTGGTAAAAAATTCAATTATTCTATTTAATGATTCATTTCAGTTAAAAATTCATCTTTCTGGTTTGAAATTCAACTATTGCTGTTAAATATTTGCAATTTTATTTGAAAATCCATCACTTTGTTTGAAAATGTAACTATTATTTGGAAAGTTAGTTTTTGTTGTTGTTAAAAGTTTTTTTTTTTATTCAAACTAATTTTTTTAACTGAAAATTTAACTTATTCCAATTGAAAATACCATAGCTGTTGTTGAAAATTCTTCTGTTTGGTTAAACATTAATTTTTTTAACTTATTTAACTTACTTTTTAACTTTATTAAAGTTTTGGTTGACAATTTATCTTCTTTTAGTAAAAATTAATTTTTTGGTTTGAAAATTGAACTATTTCAGTTAAAGATTCATTGTTTTAGTTGAAAACTCTTATGTTTGGTTTACAAATAATTTTTTAAACTAAAAATGTTACTATTCCATTTTCGATTGAAAATTACTATTTTTTCAGTTCAAAATTTAACTATTTGGTTGAAAATTTGTCTTCTTTTATTAAAACTTCAAACCTTTCTTTAAAAGTTAATGTATTTGGTTGAAAAATTGTATTTTTTGGCTAGAAAATTAATCTTTTTATTTAAAATGTAATCTTCTTCAAAAATTCGTCTTTTTGGTTGAAAATTCGAGTGTTCCAGTTAAATATTCATCATTTTAGTTGAAAATTCATCTTTTTGGTTTAAAATTTAACTATTCCAGATAAAGATTGATAATTTGATTTGAAAATTCATCACTTTGGTTGAAAATTGAACTATTTTGTTGAAAATCCGTTTTTTTTTTGTTGAAAATTAATTTTTTCAACTGAAAGTTTAACTATTCAATTTTTTTGTAAAAAATTGATATTTTTTGTAAAAAATTGATATTTTTTGTAAAAAATTGATATTTTTTAGTGGAAAATTTAAGTATTTTTTTCAAAATTCATTTATTTTGCAACGTTTTGCCCTGCTAATGTTAATGTAAATTGTATAAAAGATTTAATAAATATTTAACGTTTCTATGTAGTATTTAAAAAATTCCATGGCACTATTTTTATTTTATTTTTAAAAATTTATGCTACTATTGAGACTATTTTGAATTTCTCAAATGAATCCAAAGCCTGAGTGTATTTTAAAAGATTCTGAGGAATGGCATGAGATTTTAAAGAATTTCGTAGGACTATAGAAAATGTTTAGAGATTTAAAAAGTTCTAAGAAATTTCAAATAATATCAGAAGATTTAGAAGATTTCAAAAATTTTGAGGAATTTGGAAAAATTGGCAATTTTTTCAGGCATTTTTAGAGGATCTCAACTAATTTTTGAGTTTCTTGAGATTTGAAAAGATTTCGCTTATTTTTTGGGATTTTTTTTACAGGACGATTCAATTTTTCATTTTGAGAGCCACAGTAGTTAAAAAATTGTCAACGTCCGATTGAAACTTTATAAACTATTATAATTTAATTTATATTATATTTATTTATATTTATAATTTATTATAATTTAAAAATAATTAAAAAAATTAAACGCTCTTATTCAATTCGAAATCCTGTTCAAATATTGTTTCAATCTGAAATATTCCATTTTTAACCTATTTAATATGAAATTTGTTAATTATGGCATTTTTTTCAATTTTGAGAAATATTTTACTTTTTATTTAAAATGAGCAATCATGAATCAAATATTAAAAACTAAACAATTTTAAACTGAATTATTTGAAAGAGAAAGCCTGGAATTGTTAATATTTCAGAGTTTTAAATTAAAACTTTGTACGCTACAATTTTAATTCTTCTATTAAAAAAATTTTCAATATGTAAGTGAAATTATTGAATCTTAATGCATAAATAACAATTGGACAATCATCAATTTGGAAAAAATTTGAGTTAGTTTAAGAGATATTTACCAATTTTGAGCTCGGTTTTGAGAAAATAAAAACTTAATTTAAAACTGAAAAGATTTCGAAAAATAAAGAAGTAAATTTAGATTTTTGAAGATTTCGAAATAAAATTTTCAAGCTTTCTATTGATCTTTAAAGGTTTTGAAAAAATTAAAAAAATGTCTTAACTTTGCTGGAAAAATTTAAGATGATTTTTTATTTTGAAAAATTAATTTTAAGTGTATATGTGAAAACATTTAAAAACATTGGCGAATAATAAATAACAATTGAAAAATTGTTGACTTGGAAACTTATAGGATTTTTAAGTATTTTTAAGTATTTTGAAAGGTTTCAAACGAATAAAAAATTTGTATCAAAAATTTCTAGAAAAACTAACAATAATTTTTTTTTTAAATTAATTTTAAAAGAATATTTAATAAGATTTACAAAATTTTCAAAAAAGAATCTGGAGGATTTTAAGGCAATCTTTTTACTCTTGCAAGATTTTTCAAAAAAATTTGGAAAAGTTCGAGTTCCAAGATAATAAAATTATTATTAGATTTCTGGTAAATTAAAAATTACTTTTTTTAACAATTTTTTAAGCGAATAGTTAAAAAGATTTAAAAATAAATTTTAATATATGAATTAATGTTTCTAGCTTGAAATTGCTCAAAATGACATAATTTGGAAAATTTATATATTTTTTTATTCATTCTTCAATTCGTAGCATCGAAAATGATAGCGTGCATTTAAAAAAAAATATTTTAACTGTACAATGAATAAAAGTTAAAAATTGAAATTTCACAGTTAAACGACTTTTAATTTTAAAAATTTGAATTGAAAAGTTTTTAAAGCTTTCATTTTATACGCGAAAATTACTGAGCGTTTGCATTAACATTTTTTTAAAGCTTTAATTTGAAAATTCAAAAGTATATTCCCCTTTGAATGTTTTAATTTCCGGTTCAATTTTTATAATTTCAAATGAAAAAAATTTTATTTTTAAGAGTTCAAATCTTTTAATTTGAATTACTTTGATCAATTCTTTCTCAATTGTTCAATTTTGATCTGCAGTCAAAAAGTGGTTCTTTTTCGACCTAGGATAAAAAATATTTAAAATATTGCAATGGCATAATTTTAAATGATGTATGTAGTGTCTAATCGATTGCTACATATTAAAAAAAAACTTCAAACGTAAAGTTTAAAATTTAAACATAGAATATTTTTTGTAATAGCGATCATGTACACATCCTAATTTAAAATTATCTCAAATAAAATTAAAAATTTTCAAATTATTATCCAAACAGAAGTACAAAATTCGTCTTAATAATAGAAAAAATGTGTACTTTCCTGTAATTTTGGTTGTAATTCATTGTATTTATTTGTAGATTCCTGTGGGGTCATTATAAAAAAATCATGTCCATGCTAAATATTTTTATTTATTATATCAATTTAACATTGTTTTTTTCGTCGATAGCCGTATGGGACATCATCCTTACATTATATCCGCCAGTCTGACCTGGATGGTCGATTTTTCTTTTTTAGATCTGGCGGCAAGCAAATATAAGCATTAGTTTAATTATTATTGTAAACATAAAAAAAATGTATATATATATATATATATATATATATATATATATATATATACATATATAATTTAAAAATACATGCTGAGTAAATAAGTAGTAAGTGTAATCTACACTCTTTCAAATTCTATAAAGAAACTTTCAAAAAATTTTCATTACAAAAATGGCGTACATTTTTAGAAAAAAAACTAAAAAGTGAATTTTCTCAAAAAGGCCACCTTTATTGTTTTCTTAATTTTTAAATTGATTCATGGTAATATGAGGAACATATCCTGTGATCTGTTGAGATTTTTAATAAAAAAAATGATTGCATTTTCTCAAATTTATCATCAATTTCCGAAATTCATCATCAGGATGACACTATTTTGACGCAAAATCCTGAATGTTGAAGAATACCGAAAATATAATTACTGAGAGAAAAAATTTGCGAAGAATAAAAATTTCCGAAATTTTAAATTAACAACAAAATAAATAAAATTAGAAAAAGAACAAAATTATTAAAAGAAATTTGTATGTGTTTTTAAAAATAAAATTAATTAAGTTTCAACCACTATCCGTGGTTAAAAATTGAAATGCATTATATTATTAACTGCAAAATTTTCGAAATTTACAAACAAACATAGTATTTTTTTAAACAAAATATACATTATGAATAATTTAGGTAATTTGAAGTGTTAAATGTATAAATTATAAAATGCATTGTCTAAGGCAGGAATGATTCATATAGCCTTAATGACGAGTCCGGTGAGTCAGTCCAAGACTGAACATAAAAAAACGAATTTTTATTTTATTAAAAAAAAAAATAATAATATTTCCTAAAAATTAATTGCAAAACAAAAATAAATATTATTGACCCTAATCCCAATTAAAAAATCTTCTTTACAATCTTTATTGAAAGAATTGCAATATTAAAAATTTATTAAATTCTCAAGCTTACATAATTTTTAAAATCCTAAAATTAAGGAATTAATGAAATTATTTCATTTGTGAAATTAGTAAATTCCTGAAATACAGTATGCATGATTGTTTTTGTTAAAAGAATGCATTAACTATTAGCAATTTTAGAAATTCATTACAAAATATTTTGGATTGTTTCTCTTTCTATTTGGAAAATGTAATAATCTGAATATATTGGTTCATCATCACCCACAAAAAAAATCTTAATCATCAAAAAAGAGGTGAGCGTAAAATTCTGACCGGTAGGGTATATTCGTTGGAAATTGAGCCGCCGGGTGCAATAACTAGCCCGGCGCTCGAGAACGCGTAAAAGTATTGCCCGATCTTCTCAAAGAAATGAAATTTTCAAAATAAATGTTTTGAAAATGTAGAATTCTAGAGAATAAGGAAATTAAACTTTTTCCTCTTAGAATTTTTCTTGCCAAAAGTTTATCTTTAATGATAAAAACGAAATATCGAAAAAAAAG
Organism: Andricus curvator; assembly: GCA_932195095.1. Taxonomy (NCBI): domain Eukaryota; kingdom Metazoa; phylum Arthropoda; class Insecta; order Hymenoptera; family Cynipidae; genus Andricus; species Andricus curvator. The sequence goes on along the minus strand of CAKNYM010051800.1, from coordinate 295,640 downwards.
TTTCTCCCTGATTTAATTAAGTTTCAAAACTTAAATTGTTCTAACTCGGTCAAATATTATTGAAATGAGTTCATATTTGTAGGACGTATTCAAAATACTCTAGCGATGCCTAGGAAGTTATGGAAAAGTTGACAATCACTTACTGTTCAATCATTTTTAATTTCAAAATGAGGTCAAACGATAATTGTGTTTTCTCGGTTTCGCCAGTAAAAAGTATCTAGGTACCTTCTACTTTCAAACAACTTCCAGTGAGTGATTTGTTCAGCAATGTTGAATAAAGTTTTTTGGAAAATCTCATATCGAATCGTTTAAAATTTACTGAGATATGCAGCTTTGGAAACAGTACTCGACGTCTGCTCGCGCAGACTGAAATTCGAGAACAGCGCGGGCAGACGTCAAGTACTTTTTCCAAATCTGAATATCTCAGTAAATTTTCAACGATTCGATATGAGATTTTCCAAAAAACTTCATTCGAAATTGCTGAACAAATAACTCACTGGAAGTTGTTTGAAAGTCGAAATTACCTAGATACTTTTTACCGGCGGAACCAAGAAAACACAATTATCCATTGACCTCATTTTGCAATTAAATGTTATTAAATAATAAGCGATTGTTAACTTTTTAATGATTTCCTAGGCATCGCTAGAGTATTTTGAATATGTCCTACAAATATGAACTCATTTCAATAATATTTGGCCGAGTTAGAACGATTTAAGTTTTAAAACTTAATTAAATCAAGGAGAAACTTTTTTTCAATATTTCGTTTTTATTATTATAAATTAACGTTTGGCAGAAAAAATTCTAAGAAGAAAAAGTTTAACTTCCTTATTATCTAGAATTCTACGTTCTCAAAAAATTGATTATTCGATTTTGAAAATTTTCGTTCGTTGAGACAATCGGACAATACTTTGAGGCGTTTTTGAGCGTCGGGCTGGTTATTGCACTCGGTGGCTCAATTAAGGGAACTCAATCTTTCTTTTTTTTCTAAATAGAGACACTAAAATCATGATTCGTTTCAATCTGCAGGGTTTGCTTACGAATATTTTAAGAATTCTTTTAATTGAGTCCAAATATTTTTACCTCACTTTCTTGAAAGAAGTCTTTTTATTTCAATTTTTCTTAAAAGAATGTATTAACTATTAGCAATTGTAGAAATTCATTAAAAAATATTTTGGATTGTTTCTCTTCCTGTTTGGAAAATGTAATAATCTAAATATATTGGTTCATAATCACCCACAAAAAAATCCTAATCATCAAAAAAGAGGTGAGCGCAAAATTCTGATCGGTAGGGTATATTCGTTGGAAATTGAGCCGCCGGGTGCAATAACCAGCCCGACGCTCGAGAACGCGTAAAAGTATTGTCCGATCTTCTCAAAGAAAGAAATTTTTCAAAATACATTTTTTGAAAATATAGAATTCTAGAGAATAAGGAAATTAAACTTTTTCCTCTTAGAATATTTCTTGCCAAAAGTTTATCTTTAATGATAAAAACGAAATATCGAAAAAAAGTTTCTCCCTGATTTAATTAAGTTTCAAAACTTAAATTGTTCCAACTCGTCAAATATTATTGAAATGAGTTCATATTTGTAGGACGTATTTAAAATACTCTAGCGATGCCTAGGAAATTATGAAAAAGTTGACAATCGCTTACTGTTTAATCATTTTTAATTTCAAAATGAGGTGAATCGATAATTGTGTTTTTTTTTGGTTTCGCCGGTAAAAATATCTAGGTAACTTCGACTTTCAAACAACTTCCAGTAAGTGATTTGTTCAGCAATGTTGAATAAAGTTTTTTGGAAAATCTAATTTCGAATCGTTTAAAATTTACTGAGATATGCAGCTTTGGAAAAAGTACTCGGCGTCTGCCCGGGCTGTTAGCTAATGCGTCGCGAGGACTGCTCTGTCAGGCAGCCTTCTCGAAGCTCAGTCTGCGCGGGCAAACGCCGAGTACTTTTTCCAAATCTGCATATCTCAGTAAATTTCAAACGATTCGATATGAGATTTTCCAAAAAACTTCATTCGAAATTGCTGAACAAATCACTCACTGGAAGTTGTTTGAAAGTCGAAGTTACCTAGCTACTTTTTACCGGCGAAACCAAGAAAACACAATTATCGATTGACCTCATTTTGCAATTGAATATTATTAAACAATAAGCGATTGTTAACTTCTCCATGATTTCCTAGGCATCGCTAGAGTTTTTTGAATACGTCCTACAAATATAAACTCATTTCAATAATATTTGACCGAGTCAGAACGATTTCAGTTTTAAAACTTAATTAAATCAGGGAGAAACTTTTTTTTAATATTTCGTTTTTATTATTAAAAATAAACGTTTGGAAAAAAAATTCTAAGAGGAAAAAGTTTCAATTCCTTATTATCTAAAATTCTACGTCCTCAAAAAATTGATTATTCGATTTTGAAAATTTTCTTTCTTTGAGACGCTCGGACAATACTTTGACGCGTTTTCGAGCGTCGGGCTGGTTATTGCACCCGGTGGCTCAGTTAAAAGAACTTAATATTTCTCTATTTTTCTAAATAGAGACATTTTTGAGAATTGAGAATTTTTGTTAAAAGAATGTATTAACTATTAGCAATTTTAGAAACGCATTAAAAAATATTTTGGATTGTTTCTTTTCCTATTTAGAAAATGTAATAATCTAAATAGATTGGTTCAGAATCACTCAAAAAAAAAAAAAAAAAAAAAAAAACTTAATCATCAAAAAAAAGGTGAGCGCAAAATTCTGACCGGTATAATTAATTATAATTATATTATTTTTCAAGTTACCTGGTTTGGTAAGAATTGCATGTGCCTTCTCAACTTCAACAAGCTCGCGCCATCCAAAGTCTTGCTCATATATTGCAAGAACTTTTCCATCGCGTTTCAAAATATCATTAACTCTAGGTGTGACTACCTCAACTAGATGCCCTGATTCAGTAAGAAAAATATTCAATAATTAATGAAAAAATTGAGTATATCCTAAACTTAGAACTACTGATTTGTACTGAATAGTGAGTCTATAACTAATCTTTGATCAACAAATTAGGTAAATTGTGATTTTTTTTTATATACTAAAAATTGTTTATTAATTCCAAAAAATTCAGGGTGGCGACTTGACCAGGAAACCGGGAATTTTATTGACCGAGAAAAAAACCAGGAAAACCCCGGGAATTTAATTAAAAACCTTGAATTTACTTCCGATCGTAGCAAAATTCAAGATTTCATTATTTTAATCATTTCTGTCAATTTAGAATAGTGAATTTTACAAGGAATCTGTATTATTATCAGAGAATAGCAGAAATTTTTAACGTCTTTTCAGACTAGATGGAGTTATGAATTAAAAATTATTTTTAATTAATTTTTTTTTCTGAAAAAAGATCTTCTCTATTCGCTCCACTGGGAATCGAACCACATAAATTCCGATTGACGGTCGGGTGCTTTTCCAATAAGCTACTAGAGAGATAGAGAGAAGAAACTTTTTTCAGAAAATACACGCATTATGTTGCTAGTGGTACAAATCAAATTTTTCAAGGAATCTGTATTATCATCAGAGAATAACAGAAATTTTTAACGTCTTTTCAGACTAGATGGAGTTATGAATTAAAAATTATTCTTAATTAATTTAATTAATTAATTAATTCGGAAGTTCTGTGTTTCGATTCCCAGTGGAGCAAATAGAGAAGATCTTTTTTCAGAAAGAAAATTAATTCAAAATAATTTTTAATTCATAACTCCATCTACTCGGAAAAGACGTTAAAAATATCTAAATTTCGTTATTTAAAGAATTTCTACAAATCGTAAAGGTTGTTAAAAATTAATTTTTTTGGTTGAAGATTCATTATTTTAATTTAAAATTCATCAACTTGGTTGGAAATAAATTTCTTCAACTGAAAATTTTACTGTTCCATTTTTAGTTGAAAATTGATCTTTTCTAGTTCAAACTTAAACAATTTCGATGAAAATTTGTATTTTTTAATTGAAAATTAAACTATTTCGTTGAAAATTCACTCTTTTATTAAATTTTTTTTTTTTGGTTGAAGATTCATCGTTTTAATTAAAAATTCATTTCTTTGGTTGAGAAATGAGCTGTTAGATTGAAAACTTGTGTTTTATTTGGATTATGTTTGGATTAAAATTCATTTTTTTAACTAAAAATTTCACTATTTCATTTCGAGTTGAAAATCATTATTTTTTTAGTTCAAAATTCAACTGTTTGGTTGAAAATTTGTCTTCTTCAATTAAAAATTCAACTATTTCGTTAAAAATTTACGAATTTGTCAAAAAATTGTATTTTTCGGTAGAAAATTAATCTTTTTATTTGAAAATTAATCTTCTTGCTTAAAAATTCATTTATTTGGTTTAAAGTTTAACTATTTCAGTTGAAGATTCGTAATTTTATTTTTAAAGTCGTCATTTTATTTGAAAATTCAACTATTTTGTTGAAAAGCCATTTTTTTAATGAAAGATTAATTTTTTCAACTGAAATGGGGTTCTGCGAAAATTTAAATTTAATATATAAAAAATATATATTTTTTTAATCCAAATTATTTATAAAAGTTAATAGTTCATTTCTAAAATAAAGTGAAAGAGTAATTCATTCAGATTTGATAAAATTCTTTATTTTTGTTTACCAAATACAATTTTCGAATAATAAAGATAAATTTTTGAACCAAAAATCAAATACTTCAATTTTCAAGCAAAAATGAAAAAGTTCAATTTTCAACAAAAATGATGAGTTTTCAAACAAGAAGATTAAGTTTCCACTAGAAAGACAAATTTTCAACAAAATACATTAATTTCCAACTAAATATTTGAAGCTCAAACTAAAAAAGGTAAATTTTCTACTAAAAGAAAACGAATCTTCAACAAAATTGTTAAACTTTTAACTAAAAAACTGAAAAAATGTTCAGCCAAAAATGGAATAATGAAATTTTCAAATAAAACAAAAGGAATTTCTCACAATATATACAATTTGCAACAAAAGAAGTGAATTTTCAACTAAAAAAGAAAATATTTTCAACCTAAAAGTGAAATAGTTAAATTTTCCGTTAAAAAAATTAATTGTAAACCAAAATATGTGAAATTTTCAATAGAATTGTTGAATGTTCAGTAGTGATGCATTCGAGACGATTTCGAGAAAATTTGAATAAAAAAAAAATAAATAAATAATAAAAAAACTTGAATAAAAAAATTCGAGATCTCGAGTCGAGAATCTCGAAACTTTTTATCCAGATTCTCGATCTCAATGAAGTTTTGGGTTCACCTGAACATGTTTCAAGAAAATCTCGAATTTTCTCGAAATCGTCTCGAATGCATCACTAATGTTCAGTCACAGAGATGAATTTTCAACTAGAGTAATGAATCATCAACCAAAAAATTACTATTTAACAAATTAGTATAACTTTGAACCAAAAAAGGTGAATTTTTAACGAAAAATTAAATAGTTGATATTTCAACCAAAAAAAATCCATGTTTTATTTAACATTTATATTGAAAATTCAGCTATTTGGTTGAAAATTTCTGTATTTTTTTGAAACGTTGTCTTTTATGGTAGAATATCTTAATCTTCTTGGTGACTAATTCACTTTTTTTTTGTGGAAAATTCATTTATTTTGTTAAAAATTGATGTTTTTTGGTAGAAAATTAATTTTTCTGGTTTACAATTAATTTTTTGTCTGAACATTAGATTTTTTACTGAAAATTTAACTATTTCATTTTTTTGGTAAAAAATTAATTTGTTTGGTAGAAAATTTAACTATTTTGTTGAAAATTCATCTATTTTGTTGAATTTTTTTTGGTACAAAAACCCTTTCTTTCAATTGAAAATTCAACTATTGGGTTGAAAATTCATTTTTTTGTTGTTGAAGATTCATTATTTTAGTTAAAAAATAATCTTTTCGCTTAAAAATTTAACTATTTTGTTGAAAATTCGTTTTTTTTTCTGATGAAACTGAATTTCTATTGAGATGAAAATTTCTATAGTTTTTAACAAAATAAATGTATATTCAACCAAAATGGTGAATTAGTCTCCAAGAAGATTAATATTCTGGACAACCTTTTTGGTTGAAAATTCCTTTACGAATTTAAAATTTGTTTCAAAATTCATGTATTAAAAAAAAATTAGATTTAAAATTAGTTTTTAAAAATTAAAAATTAATTTTTTAACTGTAAATTTAACTATTATATTTTGTTTGGAAAATTTATACTTTTTGATAGACATTTAATCTTCTTGGTTGAAAATTCCTATGATTGGTTGAAAATTCATTTATTTTGTTCAAAACTTATCTTTTTTTGGTAGAAAATTCATCTTTTGGGTTGAAGATTCATTTTTTTTTGGTTAAAGATTCATTATTTTAGTTAAAAATAAGTTTCTTTATAAAAAATTTTAACTATTTTCTTGAAAATTAGTTTTTTTGTTTAAAATGAATTTTTTTACTGAAAATGTGGCTTTTCCATTTTTGTTGGAAAATTGATTATTTAAAGTTGAAAATTCACTTCTCTTCTTTTTTTGGGTCGAAAATTCAATTATTTTGATGGAAAATGCATATTTTTGGTTTGAAAGTTCAACTTTTGTGAAAAATTCATTTGTATTATTTCCTTGAATTTTTAAAAACTTTTTATTGGGTTAGTTTGAGTTCTTTATAATTATTAGTTTTTACAAATCTCTGACCGATTTCAAGATGATTTAAATTTAGATTTAAAAAAATTTTATAATCTGTTTACTGTTATCATCATTTTCAAAGAAAACTCAAAATGTGAATTTTTTTTTGGTATTTAAAAATCTGTTGATTGGGTTAGTTCGAGTTGCTCGAAAACAAACCCCTTCGACAAAAACCTTAAAATTTACTTAGTTCTCACTTACATTTGACCGTTGTCGAGATAATTCAAAATTTGGATTTTTTCTAATTTCGAAAATCTGTATACTGGATTACGTCGAGGTTGCCGAGGATCGAACCCCTTAGAAAACCCTGAAAATGTTGTCAGTTTTCGCGTATCTCTCGCCGTTTTCAAGATAACTCAAATTTCTTTTTTTGTATTTTAAAAAACCTTAAGTTCGGTTATTTTGACTTGGTCGAATTATATATTAAATTTGAATTTTCGCAGAACTCAGACCCCGACATATCGCGCACTCTGGTGAGTGGCACCCCCCCCCCCCCTTCCATTATATTAATGTATATGTATACTAAAAATTCACTTCGCGTGTAAAAAATATTTGTACTTACTTCCAACAACTCTTCCACCTATTAGGTAAAAGTCCGCTGTTTGAGGAAGGAACCCTGCCCTTACCAAACCGACTCTATCCATTCGACCAGGTGTTTCTGCTATTGCATAATCCTCTCCATTACGAATGATTATATCCCGCTTGGCAATCGGTATTGGCACATCATTTCTGACTGTACAAAAAATTTAGATTCTAATTATTGTGAAGGCTTCGTGCATAAATGACGTGAATTATTTTGGGGGGGGGGGGGGGACTGCGATTTTTCTATATTATCTTATACAGGGTGGCGAAAAAGTATGGAAATCCCTAGAAATCTCTGGTTTGTTAAAAAAAGCCAAGGTGAATCCAACGGTGACCTTGGATTTGACTTCGAACCTCATTTTCAAGGTCATTTTGAGGTCAGCTTTGTTTTTTGAAACGAGAACCCCTATTTTTGGTGCCAGAACCGAAAAGAGCGGGAAACTTTACGTTCGGGTATGTGTTTAGATCAATGGTAAACATGACCTTAATCTCACCTTAAAATGACCTTGAAAATGGTGTTCAAGGTCAAACCCAAAGTCACATGTGGATTCTTCGTTGAAAGTTACCCAGGGACCTTGGTTAATTTTTTTCACTAATTCTGCGAGATTCCTGCGAGGTCCTATGACAGCGTACTTTGACCTTTATTTGACCTGTAGAGGTCACCTTAACCTGTAGAGTTAACCCTAGACCTAAGCACATACCTGAACGTAACGTTACCCGCTCTTTTCGATTCTGGCACCAAATATATGGGTTCCCATTTTAAAAAAGGCTCACCTCAAAATGACCTTGAAAATGAGGTTCAAGGTCAAATTCAAGGTCACCCTTGAATTCCTAGTTGAAAGATACCCAGGCCTTGGTTAATTTTTTTCACTAATTCTGCGAGATTCCTACGAGGTCCTATGACAGCCTACTTTGACCTATATTTGACCTGTAGAGGTCACGTTAACCCATTACCTAAACACATACCCGAACGTAAAATTTCCCGCTCTTTTCGATTCTGGCACCAAAAATAGGGGTTCCCATTTACAAAAATGAATCTGACCTTGAAATGACCTTGAAATTGAGTCTCAAGGTCAACTCCAAGGTCACCAGTGGATTCCTAGTTTTTTTTCTAACAAATCACAGAGATTTTTAGGGGTTTTGATACTTTTTGCCAACCCTGTATGTAGTGTACGTGGTCAAAATAATTTTTTACGTAAGATATTTTCAAATGTACGTATCACTAAAAAAAAGTCAGTTACATTTTACTGTAAAAAACTACTACATAATTTGGTAGTCCACTTTTCTTATTTTTTTATTCCACAGAAAATATTTTAAGAATTTATTTTTACTGAATGTCTTCAGAAATATTAAATTTTAATAATAAAATATATTAATAAATCAATATATTAATAAAATATTAAACTGTTATCTCTTTTGGTTCAAAATTCCACTATCTTGTTAAAAATTATTTTGTTTAGGTTGAAAATGAACTTTTTTGTTAAAAATTAACAGTTTCTGGTTGAGAATTTAACTATTTTGTAGAAAATTTGTATTTTGTAAATTGGCATTTTGTTTAAAATTAATTTTTTTATTTGAAGATTTATTGTTTCAGTAAAAAATGCATTTTTTGATTGAAAGTTGAAGTATTTTTCTGACAATTCGTTCTTTTTGTTTGGTTAAAAATTAAATTTTTAAATTAAATTTCAACTATTACATTTTTGGTTAAAATTTATTTTTCTCAGTTGAAAATTCAATTATTTGGTTAATTTTTTTTTATTTTTTGAAAATTCGTCTCTTTTAGTATAAAATTAATTTTTTTGGTTGAATATTTATCATCTTGGTTGAAAATTCTTCTCTTTGCTTGAAAATGTATTTTCATGAAAAAAATTTGTATTATTACGAAATTAATTTTCTTGGTTGAATTTTTATCATCTCACTTGAAAATTCATCTCTTTGGTTGAAAATTAAACTTTTTGGTTTAAAAATTCATCATTTTTTTATAGAATTTTCATTTTTTTGGTTAGCACTTCAACTATTTTGTGAAACATTTGTATTTTCGACTCGAAAATTCAACAATTCGGTAGAAACTTGAACTATTTGTTCGAAAGTTGAACTATTTTCTTGAAAATTAATTTTTTTATTCCAAGACTTGTCATTTCAGTTGAACATTCATTTCTTTGTTTTAAATTGAACTATTTTGTTGAAAATTCCTTCTTTTTCTTTGATTGAAAAATAAATTTTTTAACTCTAAATATTTCAACAACTTTGTGTGATGTTTTTGTTTTGCATCAAAAATTTGTATCTCAAAACAGAAATCACTATAATTTAAACATGATTCAGAATTTTTAACCAATTTTAGATTAAGTTAGTGTTTTTGTTTCAAAATTTGAATTTTTTAAAATTATTATACCATTAAGCCAAATTTCGAGGTACGCTTAATGGGTGGGTGGGGGGGGGGGGGTATATATTTTCAAATTAATCTAGAATTTCACTATTGCTTATTTAAACAAGACGTTCGTTCCACAACACTGCTCCGACTCAGGTCGCTGATCAATCTCTAGCAATCACCCCAGGTGAAGAGCTTCACAAAGTTTTCTAATTACCGTCGGGAATATACTTCTTATCTCCAATTTCATGAATCTGTCCGCCAAGGGGTACAGTAATAGCTTTTCCACCAAAGTACACTATGCTATTATGGGGTGGTCGTTCACCATAGAATTCCTGATTATAGCGTGGTCTCTCCCGACCACCGGAGATCCAATCCATTGATTCTGTAAAAAGAAATACAGGGATTTTTGATTAGCTAACTTTTTCAACGAGGCCCAAAAAAATCTTATTGGTCCATCCACGTTGAGATCTATACATTATAATATGCATTTAACAAAAAGTTTATAAAAAATTATTTTATAACAATTGATGGGATACCTTTCTCGGTAAAGACTAAATGTAATCGCAAAATCAGTTAATATCAATACGTGACTCTATAGGCAAGCGAACATTCTTTTTTTTCAACATTATTTTTTTAGTTTTAAAAATTGAAATTTAAAAATTTTAAAAATATAAAAAAAAATTTGTAAATTTAAAAATTTAAAAAAAATAATAAATAAACATTTATTTTATAACAATAATTAGGACACTTTTTTCGGTTAATACATAAATACCCAGCACGATAAAATACGTAAAACGGTAACGTATGTTTGAATTGTTTCGAAGTAGGAAAAATTAATTTTTAAATATACTCAATATCTGGGTTTAATATATTTTAATATATGATTGATTTAATATCATATTATATTCTACTTATGAACATAATAGATACCGAGATATATGAAAGAAAAAAAACGGAATGTGAAATTTTCGGAACATATGTTAGGAGTCGATGTGGACATTCGCGTAAAAAGCCACGTAGTAATGCATTGGAATTGGTTTTATAACAAAATATAATAAAAAATAATTCATAAACAATGATTTTGTAACAATAATTAGGACACTTTTTCGGTAAATACATAAATACCCAGCACGATAAAATACGTAAAACGGTAACATATGTTTGAATTGTTTCGAAGTAGGAAAAATTAATTTTTAAATATACTCAATATCTGGGTGTAATATATTTTAATATATGATTAATTTGATATCATATTCTACTTATGAACATAATATATACCGAGATATATGGATGAAAAAAAAACGGAACGTGAAATTTTCGGAACATATGTTGGCATCCTAGGTGAAGAAGTCGATGTGGACATTCGCGTAAAAAGCGACGTAGTAATGCATTGGAATTGGTTTTATAACAAAATATAATAAAAAATAATTCATAAACAATGATTTTATAACAATAATTATGACAATTTTTTCGGTAAATATATAAATACCCAGCACGATGAAATACGTACAACTGTAACATATGTTCCAGTTGTTTCAAAGTAAGAAAAATTAATTTTTAAATATACTCGATATCTGGGTGTAATATATTTTAATATATATATATATATATATATATATATAAGATTTGATATCATATTCTACTTATGAACATAATAGGTACCGAGATATATGAAAGAAAAAAAACGGAATGTGAAATTTTCGGAACATATGTATGGTGGCATTCTAGGTGAAACTTTTGACGTGGACATACACGTAAATGTCCACGTGGTACAGCATTTAAATTGATTTTATAACAAAATATAAAAAAAATAATTTATAAAAATTAATAAGATACTTTTTTCGGTAAATACATAGTTATCCAGCACGATGAAACATGTACAACCGTAACATATGTTTCAATTGTTTCGAAGTACGAAAAATTAATTTTTAAATATACTCGATATCTGGGTGTAATATATTTCAATATATATTTGATTTGATATCATATTCTACTTATGAACATAATAGATACCGAGATATATGGAAAAAAACGGAATGTGAAATTTTCGGAACATATGTTGGCATTCTAGGTGAAACTGTCGACGTGGACATACACGTAAATACCCACGTGGTACTGAATTCAAATTGATTTTATAACAAAATATACGAAAAAATAATTTATAAAAATTAATAAGATTTTCTGTGAATACATAGTTATCCAGCACGATGAAATACGTACAGCGGTAACATATGTGTCAATTTGGATGTAGGATATTTTATTATATGATTGATTTGGTATTATATTTTACTTACGAATAGAATTAATAAACATCATAAAAGTAAAGAGCAGTAGAATACACGTGAAAATTTTCATTTTCCTGAAGACTGATTTTTAAACTGATTTTTAAAAAACTTCCGGAGTTGTAACTGATAAGATGCTGAATATGTTTCACTTATATATACCAAAGCGATTGGCTCATTCTTGATAATAATGACTCCATATTTAGAAATGGAGTTGAGACGCAATAAAACGTTTTATAAACCGTATTTTCATTGTCATAAAATAAGTAAACTGTATTTACTTTCCTTGAAAATTGTATTGTTAGAATCATATATCTCGAACCTTTCATTAAGCAGACTTAAAAAAAAACATTGGTCATCATAATGAATACAATATATTTAATTTAGGATTCAACCCAATTATTATAAATAAATTATATACATAACAATTTTTTTCTCAATTCGAAATTATAAAAATAATTATAATTATTATAAAAAAATTTAAATAGTAGAGATTTTCTCAAAAAATTTCAGGGGCTTTACAAAAATTTCACGATATTTCAACAGATTCTCAAAGATTCTCAAAGAAAAATTTAATAGTTGAATGTTCACCTAAAAGCGATCATTCTTCAGAAAGAAAATAATTAAATTTTCATTTAAAAAAATTAATTTTCATTAAGACAGGCGAATTTTCATCAAAATATTAAAATCTTCAAATAGTTATTCATATTCATATTCTTCATGTGTGATTTTTCCTAAATCCAACGATTTTTCGTTGAAAGTTAATTATTTTTGGTTCAAAAGTCTACCATTACATTTCTTGTTAGGAATTCATCCGTTTTGGTTCGAAATTTAACTAATTTGTTAGAAATTCAAAAATTTTGTTAAAAAGTCATAATTATGCTCCTTGGATTAAAATGCAACCGTTTTGTTAAAACTTCGCTTTTTCGGTTTACAAATTCATCTCTTAATTATAAATTTTATCTCTTTTGGTTAAAAATGCAACTGTCTGGTTAAAAGTTATTATGTTTCGGTTGAAAATGAACTATTTTCTTTAAAATTAATTTTTTTATTTGAAGATTTATCATTTGAGTTAAAAATTTATTTCTTTGATCAAAAATTTATATATTTTGTTGAAAATTCTTCCTTTTGGTAGAAAACTGATACTTTTGGTTGAAAATTCAACAATTTGGATAAAAATGTTTTTATTTTGTATGAAATTTATCTGTTTTGTTAGAAAATTAATCTTCTTGATTGAAAATTCAACTATTTGTTAAAAAAATTTTGTACTTAATTGAAAATTCGTCTTTTTTAGCATAAAATTAATTTTACTGATTGAATATTTATCGTTTTTCATCAAAATTCATCTCTTTCGTTGAAAATTGCACAACCATATAGAAAATTCGTTTTCTAGTTAAAAAATTATTTTTTTATCTGAAAATGTATAACTATTTGGTTGAATATTCTTCTTTTTTGGTAGAAAATTAATCTTTTATGTTGTTTTGACTTGAAATTTTAGGAATTGGAAGCATTTCCAATTGAATACTTCATCATTTTGGCTTGAAAATTCAACAATTTTGTTGAAATTTAATTTTTCTTCTTGACTGAAAATTCCTTCTTGGTTGAAAATTCAACTTTTTTTAAAACAAAAATTAATTATATATAGAATAAAGTACAAATCCTTGTAATTTTATTTTTTGTATTACCTATCTCTAATGAAGCTATTTTCTTTTTTTTTTTGTTCCAGGTGAGTTGTCTTTGTCTACGTCTTTTATCAAAAATTTTCGTAAGTACAAACAACAAAATTCCACAAATTTTGTAGAAAATTTTCCTATTTGTTCAAAAGTTGAACTACTTTGTTGAAAAGTAGTTTTTTTTTTAGTGCACAATTGATCAGTTTAGTTAAAGATTCATTTCTTTCCTTGAAAATTGAAGTCTTTTTTTTTTTAAATTCGTTGTTTTTCTTTCGATGAAAATTAAATTTTTATACCTGAGAATTTCACTATCAAGTTTTTGTTGAAAATGTTTTTTTTTATTTGAAAATTCAACATTTTTCCCAATTTTATATTAATAATTATTTTATATTACAATTTAAAAATAGACTTTTATTGTAAAAGTGTTGCATACATTAATTAGTTATTATTGTTTGTTACTCTGGTATTTTTATTTATCAAAAATTTGCCCTTTTAAAAAAAAATCCCTCCCAATTGTATTTGATTTTTTGTTCTTAATTCTAAAATTTTTTTTTAAGTAAAATCTGCTATTAATTATAGATTGTATTTTATTTGATAAGGTACTTTTTTCGGTAAATAAATAGTCTATATCTGGATGTAAGATTTTTTATATATAATTGTTAGAGTTTTACGCCAGAAATGGATATTTTCAATAAAAAGATACTAGATTCCAAAGATTAAACATTTTTTTAGCAATTTACGTTTTTTGATTTTTTTAGTTTTTTACTGAAAATTGGCATTTTTAAACAAAAAGCCTTCAAAAATAAATTTAATCCATAATAAGTCAGCATTCAAATTCTTTTTTTAATGTCGAACATTGAAATGAACTACGGAATTCTTGAAAATTAAAAAAAAATACAAGAATTCAAGGATCAAGTTTGAGCAACATACTTTTAAATTTCTTCATCCAAATGTTAAAAAATGAGAATAAAAAAAAGAGAAATGTAGCCACAAAATCCACTTTCTTATTTTCTTATCTTGTCTTTTTTATTTTAATTTTTTTAATCACAAATTTAATCGTTGAGTTTTTTTTAATTCACGAGAATTTCGAATTTAACAATCACTAGGTGCCAAAGAAAATGTGAAATTCTGAACAATTTTCTGTTACGTTATAGTAGTATTTTTCGTCGGAAATGATTGGTATTTTTAATAAAAAATGATTAGGGTTTAAGGAATATGTACAATTTTTAAATTTCTTTGCATTATTTTTTTTTCCATCGAAAATTGGTATTTTTAAACAAAAATCATTATAATTTAAGCAAATTCCGATTTCCAGGATATCTTTAGTAGTGCATTTGTCTAATTATCCATAGAAAATTGCAATTATTCAGAAAACTTTGTGAAAATGATCAGCGAAAAGTGGGCCACTAAAGATTAATAAAACATTACTAATTCGATTATTTAAGGTATTTCCTAATTTAATAGTGAAAAATAATTATTTGCTGAGTCAAAATATTTAAATTAATTTAGAACTGTATAGAGTAATTAAAAAAAGGATATAAAAATGGAAAAAGTGGAAAATATAAAAAAATAAAATAACGCGGATACGTGACCTAGTTTTCGTAACAAAAAAGTCAAGCTTTCTGAAATATAGTGTCATATAAAAGAAATTTTGTGGCCGAAGAATTAAAAAAAAATTAATTACGGGAGTTACGCCATGTTTAATTTTGGCATCACATTTTTTCGAGTTATCAATATTTCTGAAATAAATTAAATGAATTTATTATTATAAAAAAATATTTTTTATTTTAATATTTCTGAAGCCTTCGATTGACTTTGCCATAACAACCTTATTATCTGCAAGCGCTAACCCACGTACCTTCACTGTTCCGAGATCCACACCTTCTTCGTCGAAGAGGGCCATTCTTAGACACTTATCAATGAATTTAATAAACAGCTAAAAGGACATAACGCATCCTCATCTAACACCCTATCAATAATTATTTTTGAATATATTTTCATTATTGCAGGTAAAAATAATTATTATATTGTTGTCTGGTGTGCGAATAATACATTCTCTTCACGGAAATGTGGAATCTTAACGATGGGATTATAAAAAAAATAATTCAGGTCCATGCTAAATCTTGTTATTTATTATATTGATTTAACATTGTTTCGTTGGTTTTTTGTTTTTCGTCTCTGGTTGTATGTGACATCATCCTCATTATGTCGGCTTATATGAGGTGGATGGTCGATGTTTGTAATTTCGACCTGGGACAAGCAAAGAGCAGCATTATTTCAATTATCATTTTAAATAATAAAAATGTATGTAAGTTAAAACTACTAAGTAAGTTTGCAGATTTCATATTAAATTTTCTTTAAAAAGTCGTATCTAGTGAAGAAATTGACGTGCATTTTTTAAAAACGAAATGTTACCTTTAATTCAATTACATAATGGCACCTTCAATTTGCGAAATTTGTAACTGAATTTACCCACATTTTTTCATAATTTCTCCTCAACTAGTGGTGCAAAACATATTATATTGTGTTTTTTTTTTCTTCACGGCAGCCAAAAAATTTGATATAAATTTTAATATTCTAATTTTATATTTATTTTTTTACCCGCTTGACGAGGAACTGAATATGCCTATGGGCGCGGAGGAATTGGACGAAGCGCGCGATATCCAAAGCCCCTCTCAAAAACTGCAACGAGTTTTCCAATGCGTAGCAAAGTATTCTGATCTTTAGGCTTGAGTGGTGTAATTCGAATACCTAATCCAGTGAGAAAATAGCCATTAATTATGTTTAAAGAATAAATAGTACTTGGGGTATAAATATTTAAATAGATTTTGAAGGAACCCAAATTAATTATACCATTCAGCTCCGACCCAGGTTGCTGATCAATCTCTCTAGCGATCAAGTGAAGAACCTCACAAAGTCATCATATAAAGCTCCCCACTCGGGCCCATTAGTATCCAAGGTCTTTTGTTTGAGGCGTCATTCATCCCACTGACGCTCTTCTTTATACATTTCTTATAAACTATTTGTCGCCACACTTTCCTGTCTTGGCATGTTCTTCATGCTTGTATTCAGTTCGCTCAGTATTCTTCGAAGTTTTCGATTAACTCTGCCATAAAAACCTTATCATCAGCGAACGCTAACCCACGTACCCTCACTTTCCCGAGGTCCACACCGTCTTCGTCGAAGAGGTCCATTCTTAGACACTTGGCCATGAATATAATAAATAGCCATGAGGACACTCTCTTTACTACCAGCATATATCGTTTTTATTGCTTGTCAGAGCCATACATTGACTCCGTACTCTTTCAGGACTTCCTAAAGTTCACTTCTATCCACTTTGTCAAATGCGTTTTCTAGGTAAACTAGGTACATTTTTTTACGTTAATTTCGAGGCCCATATTCTTCATGTTTGTATTCAGTTTGCTCAACATTCTTCACAAGTCTTCGATTGACTCTGCCGTAAGAGCCTTATCATTTGCGAACGCTAACCCACGTACCCTCACTGTCTTGAACACAGAAAATTTTTTTCTTCACTCTTGAAATTTTTTCTGTGATCTGTCATAAGCTAAATATTTGATCCATACATGATCTTCCGGGCATAAATCTATTTTGGTCTTCCCACTTCTTTTCTTCTGTTATTTTTATTATCCTACGAAAATTGGAAAGAATGGCGGAGATATGGGACTTGAGTTTTTGGTCAGCTTTTTTTCCAATGTATCTTGGGTTCTAATAGACCGGTTTAACTTTTCGACGTCTGAATCAATTTGTTTCAAGATAAATTTCAGAATAAAAAATTTTTATTTTCGAAAATTTGGCGAAAAAAATAAAAATGAAAAACGCGTTTCCCAAAAAATGCAGTGTTTTATTTGTTTGTCAGAGGAAGGTATAAGTGTGGTCTACAAGTCCTGAAATTATTAGAGTGGGTTTGCCATTGTCTGGACAAATCAGTTGTCAAACCACAATTATTTTCATCATGTTTAAAATTTTGTTATAAATGAAAATTCATAAGATTCTGCATAAATTCTTTACATCCGATTTTTTTAAAAAGGTTTTTAATACTTATTTGTTTCATAAACAAGCTGACAACAACAACAATTTTTGACTTTTGAAGAATAGCGTTCATTATAAAATATTTATATTTATTCAAAAAGATCTAGAATGAATGAAAAAACTATTTAGAAATGTTTTTCAGCAGCACTGTGGAAGTTTAAACATTTATAAAATTTGTTATGAACATATAAGTGGATGAAAATAATTTCGTGAGGATTAGCAATGTTTGGTCAAATCCCATTCAAACACGAAAATTTCCATGATCAGATGACGTGAAATCCACCATTTTTGAATATATTTTACTTACGGTACTTAATAAGCAGATACCTCTGTAATTATTGCAGTTGCTTTTATCTCCCTTTTCTTTTTATATTGGTACGATAATCGCTTTTTTACAGTCATCTGGAACTTCTCCCATCTCGATACATAAAATTATCAATTCGCACAACTTGTGAGGTATGTAATCGCCACCGTATTTAAGCATTTTAGCGTTAATAATGTCTATACGAGCTGCCTTACCTTCACCCTTACTATTTCTCATGCTGACTAACTCTGTACTTTTACCTCCCTTCATGATGATCAACGCCCATTTATGGAACAGTTTCTTGCTTCCTTCAAAGTCGTTTTGCATTTTCTTCTCTTCTTTTGTTTTTATGTTTACTTTCCTCCACTAGTAGTTTTGCTTTCCTCTTTTTGGGTCTGTAATCATTTTCAAGCCTATTTCTCTCCTCATCGCTAAGGCCTGTGATGTTCAACTTTTTGTTATACGCTTCTTTCTTTTCTTGAACGGCTCCTTGGATTTCATCATTCCACCACGCATGACCAGACATTCTTTCTACAACCGCAGTACCACACACTTTAGTCGCACTCTTAACAATGACGTCCTGAATCATAGCCGATGCTTTATTGTTTATTAGTGCCTTCCCAGTTGCCTCATCTATACGTTCGTTTATCCTATTTTGAAAATCTATAAAAATATGTATAATTACCAAAATTTGTGTCTCCTTTTAAGTCATACATCTGTAAAAATGGACCATGTTGATCGACTATTCCAATAGGCATTTTATTATTATCCAACAATCCATCTCTAACCTGAATCGTAACTGGTACACTTTTGGCCACTGTAATAAAAATATAGTTTATAATTAGTGTGAAGGTGCCGCGCATAAATTACGTAAACTCTTTTCCATGTAGAATACTATTATTTTTGCTACGACCCCCCCCCTCACCTACACAGGGATGAAATAAAAAAGGAGGTCCAAAATAACTTGTAAAAGGCAGTTCTTGTCCGATTTTGGATTTATCTTTTTGAAAAAATTATACATTTAGTTTTGAAGAGATTTTCGTGGCCCGACTTCGAAATTTTGGTTTGCTTGTTTGAAAATTTATATTAATGTAAATAGTTCAAAAAAATCGTTTTTTTTCTTTTTGTGAAAAAAATTCTACTATTATGTTTTTGGTTAAGAATTGATCCTTTTTGGTGACAAATTTAATTATTGTTTGAAAATTTGAGAATTTTTTTTAAATCACCCTTGTTGGATCAAAGTTCAATTCTTTTATTGAAAATTTGTCTTTTTGGTTTAAAAATTCATCTCCTTTTGCAGAAATTTTATCTCTTTTGGTTATAAATGCAAGTCTAATGTTAAAAATTAATCTATTTCGGTTGAAAATTAACTTTTTAGTTGAAAATTCGCATTTTCGGGATGAAAATTCATCAATTCATTGAAAAGTTGAACTATTTTAATAAAAATTAATTTTCTTGGTTAAAGATTTATCATTTTAGTTGAAAATTCCTCTCTTCGGTTAAAAATTGAAGTATTTTGTAATAATTTTTGACTAAGTAAGTGTTTTTAGTCCAAAGTTAGTAGTTTTAATTTCTAAAAATCATGTTTCACACATTTTAGTGAAGAACCACGACTTTATTATAATTTTAGGTTATTGTATAGAATTCCTAAGAATAAAATCAAGAATAAAATTACCAAATTTGGACAACCACCATAAAATGTTCCTATTGTAATTTAACATAAATTTCTTTTAAAAAAATTTTCAATAAGATTCTTCTTTCAGAAAAATTTCCCGTGACAAAAAAAAAGAGGAAAGAAAAATGAGAAGGCAACCAACCAAATCCCCTTCTTTCCCATTTTTTTATTTTTGTCTTCTTTTTTATTTTTATTTTTATCAAATGACAATACGAAAACATTTATAATATTTAACAGCGTTTCGGTGCTCATACAGCACACTTATCAAGGTAAGAAAAAAAATTAAATTTCAAACACTTAAATTTTTATTTTAGGTTATGTTAGGTTTTCTAATTACCGTCAGGAATATAAGTAATACCCCCGTACGTGTGAGCTCTTCCGCCCACGGGCACAGTGTAAGGCAGTCCATGAACGAGCAATTCTTCAGTTTCTATATGTGGTTGTTGGCGCCCTTGTACGTTGAGATACATTGATTCTGTAAAAAGAAATATAAGGATTTTTTATCAACGAACTTTTTCAACGAAACCCAAAAATTTCTTATTGGTCAACAAAAAAGATTAATTTCCTAAAAAAAATACACGACTCTTTAATATAATGCATAAGTTTGAGCGCTCCTAGGTGATTGTGAATTCTCTTTTGTTAAAGCTCCTTAGGCTTTAACGACCACATTCTCATCACGTATCTCGTGATGAGAATGTACAAAACGTATTTTCATTGTCTTGTTTTCATAATTGAAAAATGTGCACATCTTATAAGAAAAACAATTTTGTTATTAAACATTTTATTGCAACTCGTGTCAATTTTCCAAAAATTGAATTTGTTTATTTTCAATTTTTTAAAAAGATTTAAACTAAAAATAAACATCCTAGCGTAAAGTTGTTCAAGGCAAATTTGTAAATATAATTTGAGCGAAAAATTTTATTAAATAAAATGTTATTGAAGCTTGTGTCCTATTTCCAAAAAGTTAATTTTTTTATTTTTAGTATATTTTGATAACAAGAGTTAATAACAAATTTGAAGATCTTTTTTGGTTGAACAACGTTTGTCCTCTTATTTTTTTTGTCTCCCGTGTCCTTTCTCCAAAAATTAAATTTTTTTTATTTTCAAACTTATTTTTTACGAATAAAAGAAAATCTACTCGTCCTATCTAAAAATTATGATTAAAAAATTTGTCAATCTTTTTTGGATGAACAACTTTTGTCTATTAATTTTTTTCCTACCTTGTGTCGTTTAAAAAAAAATTATTTCCTTTATTTTTTAATTAATCTTTTTCCGTATGTTGCACAGTTTGACGGAAAAATGAAATTTTTTATTTTTCATTATTTTTTGTCCAACCAAATTTGAATTTTCGATTTTTCACGGAAAATCAAAAAGTTGTTATGATACTCTTGTAGGGCTTTTAAAAAGCAACGTTTTTGTTTTCTAGACTTTTTTTCATATCGTGCCTAGTTTGGCTTAAAATGTTCACTTTTTTTACTTTTTTTGGATTTTGAAAATGCCTAAATCTTGAAAAAAATGGTCTTGAAAATTTTCAAAATCCTCTAACTTTTTGAATTTTTATCCAAAAAAGCTGGATAACCAACTTGACCTTCAGTTTCTGACATTTGACAAAAACTACCGCCTAGTTTTTGTCAAATGTCAGAAACTGAAGGTCAAGTTCGTTAGCCAGCTATATTGGATACAAATTCAAAAAGTTAGAGCAATTTAAAAATTTTTAAGGCCATTTTTTTCAAGATTCATTATTTTACGCTTCTTTCTTTTCTTGAACGGCTGCTTGGATTTCATCATTCCACCACGCATCATCAGACATTCTTTCTACAACCGCAGTACCACACACTTTAGTCCCACTCTTAACAATGACGTCCAAATTTAACAAAAGTCTAATACCTTCTCTGATGAGAATGTAAAAAGTTAATTTTCACAAGGAAAAATTTCAATGAAATATTTTAATTTTTAATAAAAAACATGAATTTTCAACTAAAAAGTTAATTTTCCATTAAAAAATAGTTGAATTGAAAAACTAAAAAGGATGACTTTTTTTACAAAATTGTTTAATTTTAAAGCCAAAGAGAAGAATTTTCTCCAGAATACATGAATTATCAACTAAAAAAATATCAATATTCAACCAGAAATGGAACATAATTACATTTCCAGTTTCAAAAGTTAATTTTCATTTAAAAAAAAAAAGAATTTTCAGCAAAATAGGTAGAATTTCCACAAAATAGTTGAATTTTTAACTAAAAAAGATTAAGTTTTGATCAAATAGTTATATTTTCAACTAAAAAATATAAATTATGAACCAAAAATAGAATAGTTAAATTTGCTGTTAAAAAATGTATTTTCAGCGAAAACAAAAAAATGCAGTTTTAACAAAATAGTTTCAACAAAAAATGCAATTGTCCACCAAAAATGGTATATTTAAATTTTAAGTTAAAAAACTTAACTTTCAAACAGGCAACAAACGAATTTTCAACAAAGTTGTTGAATCGTCAACCAAAACAGATTAATTTTATCCAAAAAGTTTTATTTATAACCAAAATTATTAATTTGTAACAAATTAGGAGAATTGTTAACCAAGAAAGATGTTTCAATCAAAAAAGAAAAAAAAAATGAACCAAATTGTTGAATGTTTAAGTCGAAAAGACGAATTTTCTACGAAACAGTTCAATTTTGAAAACTAAAATATGAATTTTGAATAAAAATGGTTATTTTCAACGAAATAGTTCAATTTTAATTCCAAAAAGACAAATTTTCAACAACAACAAAAAATGTTTTAACAAATTTATGGAATTTTTATACAAAATAATTAAGTTTTTAACCTAATAATTAAATTTTTGACTAGAAGAGATTAATTGTCAACTAAAAAAAAAACGTGGAAAAAAAACTGAATTTTCCACTGCACACTTTTTTACTTTGTTACCACTCCCTGTTTCGTGTCAGTTGTTTTCACATATTATCATTATTCAAGTAATTCTGAAGTTTCACTTTTCATAAAATATAATTAAAAAAATATTTCTTGCATTTGTTTGTGTAGAATAATTTACATTAAAAAGGCTTGAAAAGCATAAAATTATAAATTCGTATAGTGCGCGTACATATAGCAATAATTACTAGTTGAATCAATATATTTTTATTAATTATCAGGAATAATTTTTGGAACATATTTTTGCATCCCAGACCAAAAATTCGACGTGTAGATACACAAAAATCCACGCGGTAGTGAATATTAAATTTTATAAAAAAATATAATAACATATGTTTCAACTGATTTGAGGTACGAAAACCCAATTTTTGAAAATATTTCATCTGAATGTAAGATATTGTAATATATAATTTATTTAGTATTATATTCTACTCATTACCGGAATAATTTTTGAAACATATGTTAGCATTCGACATGAAAAAGTCAACGTGGACAATGATAACGAATGTTTCAACTATTTTAAAATACAAAAACTCAGTTTTTTATATTCAATTACTAATGCAAGATATTTTAAAATATAATTAATTCAGTATTTTTTTTTTTATAAACAGAATAATTTTTGAAACACGTGTTGGCATCCCAGACGAAAAAGTCGACGTGGGCAATGATAACATATGTTTCAACTACTTCAAAGTACAAAATTTTTTCAAATATATTGAATATCTGGATCTAAGATTATTCAAGATATAAATAATTTAATATAATATGCTACTCATAAACAAAATAATTTTTGGAACACATGTTGGCATTTCAGATGAAAATGTCAACGTCGACATTGGTAACATATGTTTTGACTTTTTCGAAGTATGCATAGTATACTTTCATATATGATCTGGTAATAGATTGTACTTACGAACACAGTTAAGAAACACCATAAAAATAAGCTGCAGTAAACTACACCTGAAAATATTCATTTTTCTGAGGATTTTAAAAAAATTTCCGGAGCGCTAACTGAAGAGATGCTGAATGTTTCACTTGCATATATACCAGAGCGATTGTCTCATCATTGACAAAAATGTGTTCCGTAAACAGCATTTCGTTATCACAAAATAACTGAACTTGATTTACTTTCCTCGAAAATTTCAATGTTAACATCTTCTATCTTGACAATCTTTACGTCAATACGTAACTCACACTATAAAATCTGTATTCAAATAACTTGCTCGAAAAATACTGTTATAAATCGTTGACAAAAAGTTGCAAAACCCGGATTAAAAAAAAAAATTTTCTTCGTCACACTAGTTTTTTTGATTGACTGCAACTAACTAGACTTTGAAAACTTTGTTAACAATTACTTCTATAGGTGTATTTTATTTTATTTTTTTTTGCACAAAAAAAACTGAGGGTAATGTTCCGGGACAAGTGAAAGTTGGCATCCTTTAGAACTTAGGCTCTGAAGGAACTCTTTTTGTGGGTTCCTTTTGAGTTCGTTGACATCCGATAGATGGCCATTGGCTGGTCGACGTTTTCAACTGCGCATGTGCCGAAAAGAGCGGGATTATTTTAAATCAATAAATACTATGAGTAATTATCCAGACAAATATTAACAAATGTCTTTCATCCTTCTGAAAAAGAAATTAAATTAAATGATAGAAATACCTAACTTCTGAAAAAATGTAATATTAACGTAATATTGCATAGTAATTTTAAATAGTCCCGCGCTTTTTGGTACATGCGCAGTTGAAAACGTCGGATTTTCAACATAACCTTAAAAAATAAAATGTTTGAATCCATACGTTGGGTTCCTTTGGAAACCATTTATTATTCGTAGAATGAACGAAGTTGTGAAATCAAAGTTTGCTAAGTAAACTGAAAAAATAATATTTACTAATATTATAATCAATTTATTATAATTATAATATTATGAAAATAATTATTAATCATAAATTACTGTACGTAATTTATGGATTCCAGAAATAACATGGGACTTGTAATTAATGGAAATTTTGGGTAGTTATTTAAAATATTACATGCTTTGCAGGGTGAAAACTTAATTTTCAAAATTCTATGATGTTTCCTTGACCAATTTTTTATTTTATTTGACCATTAAGATTCGAATACCAGTATTTTAATCTTGTCATATTTTTAAAATAGGATTTTTTATAAACGAAATAAAAAAATATTGCAGATTTTTAAATTTATTTCAAATAAAAAAAGGAATTTCTACCATAAAAGATTACTTTTTAACAAAATACTTGAATTTTCAATAAAATATTAAATTCTCGACAAAATAATTGAATTTTCGAATAAAAAAATGAATTCTCAACAAAAAAGTATAATGGTTGATATTTCGTCCAAGAAAGATGAAATTTCATTTTAAAAAAATTAATTTTAAAAACAAAAAGAGGAACTTTCAACAAATAAAGATTTTTCAGTCATGAGAAAAAAGTTCACCTGAATTGTTGAAGCTTAAAGCCAAAAGACAAATTTTCTGTACGAATGTTGAATTTTCAGCAAAAAAATTAATTTGCAACAAAATAGTTAAATTTTCAACCAAAGATAAAGAATTCATTTTTTTTTTAAATTCAACAAAGTAGTTCAACTTCTACCTACGTAGTTGAATTTTAAATTTAAAAAGATCTGTTTTCAAAAAAATAGTTAATCTTTTAACCAAAGATATGAATTTTTAACTGAAAAATTCAACAACAAAATTATTTCATAACAAAGTGGTTCAAACAAAATAGTTGAATCCTCAAGCACAGACGATTAATTTTCAACCAAATAGTTGCATTTTTTTCGAAGAAAGATGAAATTTCTACTAAAAAAGATGAATTTTCAAATAAAAAAGTCAAATTTTCGAAAAAACCATCCAAAAAAAAAACCATCTAAAAAAGATTTTAGTTGACTTTTCAACACCAGAATATAAATTTTAAACCAGTAAATTTTCTAAAAAATACTTGAATTTTCAACAAAACAGTTGAATTTTGAATAAAATAATTGAATTTTTAACCAAACAATTGCATTTTTATCCAAGAAAAATGCAATTTCTACTTAATAGATGAATTTTCAAATCAAAGACACAAATTGTCAAAAAAATAGTTAAATTTTCATCCAAAAAATGCTTCAGATTAACTTTTTAACATCAGAATATAAATTTTAAATTAAAAGTACATTTTTTCACGAAGATACTTCAATTTTCAACCCAAAAAGATGAATTTTCATCAAAACAGTCGAATTTTCAAGAAAAAATATGACTTTTTAACAAAATTATTGAATTTTCAACCGAACAGTTGCATTTGTTTTCAAGAAAGATGCAATTTCTACTAAAATAGATGAATTTTTCAATTAAAAAGGCAAATTTTCAAAAAAAAATAGTTGAATTTACATTCGAAAAAAATTTTTGTTGACTTTTTCAGCATCAAAATATTAATTTTGAACAATAAGTAAATTTTTTACGAAATAGTTGAATTTTCGACCAAAAAGGATGACTTTTCAATAATAATGTTGAATTTTCAAACAAATAATAAAATTTATAACTAAAAAAAATGATTTTCAGAAGGAAGCAACTGCAAAAAAAAGATATAAATATAAATACAAGGCAAGTAAATTACTAACAAGAATATTATATCAGGGTTGCATAAAATTTGAATTTTAACAATGTGATTATGTAAAAAAATAATTGATGTCAATGCTAAATATTTTGATTTATTAAATCAATTGAACATTGCTTTTTATTTATTTTTTTCATTTTACGGCATTGACCGTCTGCGAAATCATCCTCATATTACACTACCGGTCAAAATTGTGGGACCACAAATTTTGTAGGTGGTCCCACAATTTTGACCGGTAGTGTATATTGGCCTATGACGTTGGCAGTTGATCATTGTTGCTTAGCCCTGGGTGCCGTGGTTGCCGTTGTTGCCCTGGAATTAATTGAAACCAATCAGAAAAAATAATAATTTCATCCATTTTTTTATTTAAAATCTGTAATACTGTATATTCTCTAAATTGACACTATTACATATTTTTGGAAATTAAATTTATTCAGAAAAAAAGATCTTCTCCTTTCACTCCGCTGGGATTCGAACACCATATCAACTGATTTCCGGTCAGGTGCTATACCCATTGATCTACTAGTGGGATCAGAGGAAGAATCCTTTTTTCTGAAATACGCTTCATTATGCAAGATGTTATATACAAATCAATTTTTACTAGGAATCTGTATTATCATCGGAGATGGTAACGATCGATCCAAAGAGAAATCCTTTCACACACACTGTGAAAATGGAAATCTACAATATCGATCAAAGTTATATCCTCTAATACAAAAAATATTTAACGTCCTCAGACTACATCGATATTCTAGATTTCCATTTTCACAGTGTGTGTGAAAGGATTTCTCTTTGGATCGATCGTTACCACCTCCGATGACAATACAGATTCCTAGTAAAAATCGATTTGTATATAACATCTTGCATAATAAAGCGTATTTCAGAAAAAAGGATTCT
>CAKNYM010051800.1:221394-263940 GCA_932195095.1 Andricus curvator | reverse complement strand
AGTGGACAATCGTAACATATGTTTCAACTTTTTCAAAGTACGAAATCACAATTTTTGAAATTTATTTCGATATCAGGATGCAAGATATTTTAATATATGATTGATTAAGTATTATATTATTATATATTCTAGTTAAAAATGGAATAATTTTTGAAACATATGTTGATATCCCAAATCGATTTTCAAATATAGTAAGTATCTAGATATAGTATATTTTAATATTTGATTTGGTAAAATATTCTACTCACGAACAAAATTCGGAAACACCATAAAAGTCAAAAGCAGTAGAGTACACGTAAAAATTTTCATTTTAGTGGAGATGATGAACTGATTTTTTTTTATTTCGCTGAGCTGTAACTGACAAGATGTTGAAAATAACTCGTATATACATGTACCATAGCGATTGGTTCATCATTGACAAAAATGACTTGCATCTAGAAATCGAGTTCCGTAAACCCAATTTTCATTATCACAAAATAACTAAACTAGATTTACTTTCCTTGAAAATGCCAGTGTATGAATCTTGTAGCTTTTCATGATCTTGACACAAATACGTATGACATACTCAAAAAATAGTTCAAAATATGGATTGAAAAAATAACTTTTCTTCCTGACAGTATTTTTCGATTGATTCCAACTTTTTTTGTGTTTTGATAATGATCCTTATTATCAAAGAAATTAATATCAGTTTCCAGTGTAAATAGGGAAACATGTGGTCAATGCTGTGATGGAATTCAAATTTGAGAAGAGAATTTAGAAAATTATTTATAAACAAATTTTAGAAATAATTATCACAATTCCTCGGGATTGAATGTATGAAAGAAATTTTTGTTACAAATATTCTGAAATTTACGAAGTTATAACGTTACAAAAATAATTCAAAATTTTACGAATTTGTAGATTTTTAGTTTGTTAGCACGATAACTTTCGACAGAATTGATAGAATGGATTGGACTTTGGTATACTCTTTAACTGCCCTAAAATGAAGGTCAAGTTCGTTAGCCAGCCATTTTTGAAAAAAATTCAAAAAGTTAAAGCATTTTCAAAATTTTTGAGACCACTTGTTTCAGAATTTGAAAATTCCATGTACGGCTGTTCGTAGTATTCAAAAAGACGAACAATTTATCCGAATGACTTTTTTTGATAAAAAACAAATTACCAGAGTTATAGCATTTACAAAATTAAAAAAAAAACGAAAATGCAAATTTTAAGCTAAACAACGCACGATATGATAAAAAGTCAAGAGAAGAAAAACATTGCTTCGTGAACGCCCTATAAGATTGTTCCAACAAATTTTTGAATTTTCTTGAAAAATCGAAAATTCAAATTTTGATCGCACTAAAAAATAATGAAAAATAAAAAACTCGATTTTGCGGTCAAACTATACAAGATACGAAAAAAGATGAATCAGCAAAAATTACGCATTCGAAAAAGATTTACAAATTTGTTGATAATCACTTTTTAAAAAGGATGCGTAGTTTTTATTTAAATTCGTGTAAAACAGTATTAAAAATATAAAAAAATGACATTTTTGGACAAACGACAAAAAAAAAAGACAAATGTTATCCACCCAAAAAAGAGCTACAAATTGTTCATAAATTAATTTTGGATGGGATGCGTGGTTTTTGTTTTATTCGTAAAAAACAACATTAAAAATATTTTTATTTAATTTTTGGACAAACGACACAAACTATGAAAAACATTGATTTACAAAAGTTGCTTATTCAAAAAAGAGCTACAAATTTCTTATCAATAATTTTTTCGATAGGACGCGTAGTTTTTGATTTAATCGTAAAAAATAACATTAAAATAAAAAAATTAAATTTTTCGGAAAACGGCACAAGGTACGAAAAATAAATAATAAACAAAAGTTGTTCACCCAAAAAAGATCTACAATTTGGAGATTTTCTTTCAATCGTAAAAAAGAAGATTAAAAATTAAATTAAATTAAACTTTTGGAAAAGCGACTCAAGAGACGAAAAAAAAAATGAAAAGACGAACGTTGTTCAACCAAAAAAGATCTACAAATTTGTTATAACTCAATTATTCGCCTAAATTATATGTAAAAAATAACATTGAAAATAAACAAATTAAATTTCTGGAAGTTCAAATTTTGGACGAAATCGAGCGCGAAGCACAAGATACGTGATGAGAATGTGTTCGTTAAAGCCCAAGGAGCTTTAACAAAAGAGAATTCACAATCGCCAAATTACAGTTGTCAATGCTTTGACCTTTAATTTTAAAATGAGATGAGCATGTGCCCGCGCAGCGAGCGGATTTTTTTCTACATTTCTAAGTTAAAACTCAACTATTCTATTTTTGGTTAAAAATTGATCAATTTTCGTTGAAAATTCGCTTATTTATCTTTTTTTGTTGAAAATTCGATTCATTTTATTGGTTGGAGATTTTAGCTTAATTAATTTTACTTTTAAGTCTATAACTTATATTTGACCAAGAAATTAGTTGAATTCAAAATTTTTTCTACATCCTAAAAATTAGTTAGAGAGCGTTCACATATTATGTAACATTAAAAGGGTTTTTAAATTATGAATTTTCTGCACCATCAACTAAAATTTTTAAAGAGATAAGAAAAATGAAATTATGGGCAAAAACTTATTTTGAAGAATTCGAAAAAAAGTTGTAAGCTTTTTAATAATTATGAAAAATTTGATCAGATTAAAACTTTTTTCAACATTTCTGGCAAAAATTCAAACAGGTTAGGTTTTGTTTTAAAAGAATAATTTGAAGTTTTGAAGATTTCAAAAAAAAAAAAAAAAAAAGGAAGAAGAATATGGAAGACTTTGAGAAAATTTTTTAAATTTTTTAGGATTTACAAAATTGTTCGGTGAACTGAATTTGCAGGATGTCAAGAGAAAAAAAATGTTCTTAAGATTCATGGGAAAATTTTTAATGATTTTTTTGTAATGAATTCTGAATGATAATTGAAAAAAAATCAGAAGCCATTTTTGAAAAGAGTGTACAAGATTTTGAAGCAAAATTTTGAAATTTTGCCACATTACATAATTTTAGAAAAAAATTGAGTGAGTTTAGGAGATATTCGGAAGTTTTGAAACGATTGAAAAATAATTAAAACTTTTTAAGATTTTTTAAACATTTTTCAAGGTTTCAGGGAAATGAAAAACATTCTTTATGTTACTAGGAAAAATTAAAATAACTTTTTATTTCGAAAAATTAATTTAAAGAGATTATTTAAAAAGATTTAAAAACATTTCAAAAGATTTAAAAAATTGTCAAAGAAGAGTCTGAAAGATTTTAAGGCAACTTTTGTCAATTTTGCAGAATAGAAAAAAAAATTTCGGAAAAATTTGAATAATTTTTAAAGATTAGAAGGTTTAGAAGGTCTGAAAAGATTTAAAAAAGAATTTTCTCAATATTCGTGTGAAAATTTTAAATGATTTTTAACAGATTAAAAAAGTTTTTTAAGCATATCAAAAGATTTCCTAAAATTTCGAAAAATAGTTTAGAAGATTTTAAAGCAAAATTTTTGAATTTGGTAAGATTAAAAAAGCGAAAATAATGAGTAAATTCAAGAAATATTTAGTAGAATTGAAGAGATTCAAACAGAATTTTAAACTTTAAAAGATTTTTAGAAATATAGATTTTTAAAGATTTCAAAAATAATCTTTAGGAGCTTTAAAAGAATTTCGAAAGGTTTCAAGAGAAAACATTTCAGAATATTTATTAAATATTTTTTGATTTTTTTCAAACTTCTAAAAGTCCTAAACATCTTTTAAAAGGACTCGAATTTTTCCTAAGATTTTGTAAAATCCTATCAAATCAAATAAAAATCTTTAAAATCTCCTAGATTCTGTTCTGACAAATCTGAAATATTCAAAAATCTTTTTTTACTTTTCGCAAGAATCTTATAAAACTTATATTTATATAAATTTAAAAACAAACTGATAATACTTAACTGATAATTCTTGTTCTCAATTCTCAAATTCTAATTTCAACTCGAATTAAAGTTTTCAAAAACTTTTAATAAATAAATTGTTTTCTGAAATTTTTATGTAATAGTATTATTAATATTATTTTGTATTCTTCATGGTATTGAAAAAAGTTTTAAATTGTTAAATTGGAATTTGGTGATAAATTCAAATATTTTGTGAAAGCTGACTTATTTGGTTGAAAGTTGTTTTTTTTTTTAGTAGCAGATTTATCATTTCAGTTAAGCATTCATTTCTTTGGCTGAGAATTGAAGTATTTTGCTGAAGATTCGTTTTTCTTTTTTAGTTGAACATTAATTAAAAAAAAAAAGAAAAAAAATCTGTACCTCCTTCCTCACATTTAAATATTTAAATAAATTTAAATATTTCATCTTTGTTTAAAATTTGTCATTCTCTTTTTCGTTAAAAATTTTTGTATTTTGTTCAACATTCAACTATTTGGTTAAAATTTTTGGTAATTTGTTGAAAATTCGTTTTTTTTTTGTATAAAATCAATTTTCTCAGATGAATATTTAACATTTTTGTTGAAAATTCATCTGTTTGGTTGAAAATTCGTAGTTTTTTTTTTGGTTAAAAATAATTTTCTTTTTAAACGAGAATTTAACTGCTTTAACTTTGATTGAAAATTCAAATTTTTGGTTTGAAAATTCAACTGTTCTGTAGATGATTCCTCTTTTTGGTATGAAAATAAAAAAATTTGGCAGAAAATTCAACCTTTTTTCAAGAAAATTTTTTTGAATGTAAATTAATTTTTTCAAATGAAAGTTTAACTATATTATTTTTGGTAGAAATTTGATCTTTTTTAGTAATATTTGCGCTTTTTATTAATTTTGTTTGTTTTGTTGAAAATTCGTCTCTTTTTGTTATATACTATTTCGGTTGAAAATTTATTTTTTTGTCAAAAAAATTTATTTTTTTACTTGAAGATTTATCATTTTATTTAAACATTTATTTCTTTTGTTAAAAATTGAAGTCTTTTGTTGAACATTCGTTCTTTTTTCTTTGGCTGAAATATTTGTTTACTGCAAATTTAACTATTACATTTTTGATTGAAAATTTATATTTTTTAGTTTAAAATTGAACTATTTGGTTAAAAGTGCATGTATTTTATTAAAAATTGGTCCTTTTTAGTAGAAAACTAATCCTTCTAGGTAAAAATTTTACTATTTGGATACAAATTTACGTATTTGGTTGAAGATTCGTGTTTTTTGTAGAAAATTAATCTTCTTGGTTAAAAATTCAACTATTTGCTTAAAAAATTATGCATTTTATTGAAAATTCTTCTTTTTGGTAGAAAATTCATCTTCTTGGTTGAAAATTCAACTACTTGGTGAAAACGTTATATATTTTTTAAGAATTCGTCTTTTTCAGTAGAAAATAATTTATCTTGGTTGAAGCTTTTTAATTTTAGTTGAAAATTCATCTCTTCGGTTGGAAATTGAACTACTTGGTCGAAAATTCGTTTTTTTTTCAAATTAATTATCTCTCACTGAAAATGTATAACTATTTGTTGAAAATTAATCT
Source organism: Andricus curvator (assembly GCA_932195095.1). Classification (NCBI taxonomy): domain Eukaryota; kingdom Metazoa; phylum Arthropoda; class Insecta; order Hymenoptera; family Cynipidae; genus Andricus; species Andricus curvator. Next base: position 258,448 of record CAKNYM010051800.1, on the reverse strand, counting down.
TTTTTGATAGAAAATTCATCTTTCTGGAAAAAAATTTAACTGTTTGGTTCAAAATGTATGTATTTTGTTGAGAATTCAACAATTTTGTTCACAAATCATCATTTTTGATCAAACCTTCACCCAAATTGTATAGAAAAATCGTTTTTCATTGAAAATTAATTTTGTTAACTGAAAATTTTAACTATTAAATTTTTTGTTGAAAATTAAATATAGACTAAAGGGTTATTATTATTTAACTTTTTATATAACCAATCTCTAATGATGCTACTTTCTTTCTTTGTTCCAGGTGAGTTGTCTTTGTCTACGTACTTAATCAAACATTTTTGTAAGTACAAACAAACAATTACTTTCTAAAGAAATTTTCAAAACAATTTGTTTTTTTAAATCAGAAATTTCAATTACATATGTGGTCGAAAATTAACTTTTGTGTTGATAATTGATATTTTCAGGTTCAAAATTCAACTGTTTTGTAAAAAATTCGCCTTTCTGCCTTGAAAATTTAATGATTTGTTTGAATTTTTTTTGTCTTTTGACTAGAAAAATACTCTTGATGGGAAATTCAGCTATTTTGTTGAAAATTCCTCTTTTCTGGTTCAGTTTAACATATTGGACTCCTAATCCAGTAATTGATTCTGTAAAAAGAAATATAGGGATTTTTTATTAAGGAACTTTTTCAACATACCCCAAAAATTTCTTATTGGTACATCCACGTTGGCATCTCTACATAAATACGCACTTAGATTAATTTTACAAAAATATATACTAAGTGATTCAGAAGGAATCATTTCATAACAATTTATATTTTTTTCTTGGTAATTACATAATTACCGGACACGATAAAATGTGTACAGTGATAACATATGTTTCAACTGTTTCGAAGAACGAAAACCCAATTTTTGAAATTATGTCAATATCAGTATGTAAGATATTTTAATATATGATTTAGCCAGTATTATATTATATTCTTATCACAACCGAAATAATTTTCAGAACATATGTTGTCACTCCAGATGAAAACGTCAACGTGGACAATCGTTACATATGTTTCAACTTTTTCGAAGTACAAAATCCCAATTTTTGATTGATTGCGTAATTGAAGAACGTTTCATGACCTACCAAAATGTACCAATACCGTTTTTAATTTTTTTAACAAAATTATTTACCTTGCTTCTAAGAGATTTTTTTTATTTTGGGAATATAACAGTACTAAATTTTGTTGTAAGTGGTCGTATCTTCGAAACACTTCTCGATGAGGAAGCAGATTCATTTGATACGCATAAGGAAGCAAAATGCTCATAAAATGAGCACAAAAAACATACCGGTAATGAATACGTCCATAGTACTTCACAGCGTAATTTATTTAGTATCATATTATATTCTACTCATAATCAGAATTGACAACGCGATATATATAAGAAAAAATACGGAAGGTGAAATTTTTGGAACATATGTTGGCATCCGAGATGAAAATACATAAGTGGACAATGGATAACATATGCTTCAACTGTTCCGAAGTATATGCTTAAGGAAAACCCAATTTTTTAGTATAGTTGGTATCTGGCTGTAAGATATTTTAATATCAGATTGATTTATTGTTATATTATATTCTACTGATAAGCGGAATAATTTTTGAAACATATATTGACATCCCAGATAAAAAGACGACGTGGACAATCGTAAGATATGTTTCAACTGTGTCGAAGTATATATTTAACAAAAACCCAATTTGTGAATATAGTCGATTTCTGGGTGTCAGATATTTCAAAATATAATTAATTTAGTATTATAAACAAACTAATTCTTGGAACACATGTTGACATCTCAGATGAAAACGTCAACGTTGACAATGGTAACATATGTTTTGGCTTTTTGCTTAACAAAAACTTAATTTTCAAATATAGTAGATATCTAGATAAAGTATATTTTAATATCTGATTTGGTAATATATTCTACTTACGAACAGAATTAAGAAGCACCTTAAAAATCAAGAGCAGTAGAGTACACGTAATATCTTCATTTTCGAGGTGGTAATGAACTGATTTTTCAAAATTTTCCTCATTACAATATGAACAAGATTTAGAATCTTTCAAAGATTCTGGATTATGGTAGTGTTTTACGTCGGAAATTGGTGTTTTTATTGAAAAAAAAAAAACATTTAAAAAAAGATTCAGAACTTTTGACAGGTTTAAGCTATGTTAGCGTTTCATACTGAAAATTGGCATTTTAAAGCAAGATTTATTATAGCTCAATACAGATTTTTAATTTCAAAACTTGATATATTCGTGTTTTTCACAGCAAATCGGTTACTCTAAACAAAAATCATTAGATCTTGAAGAAGATTGACAATTTTTCAACTATTTTAGGTAATGTTGGTGTCCTTCACCTAAAATTGGTCAAACGCGTACAAATACTCATAATTCGTAAGAAAGCCAAACAATTTAAAAGCAGCTTGTGGCTTTATTCTACTATTTTCAACTAAAAATGTATGCATTATTTTATACCTGGATTTCAAAAAGAAGTATAATGAAGTATAATTCTTTCTTGGAACATTCCAGAAAAATTACAATTTGCTACTCTTGATACTACTTTGAATTTCTAAAATAAGTTTAAGGCCTGCAAGATCGTCACTCGTACTGACCCCTATCCACGTGTAGAATAATAATTATTACTGTGGTGTGCGGTGTGCAAATAATAAACTCCTTTTACGAAAATGTAGAATTTTAACAATGTGATTATAAGAAAAATTATTCATGTCAATGCTAAATCTGTTTATTTATTATATTAATTTAACATTCATTTTGATGTTTTTAAATATTTTTCGTTAATGGCCGTCTGCGATATCCTTCTCATATTATGCAGGTCTATAACGTGGGCAGTTGATCATTGTTGTTTAGCTCTGCTTGCCCTGGAACTAATTGAAACCAATCAGAAAAAAGTAATAATTTCATCAATTTTGTTATTTAAAATCTAAACTATAAACTAGTGGAGCAAAACACATATTAAGATTTTTTTCTTATTCTACCCTGAAAATTGTATATTGGTGCGAAATAATTATATCGTAATAACTTGAGAAAACTCAATGTTAAGACATTGGTTGTTGGTATAGAAATTCTCATATAATTATTCAATATTTATTTTTTTTACCTCCTCAAATTCACGAATCTTTTTCCATCCGAATCGAGCGACAAATATTGCAATAGGAATATCATTGCGTTTCAAAATATCCGCTTCTACAGGAGAGGCATGGTCTGCTAATTGTGGAGCTGATCGAGTAAGAAAAAATAGTCCATAATTAGTTTAAAGATAAAAAATACCCTCAACTTATAACTACTGAATTTTGAGTCTACTCATGTTTGACCAAAAAATTAGGCAAATTGATCTTTTTTTCTATATCCTAAAAATTCTTTATTACATCCAACAAATTATGTATACTCTCTAAATTTTCTCGAGTGAAAATATCACTCGATCCTTCGAGTGGAGGCTAGTTTCACTCCGTTCGAGTGAATTATTTTCACAATTTCACTCGATCGGAGTCAATGTGTTCGCTCGAAAACAACGAGTGGAAGGTTTCGCTCGAAATCGTCGAGTGAGCCACTATACCTGGTGTTTTTCGCTCGAGGAACGAGCGAAGTCCTCGGTGCGCACGGGGGTGAAGCTAGCATAGGAACTTCCGGCAACAAATCTGACTTCCGGCCCAGTTCGATTTGGGGTCCTTTCTAGAGAATTTAAAAATATTCAATTTGCGAAAATGTAGTGTATTTTGATATCCTTAGTATGGTAGCACTAATAGTATTGGGCTGACAGGGCTCGCTAAGCCATGTTCGCCACGTTTCAACAAATTCTAATTAAAAATAGAATAATAATATAATAACGTAAGTGCAAATTCTTATTTATATGGATAAATTAATTTGAAAATTCTGCCTCTAAATGCATTAAAAGTAGGGCAATCATTTTTGTAGTAAATGTGTGGGAAAAGTTGCTTACGATGAACCGCGCGAGTAAAACCTAATCTCAAAGTGTTTATTGCATTGGGGACCTAGTTTTTGTAAATTAGAATTTATGGCACAAATTATTTAATTTGTGCAATATCTTTTCACAAACATTTGCTGCAAAAATGATTGTCGTGCTTTTAATGTATTTAGAGACAGAATTCTTAAATTAATTTATCCATATAAATAACAATTTGCAATCACCTTATAATATTATTATTCTATGTTTTAATTAGAAGGAACGGTAACAAAGCCTTTTGAAATTTGTACCGACCGACGAGAGAGAAGATAATTGGTTAACAATAGTTGTATAACAATATGAATAATTTATAATGCCATTTATTGATGTTATTGTGTACTTCAATTGTTGTATGTAATAATATAAATTAACGGTATTAAAAATTATTGACAACATTAATGAGTAAAATATTTCAAATTTAAATATCCCGCCCGCACGGCCGGTTGCGATTTTAGTTTCCCCAGTTCTCACCCCGTGTCGCTCCATAAGCGGCCATATTGGTTGTGAGTAAGTAGCTTGCACCCGACGCTATGCTGTAAAAGTGACATTTAAAGTGAATATTACCTTATAAAGTTTAAAAATTATTAGTTGATAGTTTTAATTGAAAAGTGATTACATTATTAGTGATTTATTAGTGATTTTTAGTGATAATTAGTGATAATTAGTGACTTGGAAGAGTCAGTAATGGGATTCCTCGAGGAATATGGCTTCCTTCTCGGCTTTTTTCCAAGGGTAAGTTTATTAAACTTAATCATAAAGCCTTCTTGAATTCTTGATATAGCTATTATATACTAAATATTTTTTATTGTGCGTAGGAAATGCTGGACAGCCCCGAAAAATTATCAAAGCACTAAGTGGAGGCATATGGAGTTCCTGAAGATGCTGGAAACATCTTGAAAGGTGAGAATTTATCATTATCATGATTGGGTATAATGATATTTTTTAACATTATATAGTCTCAAAACTATACAAATCTGCGTTGTATGTCCCCAATTTGAATAATTTTTTATCATTCTGTAGGAAAATATCTATAAGAACAGAGTGTTTGGCCAACCTGTTAGATCATCAATTTCTCCGAAAGTATTCAACATTTTTTACGTTTTTAGGGCATCCAGGGTTACACATAGCTAAAAAAATCAGTTGAATACGTCATTGTTTATTTGAAATGTGTTAATTGGAATTTTTTGTTTCTTCTTTTGCTTGAGATGAAAATTGTACATTCGATTTAATATTTATCATTGACGGTTTATTTTGTTCATAAAAAGATTCTCCACGATTCCATTAGCGGAAATTTTATTAAACTTATACGTTTTACTCTCTAAATCTGAATCAATGAAAAATTCACTGATTGAAATAGTGGTTGGACATTTCACTGATTAATCAGTGATATTGGACTTTTCACTAACACCAGAGTAAATCATGCGAGACATATCCTCTAAGTTTTATTGTGAAGCGTGTTGTTATTCTTTTACTTAAGTAGCAAAAATAATTTTTTTAAGAAATAAATTTTTGAATTGTCGGACTATAAGTGTGCTGAATTTACTGTGGAAAAAATATACTCTAGCTCGTATGAAAAGTACTTACTTGACTGGTGTGTACATGACAGTCGAATCTTGAATTTAAAGAAATATCTGAGGTTTTTTGTCATTTAGAAGCATCAAATCTTTTCAAATTTTTAAATATTTGATCACATTTATGGGTTTTAAGTTTTTACTATGATTATTTCATTAAACCTACTAAAATCTCATTTTATTATGACTGCTAAATTGACGTGGTGCAGTGCTTCCAAATCTCAAAAGTGAAACTTTCACTGAATGAATGAGTAACTTTTCACTGTTTGTCAGTGACCGGATTCTAGCTATTTGAATCAGTGAGATTTCACTGACAATCAGTGACTTTTCACTGATTCAGATTTAGAGAGTACGTAATCAAAATTTATACAAAAGAAATTGTAAATAATAAAATAAATAATTTTAAGAACAAAATAAGCCGTCAATGATAAAGATTAAATCAAAATTACAATTGTTTTCTTAAGCATAAGAAAAAACACAACAGTCCAAACAACTCATTTTTAATAAAAAATTACACAGGAAGACAAAAATGACATCTTTTTTGTACCCAAAGACCGGACCATGTGACCCTGAAGGATATTGGTATCCTAAAACCGAATCCATCATTCAAAATTTTTCCTATACGTCAGGTTTTTGAGATGCAAAATGCAAAAATGGCTATTTTTAGCCATCTTTGACGCAATATCACACGATCAGTAATTTTTCTTCTCAAAAAACTGCTACCGCCATCATTTAGTACTTCTTTTTATCTTTCATTTACATTTTTAATCATCTCAAACCGATTTTTTTTCCACCGAGATGTTACACACTAACCAGTTCAGTTTCCCTTAGGCTCCTTTGCTAGTTTTTCATGGTGGAACTGAAATGGTTAATGTGCGATATCTCGGGAGAAAAATCAGTTCTGGATGATCGAAATTAAAAATGGAAAATAAAAAGGAGTACTAAACGATGGCGTTAGCATTTTTTAGCAAAAAAAATTGCTGATCATGTTATATTGCCTCAAATATGGCTAAAAATAACTATTTTTGCACTTTTAGGTTAGAACATCTCAAAAACCTGACGTATAGGAAAAATTACACAACAGATTCATTTTTAGGACACCAAAGTCCTTCGGGGTCACATAGTCCGGTATTTGGGTGCAAATTTTGTCGGCCTGTGTTATACATTCAACTATTTTTTTTTTAACGAATACTTAGATAATTTTTCAAATTTAGTTATATTTAACAATGTGGCTATTTTTCTCGATTTTGTGAACCGTTTTCAACATTATTACATTTTTAGGTTATGTGTACCCCTGGAACATCCTTGAAATATTGGATTTTTATATAACTATAGAAATATATGTCATATGAGTTAAAAAAAAGAACAATATTTCTTGCAATTTAATAATAAATTTCTTGTTGAAAAGATGCAGAAAATACAGTTCACTTTTAATTGAAGTTTATTTTTAAAACATTCTAATTATATTATTGTACAATAATACATTTAGTAAACAAAAATATCAAAGTTTACTTTGCCTAAATTCATTCCGGCAAATAATTTCAGCGAATTAACATTTGCTTTAAGTTTTATTTTTATGAATATCCATTTTTTTATGATTTTGATTCTTACGACCAGCGACATAGTCTAAAATTCATTTACATGATCATCATTCATAACATATTAATACTCATCTTTTTTTTCAGAACCCCCCAACAACAGCTAGAAGAGGTCCAAGGAGTCGAGAGAGAGGTTGAGTGAGCGCAAATGACTCGAGCAGCTTCGTAGCTATAAAGCGAGCAGTCCGAACACTCGCGTGCGTGTTTCGCATAGAAAATTATCTTTCTTGATTGAAAATTCTAATATTTGGTTGAAAATTCATGTGTTCTATATTTGAAAGCATTATAAGAAGAACATTTATAACATTATTATATTGAATATATATTTTAAGGAATGTATGCATATTTTTAATACATCATTAATGTTTAATCATTGTAATATATTATAATTGATATATTACCTAAACAATTATTCTTGCTAATTGTGAATTGTAATATATTAGAATTAATATATTACTGTTGAAAATAAAGTTTTGTAATTCTGAATTTGTATTTTTCTTTAAATTACTGCAGCATTAAAATAGTTTTTTCACTCGAATCGAGTGACATCTTCCTTTTTTACGAGTTTTATTTACCGCTCGAATGGCTCGAGTGAAACAATTCACTCGAATATCGTTTGAATTATTTCACTCGCTTCGAGTGATATCTCGCTCTTTTTTGAGTTGTATTTACCGCTCGAATGACTCGAGTGAAAAAATTCACTCGAAAATCGATTGTATTATTTCACTCGCTTCGAGCGATATCTCGCTGTTGTTCGAGTGAGAATTCACTCGAAGGAGTTGAGTGGGAAATTCGCTCGAGCTAAAAGTGGAGTTTCACTCGAATAAGACAAGCGGGGTTTTCACTTGTTCTTCGAGTGATTTTTCACTCGAATTGAGTGAAATTTCACTCGAGAAAATTTAGAGAGTACTAAAAAAGTTACTCCGCTTCGTGAGTAAGTAAATATTTGTATTTACGTCCAGGATGAGGTCTGTTTATTTTATAAAACAGCTTGAATTGAACCGTTGGAATAATTTCGACCCTTGCAAATTTTTCGAAATTTTCAGATAGTACGTCTTCGCGCCACAGTTCATCATTAACTTCAATCTCGACTCTCACATTATTGCCCGCTGTAAAAAAAATATAGTTTTTAGTTATTGAAAAGATGACGTGCATAAATTACGTAGTCTTATTTGGGGTGGAGGGTAGGTTCCATTTTTTGGTTTAACTTTTTTTTTTTAGGAATTCATCTTTAGATATTTATGGTTTCAAAAATGCATTACCTCAGAAATATGAAATTGTAATAACGTGTGAGTTACTGATAACTGTAAAATTGTACTGGATTTCTTGTTTTATATCTTAACAAGTTTTTCTAAGGTAAAAAAATGATAATATACTCAAAATCAGAGAAAGGTCTTTTAAGTTTTCGTTGTTTGCATCGTAAATTGGTATGCACAAGTCTTCAATAATTTTAGGTTATGATAGCGTTTTCTAACTACCTTCAACCTCGTAACTGCATCCATATCTATCATTTTTAAAAACGAGTACAATATAAATATTTCTACGAAAGTGCACTCTATCATGTTGGGGTCCTAATCCAGGCATTGATTCTGTAAAGAGAAATATACGGATTATTATTAACGAAATTTTTTAACATATACCCTAAAAAATTCTTTTTAGTGCATCCACTTTGAAATCTCTACGCGAATATGCAATTAAATTGGTTTCACAAAAATGTATACTAACAAAGTGATCTTGAAGGAATTTTTTTGTAACAATTAATAAATTTTTTTGTTATACCCAACACGATAAAATGTGTACAATGATAACATATGTTTCAATTGTTTTGAAGTACGAAAACCCAATTTTTTAAATTATGTCAATATCAGTATGTAAGATATTTTAATATATGATTTAGTCAGTATTATATTCTTATCACAACCGAAATAATTTCCAGAGCATATGATGGCATTCCAGATGAAAAAGTCGACGTGGACAATCGTAACATATGTTTCAATTGTTTCAAAGTACGGAATCCCAATTTTTGAAAATATGTCGATACCTGGTTTTAAGATATTTTAATATATAATTAATTCTGTATTATATTATATCCTACTCATAAACAGAAAAAAATTTGAAACACATGTTGATATCCAGATGAAAAGTCGACGTGGACAATGGTAACATATGTTTCAATTGTTTCGAAGTACGAAAATCCAATTTTTGAAATTATATCAATACCAGTATGTAAAATATTTTAATATATGATTTAGTCAGTATTATATTATATTCTTATAACAACCGGAATACTTTTCAGAACATATGTTGGCATTGCAGGTGAAAAAGTCGACGTGGACAATCGTAACATATGTTTCAACTTTTTCAAAGTGTTCAGTTCCAATTTTTAAAAATATTTCGATTTTTTTAAATCCATGTGTTCAAACTTTTTGTCAATGGTTTATAACAGTATTTGAGTGAGAGATACGTAATGATGTAACGATTATAAGCGTACTTACGAACAGAATTAAGAAACATCATAAAAGTCAAGAGGAGTAGAGTACAGGGAAAAATTTTCATTGTCGTGGTGATAAGAAACTAATTTTAGAAAAACTTCCAATCTGCAACTGACAAGATGCTGAAAAATTTTATCTCGTATACATACCATAGCGATTGCCTAATCATTGACAAAGATGACTTAACCCTAGAAATGGAGTTCCGGATATTGAATTTTCAGAATCATAAGATAACTAAACTAGATTTACTTTCCTTGAAAATATCAGCGTTAGAATCTTGCAGCTTGATAATTATCAAGTTACAATTTTCTAACGCTGCCATTTTCAAGGAAAGTAAATCTAGTTTAGTTATCTTATTATTATTATACCAATTCTGAAAATTCGGTTTACGGAACTCCATTTCTTGATGCAAGTAATTTTTTTTTAATGATTGGCCAATCGCTATGGTATGTATACGAGATAAACTTTTTCAGTATCTTGTCAGTTGCAACCTGAAAGTTTTTCTAAAATTAGTTTCTTATCACCACGACAATGCAAATTGTTACCTGTACTCTACTCCTCATGACTTTTATGATGTTTCTTAATTCTGTTCGTCTGTACGATTATAATCGTTACATCATTACGTATCTCTCACTCAAATACTGTTATGAACCGTTGACAAAAAATTTCAAAATATGAATTAAAAAAAAAAGAATTTTTCATCAACACAGTTTTTTTTTTCGTCGCTAATGACCATGCAGTTGATGCGACGTAAATCCTAAAAAAAAGTATTTTTTTTTTCCGAACCAACTGGAATTTGGAAACTCTTCTGAAAATTACTTCCATAGACGTACTTTTTTTATTTTGACAATGATTCTTATTAGCAAAGAAATTAGTCTAAATTTTTAGTGTATGACTGAAAATATTCAGTAAATAGTGCAACTGTACAAAAGTGTGATGCAACTTTATTGTTGTACAATGAAATGAAGTTGTGAAATCAAAGTTGACTAAACTGAAAAAATAATAATCAACATTAATTGGTTCAGAGTATTTGAAAAACGTCAATTAAAAATGTTGTTCTGGAATTTAAATTTGAGCACATAATCTGATAAATTATTTGCAAACAATTTTTGAAATTATAACAACTGCCCGGGTTTGAATGTATGAAGTAGACAATCCTCTATAGATCTTACAATAAATTATGTTAAACAAAAAACTGTATAATTATGAAGAACAGTATTAGCGAAAAGAGAGAATCTTTTCTTACTTAATATTTATTTTAGTATAATCGAATGAAAATCATGGTAAACAAATCCCCGGAAAGACAATCTCAATTTTTCCTGTAAAGAAAAGAAACATTTCTTCAGTAGCTCTGGAGTTAGAAAGTCGATCTTATATAACAGTTTCAGATTATATTAACGTTTCTCGCAGAAAATCAGTTTTTCCCTGAACAACAATTAATAGATTCGAAAAGTTGATAATTTTTTAACTATATGTTTTCGCCAAAAATTGGTATTTTTAAAAAACATTTAAAAGAAGAGTCAGAACTTAGACAAGTTTAAGCTATGTTAGCGTTTCATGCTTCAAACAAAATTCATTAGATTTTGAAGCATGTTTGCAATTTTCCAACTACTTAAGGGTAATTTTGGTCTCCCCCACCTGAAATTGTTATTTTGAAACAAAAAACCATTAGATTCAAATCCAATTATTTTTGTTTAAATAATAAAATTGGCAAGCTCAAGTTATTTCGGATTGCGTTAGTGTTTTTTGTCGGATATTGAAAGTTTTATTCAAAAATTGCTAGACCCAAACAAGATTAATAATTTCCATAATGAACTAAATTATATTTTTCTCTAAGGTCTGTAATTTTCGTTAATTATTGGGAAGTGAACATATAGTAAAAAAAAGATCAAACTCTTGTTTAATATACGTCAAAAGCGTGCAAATATTCATAATTCGCAAGAGAGCCAACCAAGTTAAAAGCAGCTTGTAGCTTCAGTGTACTATTTTCAACTCAAAATGTATGCATTATTTTGACCAGTTATACCTGGATTTAAAAAAGAAGTATAATTCTTTCTTGGAACATTCCAGAAAAATTACAATTTGCTACTATTGACACTACTTTGAATTTCTTAAATAAGTTTGAGGCCTGCAAGATCGTCACTCGTACCGACCCCTATCCACGTGTATAATAATAATAATTATTATTGTGGTGTGCGGTATGCAAATAATAAACTCCCTTTACGAAAATGTGGAATTTTAGAATGTTATTATACAAATAATAAATTATGTTAATGCTAATTCTTTTCATTTATTATAATAAATTAACATTGCTTTTTATGTTTTTAAATATTTTTCGTTAATGGCCGTCTGTGATATCCTCATCATGTTATGTTGGCCTATAACGTGGGCAGTTGATCATTGTTGTTTAGCCCTCGTTGCCCTGGTGGCCCTGGAATTAATTGAAACCAATCAGAAAAAGTAATAATTTCATACATTTTTTTTGTTTAAAATCTAAACTATATAACCTAAACTAGTGGAGCAAAACATATATTAAGATTTTTTTCTTATTCTACCCTAAAAATTGTATATTGGTGCGAAATAATTATATCGTAATAACTTGAGGAAACCTAATGTTAGCACATTAGTTGTTAGTATAAAAATTCTCATATAATTATTTTATATTTTTTCACCTCTTGAAATTCACGAAGCTTTTGCCATCCGAATCGACAGACAAATATTGCAATAGGAATATCATTGCGTTTCAAAATATCCGCTTCTACAGGAGAGGCATGGTCTGCTAATTCTGGAGCTGATCGAATAAGAAAAAATAGTCCGTAATTAGTTTAAAGATAAAAAATACCCTCAACTTATCACTACTGAATTGTGAGTCTACTAATGTTTGACCAAAAAATTAAGTAAATTCAGATTTTTTCGATATCGTAAAAATTCTTTATTACATCCAACAAATTATGTATACTAAAAAGGTCACTCCACTTCAATAAATATTTATAGTCATATTCATATTCATTCATAGTCAATAAATATGTGTACTTACGTCCAGGCTGTCTATCTATTTTATAAAACACCTTGAATCGAACCGTTAGAGTAAGTTCGATCCTTGCAAATTTTTCGAAATTTCCAGATAATACATCTTCGCGCCACAGTTCATCATTAACTTCAAGCTCGACTCTCACATGATTGCCCGCTGTAAGAAAAATATAGTTTCTAGTTATTGAAAAGATGACGTGCTTGGAAGTTCAATAATTTGGTTAGATTTTTTTTTTCTTTCTTGACTGAAAATTCTTTCTTGGTTGAAAATGTAACTCGTTTTTTTAACAGAAATTAACTAAATATAGAATAAAGGAAGAAGCCTTGTTATTTATTTTTTTATATTACCAATCTCTAATGATGCTACTTCCTTTGTTCGTTCCAGGTGAGTTGTCTTTCTCTACATCTTTAATAAATAATTTTTGTGAGTACAAACAAACGTTTACTTTCTAGAATAATTTTTAAAAGAATTTGTTTTTCTAAGTCACTGGATCGTTTTTGAAACATCAATCCAAATTTGATCGAAATTTCTTGTGCAGATTAAGCAGATTATCAGCTCATTGGAAAATCAACTGTTTTTGTAGAAATTTCGACTATTTGGTTGAAAATTAACTTTTCTGTTAAAAGTCCATATGTTCGGGTTTGAGATTTAACTGTTTTGTAAAAAATTCGCTCTTTTGTTAAAAGTATGAGGTGAAAAAATGATAATATACTAAGAATCAGAGCAAGGTCTCTTCAGTTTTCGTTTTTTGCATCGAAAATTGGTACGCACAAGTCTTTAATAATTGTAGGTTATGATAGCGTTTTCTAATTACCGTCGACCTCGTAACTGGATCCATATCTATTATTTCTCTCAACGAGTACAGAATAAATATTGTTAAGAAAATGGACTCTATCAAATTGGCGTTCTAATCCAGGCAGTGATTCTAAAAAAAAAATATAAGGATTTTTTATTAACGAACTTTTTCAAAATACCCCAAAAATTTGTATTGGTCCATCCATTTTGAAATGTCTACGCGAATATGTACTTAAATTGGTTTCACAAAAATATATAATAACAAAGTGATCTTAAAGGAATTTTTTTATAACAATTAATACATTTTTTTGGTATACCCAACACGATAAAATGTGTACAATGATAACATATGTTTCAATTGTTTCGAAGTACGAAAACCCAATTTTTGAAATTATGTCAATATCAGTATGTAAGATATTCTCATATATGATGTAGGCAGTATTATATTATATTCTTATCACAACCGAAATAATTTCCAGAGCATATGTTGGCATTCCAGATGAAAAAGTCGACATGGACAATCGTAACATATGTTTCAACTTTTTCAAAGTACGACATTCCAATTTTTGAAAATATGTCGATGCCTGGTTCTAAGATATTTCAATATATAATTCATTTAGTATTATATTATATCCTACTTATAAACAAAACAAATTTGAAACATATGTTGATATCCCAGATGAAAAGTCGACGTGGACAATGGTAACATATGTTTCGAAGTACGAAAACCGAAATTTTGAAATTATGTCGATATCAGTATGTAAGATATTTTAATATATTATTTATTCAGTATTATATTCTATTTTAATCACAACCGAAATAATTTCCAGAGCATATGTTGGCATTCCAGATGAAAAAGTCGACGTGGACAATCGTAACATATGTTTCAACTTTTTGAAAGTACGAAATCCTACTTTTTGAAAATATTTTGATACGTGGTTATAAGATATTTTAATATATATTTCATTTAGTATTATATTATCTCCTACTCATAAACAGAAAAATTTTTGAAACATATGTTGATGTCCCAGATGAAAAGTCGACGTGGACAATGGTAACATATGTTACAATTGTCGCGAAGTACGAAAACCCAATTTTTGAAATTATGTCGATATCAGTATGTAAGATATTTTAATATATGATTTAGTCAGTATTATATTATATTATATTCTTATCACAACCGAAATAATTTTCAGAACATATGTGGGCATTTCAGATGAAAAAGTCGACGTGGACAATCCTAACATATGTTTCAACTTTTTCAAAGTACGCAGTCCCAATGTTTGAAAATATATCAATACCTGGTCTTAAGATATTTTAATATATAATTCATTTAGTATTATATTATATCCTACTCATAAACAGAAACAAATTTGAAACATATGTTGCTATCCCAAAAGAAAAGTCCACGTGGGCAATCGTAACATATGTTTCAACTTTTTCAAAGTACGAAAACCCAATTTTTGAAATTATGTCAATATCAGTATGTAATATATTTTCATATATGATTTAGTCAGTATTATATTATATTCTAATAACAACCGGAATAATTTCCAGAGCATATGTTGGCATTCCAGACGAAAAAGTCGACGTGGACAATCCTAACATATGTTTCAACTTTTTCAAAGTACGCAGTCCCAATTTTTGAAAATATGTCAATACCTGGTCTTAACATATTTTAATATATAATTCATTTAGTATTATATTATATCCTACTCATAAACAGAACAAAATTTGAAACATATGTTGATATCCCAGATGAAAAGTCCACGTGTATAATCGTAACATATGTTTCAACTGTGTCGAAGTTTACGCTTAACGAAAACCCAATTTGGGGATATAGTAGATATCTAGATACAGTCTATTTTATTATCTGATTTGGTAATATATTCTACTTACGAACAGAATTAAGAAACATTATAAAAGTCAAGAGGAGTAGGGTACACGTACAAATTTTCATTGTCGTGGAGATAATGATCTGATTCTTAAAAATTTTCCTAAGCTGTGACGGACAAGATACTTTAAAAGTTTCACTCGTATGTATATATGCCATAGCGATTAGCTCATCATTGACAAACATTACCTACATCTGGGAATAGAGCTTTGTATGCCGAATTTTCAGTATCATAAGATAACTAAATTCGATTTACTTTCCTTGAAAATGGCACTGTTAGAATGTTGTAGCTTGATCATCTTGACGTATTTCTCACTCAGTTACTGTTATAAACCGTTGATAAAAAGTTTAAAAATATTGATTAAAAAAAAAAACTTTTCTTCGTGATAGTATTTGTTGAATTGATTCGAACCAAACAGAATTTGGACACTTTGCTAATAATTACTTCTATGGAAGTAATTTTTATTTTGCCAATCGATCCTTATTAGCAAAGAAATTAAAGTGAATTTTCAGTTTATGACGGAAAACGTTAAATGAATAGTTCAACTGTATAAAATTGTGATGCAACTTTATTATTGTATAATGAAATGAAGTTGTGAAATAAAAGTTGATTAAGTAAACTGAAAAAATAATAATCAACATTAATTGGTTCAGAGTGTTTGAAAAAAGTAAATTAAAAATGTTGTTCTGGAATTTAAATTTGAGCATATAACCTGGTAAATTATTTACAAACATATGTCCCAAATTATAACAACTGCTTGGGTTTAATGTATGAATTAGACAATCCTTTATAGATCCTACAATAAATTACGTTAAACAAAACGCTCTATAATCATGAAGAATGGTATTAGCAAAAAGAGATAATATTTTATAACTCAATATTTATTTTATTACAATCGATTGAAAAATCCCGTTAACAAATTCCCGGAAAGACAATCTTCATTTTTCCTTGAAAGAAAAGTAAAATCTTTTCAGTAGCTCTGGATCTAGAAAGTCGACATTTGTGAAAATAACTTAATAAGTCATTCGTTATTCAAATTATATGAAAATTAAGATTTTTGTTCTAAATGGAAGGAAATTGTTTGAATATGTTCAAAGGCTTTCAAATTTAAAAATATTTCTCTTAACACCTGACGAGACCCAAGTGTCTACTTTGGCATGAACTGGCTTAATTTTTCATGAGATACGTTTCAATTTGGGGAAGAACGTTTAAGAAATGAAAAAAAAATGTTTAGGATGTTATTTCAATTCCAAAAATTATTTTTTTCGTTAAAATCGATAGATATCAAAAGCCTCGCGAAATATAATTAAAGCGACATGGTATGTAAAATTTTGGTCAACTAACAAATTAAATAGAAGGTAGAATATAAAATTGTTTTTTTTTTCACCTTCACGACGTTGAATAATGCTAAATCTTGTTATTTATTATATTAATTTAACATTGCTTTTTATTTTATTTTTATTTTTCGTTAATGGACGTCTGCGTTATAATCCTCATGTTATGCTGGCCTATAACGTGCGCAGTTGATCATTGTTTAGCCCTGGTTGCCCTGTTGGCCCTGGAATTATTTTAAACCAATCAGAAAAAATAATAATTTCATCAATTTTTTTATTTAAAATCTAAACTATATGACCTAAACTAGTGGAGCAAAACATATTATATTCAGATTTTCTTTCACTGTTCCCTACAAATTTTATATTGGAAATAATTATATCGTAATAATTGAAGAATACTTAATGTTAAACCGTTTTTTTTTTATATAGAAATTTTCATGTTATTTTTTCATATTTATTTTTTTACCTCTTGAAATTCATGAAGCGCGTGCCATCCAGATCCATTCACAAATATTGCAATAGGAATATCATCGCGTTTCAAAATATCCGCAGGCGCAGGATAGACGTAGTGAATTTCTCGTAGAGCTGATCCAGTAAGAAAAAATATTCCATAATTATTCTGAAGATAAAAAATACCCTTAACTTAAAACTTCTGAATTGTACTAAATCATGAGTCTACTAATGTTTAACAAACAAATTAAGTAAATTCGGATTTTTTTTTCTATATCCTGTTATTACATCCAAAAAATTATCGATACTAAAAAAGTCACTCCACTTCGCAAGTAAATAAATATTTGTAATTACGTTCATGACGAGGTCTATTTATATTACAAAACAGTTCGAATCGAGTCTCTGGACAAATTTCTAGCTTTGCAATTTTTTTGAACTTTTCAGATAATACATCTTCGCGCCACAGTTCATCATTAACTTTAATCTCGGTCCAAAAATTATTTCTCGCTGTAAGAAAAATATAGTTTCTAATTATTCAGAAGGGCCGTGCATAAATTACTTAGTCTTATTAGGTGGGGGGGGGAGGCGAACAATTCGTCTATAATTTCTTACAGGGGGGGGGGGGGTACCTGGTCAAAACCATTTCTTACGTAAGATATACCTATCATAAAAAATAATTTTAATCATCTAACCTCCAAACTCGGAAAAATTGACTGCCAATTAATCCACATCAAAAGGCTTAAAAAAAAAAAACTATAATTTATTTTATCTCGTGTATTCATAAATTTTGATCATTTCACATCTATAATAGATTAAATGACAGTTTAAGGTTTATAGATTTAAGATTTTTGAACTTTTTCTTTATTTGGATACAACTTTATTTATCAATTAGTCATTTTATAATACAAGAAATAATGCAATAAAATGTGTTTTTCATTATATGAATATAGCTTATGTTATGTTATTATTATATAATAGTTAAACTTTAAGTCAAATAAATTAATTTTGAACAGAAAATAATATAAAATAAGACATAATAATATTTTTTTAAACATTTCTTTGCTGTTCCATAATAGGTACATGCATTATGCAACGACGACGGATAAGTGAAAAAGTTGAATTGTATATTTTTTAAAGACCTATAATTTTTCTTTTAACCATTTTTGCTAAGTCTTACAATTTTGGTTTTATTTATCGAAAGTACTGTGAAAAAATTGAAATTTTGAGCCAAACGACGTGCGATAAGAAAAAAGATTCTAAAGATAAATTGCAACTTTCAAAAAGTCCCAGAAAATTTTTTTAAACCATTTTTTGACAGTGCTTGTCATTTTGGTTTTATTAATCGAGAATGCTATGAAAACCCCTAACATTCAAATTTTGAACTAAACAACTCAATATACGGGAAATGCGTTGAAGAACAATTATAGATTTTAGAAAGTCTGACAAAATTTCCTTCAACCATTTTTTGATAGGACTTGTCATTTTGGTATTATTTATCGAAAATGCTATGAAAAAATTGAAAATTCCAATATTCAATTTTCTTAACTGAAAATTTCAGCTATTCAATTTTTGGTTGGAAATCCAATATTTCTACTTGAAATTCGAATTTCGGGATGAAAGCACTTGCAGAAAATTCAACTGTTATGTAGAAACTTAGTTTTATTTTCTCAATTATTTTCTTGTCATGAGATTTTAACAATTCCATTTTTGGTTTAAATTTGATCTTTTTTGGTTTAAAAATTCATCTTTCGATATTTTTGGTTTGAAAAATTCATCAGCTTAGAAATATTGAATTGTAATAAATTGTGAGTACTACTTATACCGTCAACAGCATAATTCCTCCCAAATCTATTAGGAATTTCAACGGGTATACTATAAATATTTGCACGAAAGTGCACTTTATCATATTGGTCTCCTAATCCAGGCATTGATTCTGGAAAAAGAAATATACGGATTATTTATTTTATATACTAACAAAGTGATTTAGAAGGAATTGTTTTATAACAAATAATACATTTTTTTGGAATACCCAAAACGATAAAATGTGTACAATGATAACATAAATGTTTCAATTGTTTCGAAGTACGAAAACACAATTTTGGAAATTATGTCGATATCTGGATGTAAGATATTTTAATATATGATTTAGTCAGTATTATATTATATTCTTATCACAACCGAAATAATTTCCAGAGCATATGTTGGCATTCCAGATTAAAAAGTCGACGTGGACAATCGTAACATATGTTTCAACTTTTTCAAAGTACGAAATCCCAATTTTTGAAAATATGTCGATACCTGGTTTCAAGATATTTGAATATATAATTCATTTAGTATTATATTATATCCTACACATAAACAGAAAAAAATTTGAAACATATGTTGATATCCCAGATGAAAAGTCGACGTGGACAATGGTAACATATGTTTCAATTGTTTTGAAGTACGAAAACCCAATTTTTGAAATTGTGTCGTTATCTGGATGTACGATATTTTAATATATGATTTATTCAGTATTATATTATATTCTAATAACAACCGGAATAATTTTCAGAACATATGTTGGCATTCTAGATGAAAAAGTCGACGTGGAGAATCGTAACAAATGTTTCAACTTTTTGAAAGTACGAAATTCTCATTTTTGAAAATATGTCGATACCTGGTTTTAAGATATTTTAATATATAATTCATTTAGTATTATATTATATCCTACTCATAAACAGAACAAAATTTGAAACATATGTTGATATCCCAGATGAAAAGTCGACGTGGACAATCGTAACATATGTTTGAACTTTTTCAAAGTACGAAAACCCAATTTTTCAAATTATGTCAATATCAGTATGTAATATATTTTCATATATGATTTAGTCAGTATCATATTATATTATTATCACAACCGAAATAATTTCCAGAGCATATGTTGGCATTCCAGATGAAAAAGTCGACGTGGACAATCGTAACATATGTTTCAACTTTTTCAAAGTACGAAATTCTCATTTTTGAAAATATTTCGATACCTGGTTTTAAGATATTTTCATATATAATTCATTTAATATTATATTATATCCTACTCATAAACAGAACAAAATTTGAAACATATGTTGATATCCCAGATGAAAAGTCCACGTGGATAATCGTAACATATGTTTCAACTGTGTCAAAGTATGCGCTTAACGAAAACCCAATTTGAGGATATATTTGATATCTAGATACAATTTTAACATATGTTTCAATTGTTTCGAAGTACGAAACCCCAATTTTTAATATCATGTCGATATCAGTATGTAAGATATTTTAATATATGATTTATTTAGTATTATGTTATATCCTACTCATAAACATAAAAATTTCTGAAACATCTCTTGTGGAAAAATTGTTACAAAAAAGTAGAGGAAACTAAAACTATTTCTACAGAAATCTACAAATAAATACTATAAATTACAACCAAAATTACAGGAAAGTACAACTTTTTCTATTATTGAGAAGAATTTTGAAGTTTTTTTCAAACATATATAGCACTCGATCGGACACGATTTCATTTATAATTATGTCATTGTATTATTTTTAATATTTCTTATCATAGGTGTTAGAAGAACAATTTTTTGACTGCAAATAAAAATTGAACAATTCAGAAAAAATTGATCACAGTGATTGAAATTAAAAGATTCAAACTCTTAAAAATAAAATTTTTTGCATTTGAAGTTATGAAAACTGAACCGCAAATTAGAATACTCAAAGTGGAATACTCAATTAAAAAATGTTCAAATCAAAGCTTTGAAAAATATTAATTCAAACGCTCAGTAATTTTCGCTTAAAAAATTAAAGTTTTTAAAACTTTCAACTGAACATTTTTTAATTAAAAGCCGTTAAACTGCAAATTTTCAATTTTTAACTTTTATACATTTTACAGTTAAAATATTTTTTTTTAAACAGAAGTCCACGCTGTCATTTTCAAAGCTATGAATTGAAGAATGAATCAAAAAATTTATAAGTTTTCCAAATTATATCATTTTAAGCGATTTTAAGCCAGAAACATTAATTTTATACATTAAAATTTGTTTTGAAATCTTTTTAAATATTTTCTTAAAAATAAAAAATAAGTCATTAAAAAATTTTCTAGGAATCTAATAATGATTTTATAATCTTGGGACTCGAATTTTTCCTACAATTTCTTGAAAATCCTGCAAAGGTAAAAAAAATTACGTTAAAATCATCCAGATTCTTTTTCGAAAATTTTGGAAATCTCATTAAATATTCTTTAAAAAGTAATTTTGCGAAAGAAAATTATTGTTAGTTTTTTTAGAAATTTTAATAAAAAATTTTTATTTAGTTAAGACTTCAAATATTTACATTGTGTTTTAAATGTTTTGAAATCTTTTCACGTTTTAAATTATTTTGGAATCTTTTTAAAACTCCTAAATATATTTTAAACTTACTCGATTAGTTTCTAAATAATTAATTTTATTGTTCACTTGTTATTTATTATTCACATTTTTTTAAATCTTTTTAAATATTCTCTTAAAATTAAGTTTTCAAAATAAAACATAATTTTTTCCCCAGCAAAGTTGAGACATTTTTTTTATTTTCTCAAAACCTTTAAAGATCCTCAAAAGGCTTCAAAATTTTATTTGAAAATATTCAAAAATCTAAATTTAGTTTTTTATTTTTCGAAATATTTTCCAGTTTTAAATTGAGTTTGGATCTTCTCAAAACTTTTTAATATCTCTTAAATTAACTCTTGTTTCCAAATTGATAATTGTTCAATTATTGTTATTTATGCATCAAAATATAATTTTTTGAACAATAATTTAAATTTTAAACAATAATTTCACTTAAATATTACAAATTTGTTACATAGACCAATTAAAGTTGTAACGTAAAAAGTGTTAATTTAACACTCTGAAATATTAACGATTCAAGGCCCTCTATTTCGAACAATTTAGTTTGAAATTATTTAGTTTTTAATATTTGATTTATGATTGCTCATTTTGAATAAAAAGTAAAATATTTTTGAAAATTGAGAAAAATGTCTTCCTTAGTTAAATAATTTACAATTAAATGGGTTAAAAATGGAATATTTGAGATTGAAACAATATTTGAATAGGATTTAAAATAGAATAAGAGCGTTTAATTTTTCAACTTATTTTTAAATTAAAAATAGTTTATAAAGTTTCAGTTGAACTTTTACATTCGTTTAACTACTGAGGCTTTCAAATTGAACAATTGAATCGTCCTGTAAAATCAATTATTGTTCAGTTTTCAATAATCAAACTACTACAGTTCAATATGATTTATTATATTAGCAAAAGTTCTTGGTAATAGTGTAATATTTTTTTTTAAATTGTACTTTCTTTTAGAAACTCATATATTACATACTTTTATGAATTCTTGTATTTTTTTGTAAAGATTTCTAATATTCTACAATAATTTAGGTAAAATAAAGTTTGTTTATGACGGAGAACACTCAAATTAAATAGTGTAAAATTTTGTGTAATAGCTTGTAGATTTTCACAAAAAAAAAATATATAATAAAAAAGTTACACAAATTTTTTGATTGTAGAAACTTGTACTTTACTGTCAATTTTTTTACTTTTCTATAAGAAAATACAACGAAAAAATTAGCTATTTGTATTTAACTGTATTTTTTTGTTGAAATTTGTACATTTTTTCCAAAAAAGTACATGTGTTAACAAAAATACAGTTGCAGAAACATTGTACTTTCTTTGGAATTATGACGATATCTGGATGTAATATATTTTGATGAATAATTGATTTAGTATTGTATTGTACTCATAAACAAAATATTTTTTGAAACATATGTTGATATCCCATAGATCAAAACGTGGACGTGGACAATGGTAACATATGTTTCAATTGTTTCGCAGTACGAAAACCCAATTTTTGAAATTATGTCGATATCTGGATGTAAGATATTTTAATATATGATTTAGTCAGTATTATATTATACTCTTATCACAACCGAAATAATTTCCAGAGCATATGTTGGCATTCCAGATGAAAAAGTCGACATGGACAATTCTAACATATGTTTCAACTTTTTCAAAGTACGCAGTCCCAATTTTTGAAAATATGTCAGTGCCTGGTCTTAAGATATTTTAATGTATATATATATATATATATATATATATATATATATATAATGTATATATATATATATATATGTATATATATATTGGTTTAAAAAAATATATACTAACAAAATGATTTAGACGGAATTGTTTTATAACAATGTACAATGATAGCATGTGTTTCAATTGTTTCGAAGTACAAAAACCCAATTTTTGGAATTATGACAATATCTGAATGTAATATATTTTGATAAATAATTGATTTAGTATTATATTCTACTGATAAACGAAATAATTTTTAAAACATATGTTGATATCCCAGACAAGAAGTGCACGTGGACAATCGTAACATATGTTTCAACTGTTTCGAAGTATACGCTTAACAAAAACCGAATTTTTGAATATAGTATGTAGATATCTAGATACAGTATATTTTATTATCTAATTTGGTAATATATTCTACTCACGAACAGAATTAAGAAACATCATGAAAGTCAAAAGCAGTAGAGTACACGTAAAAATCTTCATTTTCGAGGAGATAATTATTTTTTTTTAAATTTCCTTAGCTGTAACTGATAACATGCTGAAAAATATTCACTCGTATATATACTGTAGGTAGTGATTGGCTCATCGTTGACACACATGACTTGCATCTAGGAATAAAGCTCCGTAAACCGAAATTTCATTATCATAAAATAACTAAACTAGATTTACTTTTCTTGAAAATGTCATTGTGATAAATTTCGTTGTCATTTACTGCTATAAACCACTGAAAACCGTTTAAAAATATGGATTAAAAAAAAACTTTTCTTTGTGACAGTATTGGTTAGATTAATTCGAATTAAACGGAATTTGAATACTTTGGAATTACTTCTATAGAGGTACTTTTTTATTTTGATATTGATCCTTATTAGCAAAGAAATTAATGTGAATTTTCAGTTTATAACTCCTGGCCTGCATTAAACTCACAAGTTATTTTCCTTATCATAGTACAAATTAAAAAAAAAAAAATTGGCAAAAAATATAAGTGTTTTTTTTTGTTGAGAAAATCGAATATTAACATTTTCACTAAAACCGCCTCCATTTTGTTAATTTTGAAGATTTTCTTAATTTTCTCACGGATTTCGAAAAAAAGCGATAAACTCTACCAGAATCTGAAAAGAAATCGTAAATATCTCAATTAGGTCAAAAGTTATACGAGTTTAAAGAAAAAATTGTTTTTTTTTTTTTGAAAAACAAAGCCAAAAATTCAAATACGCATAACTCTGTAAAAAAAAAATTTTTCGCGAATCGCGAAAATATGTATCGCCTAATTTTCTCTATAAAAAAAAAAACATATTTTGTCCCCGAGAGATTCTGCAACTTCAAGTGTAGAACCTGCCTGATTTGAAATGGATTCGGTCACCCAAAATTCATTTTTTTAAATTTCCGGGAATTTATGAAAAATTTCGGTCATTTATGGTAATTTTACAGGTAAATATGGTAACTTACCTAAAATTCATTTTTAAAAATGTCGAGAAATTTATGAAAAATTTCGGTCATTTATGGTAATTTTACAGGTAAATATGGTAACTCACCATGGATTGTCCAAACTTCATTTTTAAAAATTTGCATAAATTTCCGGAAATTTATGCAAATTTTTGGTAATTTATGGTAATTTTTCAGGTATATATGGTAACTTTCCATAAATAACCGCAAAATTCTATTATCTGCAACCAAAATTTTCTCACAGTTTTTACGGTGAGTGGGCTGATGATCATAAAATGCGAGCTCATAGATGCATAATTTTCATTATTCACCTCTGACGTCACTTTTCAGTCCCTAGGGAGTAAAAAGTATTTTTTACTCCCTAGGGAGTAAAAAGTAGAGCTTTAGCCCTGCTTCATAGGCATCGAAAAGGGCTGAAATCATGCATGTGTCATAAAAAAATTAATATAACCTGTAAAGAAAATATTCATTAAAAATTTTTTCCTGCTTATTTAGCAAAAATTATTCATAAGGAAATGAAGTTCTTTTCAATCTTAATTAAAAAGTTTTTAAATAGAGACACCAAACATATGATTCTTTCCAATCTGCTGAGTTTGCTTATGAGTAATTTTAAGATTTCTTTAAATTGAGTTTACATAGTTTTACCTCAATTTTAGTAAGAAATCTTTTCTTTCATTTGAAAAATTTTGTGTAAAATGTATGCATTGAATTTTAACAAGAATTTTTTAGAAATGTATTTAATATTTTGGATTGTTTTCTTTTACTAATTGGAAAATTTAATAATCTAAATAGATTGGTCTTAGAATCAGACACTTTCATACTCGTACAAAATATAAAGTATATTATGTTTGTGTTTTTGTTTTGGAAAGTGGTATTTTTAATTTAAAAATGGAATTTTTAGAAAACTCAGAACTTTTAGGAATTTTAGGTTCTGCTAGCGTTTTACGCCAAAAATTGGCATTTTAAAATAAAAACGATTACATTTTGAACAAGGTTTCAAATTTTTAAAACATTTTCAGGTTATATTAAAGTTTGTCACAGGAAATTAGTTAAAAAACAAAGAAGAATATATTTCAAAGGTTCATAATTTGTTAACAATTTTAGGTTACATTGTAGCGTTTTACATAAGAAATGGAAATTTTGAAGTAAAAATCATATGAATTAGATTTACATTTTTTTAAACAATTTTAGATTACATTAGTGTTTTTTTTTTTAAATTGGTATTTTTCCAAATTGCAAAGAAGATTCACTTTTAACAATTGTCTGTTGTGTTAACGTTTCATCTGAAAAATTGTATTTTCATACAAAAATCATAATAATATGAACAAAATTCAGAACGTTTTAAATGTTTTTGGATTACATTAATCTTTTTTGGTTGAAAGTGCAACTGCTCGGGTAAAAAGTACCCTGTTTTGGTTGAGGATTCTTCGAAAATTTAACTTTTTTGTTGAAAATTTGTCCTTTTGGATTAAAAACTAAACTATGTTCTAAGAAATTTGTCTACTAGGCTTGAAAATTCAACTATTTGGTTTAAAATTCATTTTTGTTGTTGAGTTTTAATCTGTCTTTTGTTCAAGAATTCAACCTATTGATTGAAAAAATCATCTTTCTAGGTTTAAAATCAAACCGTTTGGTTAAAAGTGCAGCTATTTTGTGAAAAATGTGTACCTTTTCCTTTAAAGATCAACTATGGTTGTAAATCCAGCTGTTTGGTTGATAATTTTTTTTTATTCAACTATGGTTGAAAATTCATCTCTTAATGTTGAAATTTCAACGGTTTTGTTAAATACTATAACGTTCTTATTCGAAGATTTCACTGTTTTCTTTTAATTCGCCTTTTTGGTTGAAAAATTCGTCCCTCTGGTAGAAAACTATTTTTTCCTGGTTAAATATTAACTGTTTTCTGGAAAATTAGTCTCTAGTTGAAATCCAGCTATTTGGTTGAAAAGTGAAACTTTATTGAAAATTCATTTTTTTGTTTGTTTGAAGATTGAAACACTAAGATGGTAATTGTGAACCTTGTAAAAAGAATACCTCTTCTCCGACAATATAAGATATTTACAAGTTATTTTGTTTCAAAATTATGAATTTTTATTGATCACATTTTCATTTAATATTATTCGGAAGAATTTAAATTTATTTTAATTAATTTTCAATTTATGTATATTTCATTTAATCCATTGGTAATTTAAATTATATCAATATTACGAGTTTTGTTTCAGATTGAAGAAAAAAGTTTGAATATGTTCAAATGCTTTAAAATTTAAAAATATTCAACACCTGCCGAGACCCAAGTTTCTAATTTTTCATGATCTGTCTTAATTTTTCATAAAACACGTTTCAATTTAGGGAAGAACTTTTAAGAAATAAAAAAATGTTCAAGATATTTCCATTACAAAAAAAAAAAAATTTTCATTGGAAGAAGTAACTATGTTCCGATTATTTAAAGAAAGTATGCATGGATAGTCCAGCCTTTCAGGATGAATTTATAATCTATTAATGCAAAATTTTCATTTTTATCATCTAAAAAATTATATAGAAGGTAGATTATAAAATTGTCTTTTTTGACCTTATTGTCGCGTGAAGGAGAATAAATAGAATAGAGTAGTCAAAAGCGTACAAATACGCATAATTCACGAGAAAGCCAACAAAGTAAGCAGCTTGTGGCATTTTTAACTAAAAATGCATGAATGGTTTTTACCACTTAAACCTGGATTTAAAAAAGAAGTTAAATGAGGTATAATTCTGTCTCGGAACATTGTAAAAGATTCACAATTTTGACTTGGAACGAGAAATTTTCGAAAAGGATTATGATGCTTACTCAATTGGAAGAGAAAATGTTTTAGGAGGATTATAATTCACCGTACAATAAATTCACTTTACGCATACTTGGAATTTTAACAATGTGTTTACAAAAAAAATGTATGTCAATGCTAAATCTTTTTATTTATTATATTAATTTAACATTGCTTTTTATTTATTTTTCGTTAATGTCCGTCTGCGATATCATTCTCATATTATGTTGGCCTATGACGTGGGCAGTTGATCATTGCTGTTTAGCCCTGATTGCTCTGGTGGCGCTGGAATTTATTAAAACTATTAAAATTTTCCTAGT
Source organism: Andricus curvator (assembly GCA_932195095.1). NCBI lineage: Eukaryota > Metazoa > Arthropoda > Insecta > Hymenoptera > Cynipidae > Andricus > Andricus curvator. Next base: position 230,579 of record CAKNYM010051800.1, on the reverse strand, counting down.
TTCTTTAACTTTTACTTTCGGGATATTTTAATTTCGATACTAAATATTTTCCTTACTCTTATTAATTATTATTATTAAAAAATAAGTTTGTATAAAGGCATATTATAGCGAATATTCAAGTAGCCCTATGTTCATGAAAAAAATGTGGTGAAAAACAAAACAGACGTGTCTCACATTTTTCCCGGGAAAACAATACATCTTAGCCTTGGTTAAACATGCGCTTATTAAATTTTTCACTAAAAATTAATCTTTTTTGGTTGAAAATTCAACTACTTGGTTGATATAGTTGAATTACTTCATTAGAAATTTATATTTGTAGTCGAAAATTAATTCTCTTTTTGACAATTCAATATAGAGCATTTTGAGCAGTGAAACATGTTTAAATATTATTTTTGTATATGTTTTGTTTTTTAATTTAATCGTTCATCAAATGAAATCTGGATTTTTACATCTGAAAATTTTTACTCACAGTAGAGGGTGCAAGCTTGGTCTTTTTTTTACTGTTCCCCAAAAATTTGATATTGGTGCGTGATAATTATATCGTAATAATTTAAGAAAACTTTTATTTTATTTTTTTATTAATAGATTACCATCTATTAATAAGAATTTACTTTTTGACATAATATATTATTAGATGTTTTTGTAATCCATAGTTAATTGCAAGTCTTTTTTACTTCCTTTTTGATTATTATATCTTTTTAATTACTTACATATCATGTTTCTTAACGAAATTAAAACTCAATATCCTGACTCATTCATTGATGTAAAAAAGCTTATCAATTTAAACAAAACAATTTATAATATTAAATCCAGAGAAACTTTTTTAGTTAATTGTCGCAGTCACAGTTTATTACCAAAAAATATAACTAATGCTACCAACAATTTAAGACTTATAAAATGGCTAAGTTATTTAATAATATTCTCAAAGAAGCTTTATTGGTACCTGAAAGTCAAGTTAAAAATTCTTTCGAGTTCAAAAACGTAATAGTTAAAAGAACAGTTCCTCCTGATCATATTATGGTTTCATTGGATGTATCATCTTTATTCACTAACAATCCAATTGATTTAGTAATGAACAGTATTTTAAGTAGATGGACTTACATTCAAAATTTTACAGCTTTACCTTTGACTGAATTTGAAAAGGGAATTAAGTTTTTAATGAATCAAACAGTTTTACAATTTAATAATATTTTTTACCGACAAGTGTATGGGACTCCTATGGATTCTCCGATATCACCTGTTTTAGCTGACCTTGTTATGCAAGATTTAGAGTCAATAGTTATAAAAAATTTAGATTCTACCATTCACACATATTTTCGATATGTAGATGACACTTTTATTATTTTACCTAATGATAAATTAGATTATGTTTTACACCAATTTAATTCTTTCCATCCGAGGCTTAAATTTACACATGAAATAGAAACTAACAATTCCATTTCCTTTTTAAATGTTAAAGTTAATAAAAACAATGATGGCACTATTATCACGGATTGTTACAGAAAAGATACTTATTCAGGCAGATACATAAACTTTTTTTCTAACCATCCTATTCAGCATAAAATAGCTATTATTAAAAATCTCGTAGACTCTTCGTTTAAATTATCACATGAATCTTTTCATAAGTCTAATTTTGAATTTATAAAAAATATGTTGTCTCTTAATAATTGCCCAAAAGTGTTTGTGCAAACACACATTAATAATAAAATAAAAACCCTTAAAGATTCTTCATCACAACAAATTAATTCACATCTGGATTATAATTTAGATTTCAAACGTATTGTTTCTATACCTTTTCATGGTAGTTTGTCTTTTGAAGTAAAAAGAATTTTGAGTGAGTTCAACATAAAAACAACATTATGGATTGATTCTAAACTTGATAAGTTCATAAAACTAGGCAAAGATTCTCTTGACATTTTTCAGCTTATTAATGTAGTATATAAAATTGTTTGTTTAAATTGTGATAAATGCTATGTAGGCACTTTTATGTTTCTATTACTTCATGCTCTTACCTGCATTCACTTGATGTTAATCCTTACCATGGAGCAGTACTTTCGTTCTGTCTTCCATTTCAAATTTAAAAAGAAAATTCTTTAAATAATTTTTTTAAATATTGTCCGTGATGTCATAATAATGGACCTTACTACTTTTCAACATCTCAAAGTTAAAATATCAAAAGCTCAGGTAAATAATTTCAAAATTTTTAATCTTTTTCTCAACCTTTTTTTTTCATTCGTATATGTTTCGTTATGTATATGAAATGGTTTTTCTTTATTTACAATTTGATTATTTTCTTCAGAGAACTAAATTGAGATGAGAATCTTGTAAGAGCATGAATTTTTTTTGACTACGACATTTTGGCTTCTGCCCATTTAAAAAAAAAATAAAGGACTTTTATATGACTTGGATTCTTGTTTCCTCAAGAGGAGAGCATTTGACTCTCGAAACGTCGATGATTAAAGGATCTTCTTAACATCATCAAGGTCCTTTTATTTGGTCTGAAGCATGTCATCTTATACCTTTTACGTTAATTAAGAAAACTTAATATTAATACGTTGGTTGTTAGTAATAGAAATTATTATATTATTTTATATTTATTTTTTTTACCTGTCCACGAAGCGCGTGCCATCCAAAACCATTCACAAATATTGCAATAGGAAAATCATCGCGTTTCAAAATATCCGCTTGTACAGGATGGACAATGTCATCTACTTGTGGAACTGATACAGTAAGAAAAAATAGTCCAAAATTATTTTAAAGATAAAAAATACCCTTAACATAGAACTACTGAATTGAAATAACGTAAAGATTTTTTTTCTATATCCTAAAAATTCGTTATTACATCTAAAAAATTATGTATACTAATAAAATCACTTCACTTTGCGAGTAAATAAATATTTATAATTACTTTCATCAGCTCTATTTATTTGATAAAATAGCTTGATTCCAATCACTGGACTACGTTCGACCATTGCAAATGGTTCGACCCTTCCAGATGCTTGTTCGCGCAACAGTAGATCATCAACTTCAACCTCTACTCTCACATTATTGCCCACTGTAAGAAAAATATAGTTTCTAATTATTGAAAGATTTTCAAAAGACCTACAATTTTGCTCTCAACCATTTTTTGCTAAGTTTTGGTTTTGTTTATCGAAAATACTGTGCAAAATATCCAACATTCAAATTTTGAGACTTTAGAGGAACTTCAGCTTTTAAAAATTGTTACAACATTTCTTTAAACCATTTGTTGACAGAACTCGTCGTTTTTAATTTTTTTTAAATCTTTCTTAGTTGAAAATTCAACCCTTTTGTTGAACAGAAATTAACTAAATATAGAATAAAGGAAAAAAGCCTTGTTATTTATTTTTTTATATTACCAATCTCTAATGATGCTACTTTCTTTGTTTGTTCCAGGTGAGTTGTCTTTGGCTACGTCTTTAATAAATAATTTTTGTGAGTACAAACATTTACTTTCTGAATTAATTTTTAAAATAATTTGTTTTTCTAAATCACTGGATCGTTTTTGAAACGTCAATCCGAATTTGATCGAAATTTCTTGAGTAGATTAAGCAGGCCATCAGTTGATTGGAAACTCAACTGTTTTGTAAAAACTTTGCTTTTTTCCTTGAAAATTCAACGATTTTTGAAAAAATTATTTTGAGTCTCTTAACCAAAAAGTGCTATTTGTTTAAAATTGAAATTCTTTTGTTGAAAGTTCGTCTTTTTGTTTTGTAAATTCGTCTTTTGTACAAGTTTCATCTTTTTTGGTAAAACATGCAAATCTCTGGTTAAAAATTAATCTGTTCCGGTTGAAAATGAGTTTTTTCATCAGAGTTTAACAATTCTATTTTTTGGTTTAAATATCATCTTTTTTAGTTTAAAAATTCATCTTTCGCTATTTTTGGTTAAAAAAATTCATCAATTTTTTGGGATTAAAAATTATAATATACTAAGAATCAGAGCAAGGTCTCTTCGGTTTTCGTTGTTTGCATCGTAAATTGGTATGCACAACTCTTTAATAATTTTAAGCTATTATAGCGTTTTATAATTACCATCAAGCTCAAGATTCCTTCCAAATCTATTACGAATTTCAACTCGTGTCCTATAAATATTTTCACCAAAGTGCACTCTATCATATTGGAGTCCTAATCCAGGCATTGGTTCTGTAAAAATAAATATAGGGAAGTTTTATGAACGAAGTTTTTTTAAATACCCTAAAAATTGCTTATTTGTCCATCCACTTTGAAATCTCTACGCCAATATGCACTTAGATTGGTTTAAAAAAACATATGCTAACAAAGTGATTTAAAAGGAATTGTTTTATAACAGTGTACAATGATAGCATATGTTTCAATTGTTTCAAAGTACGAAAACCCAATTTTTGGAATTATGACCATATCTGGATGCAATATATTTTGATAAATAATTGATTTAGTATCATATTCTACTCATATACAAAATATTTTTTGAAACATATGTTGGTATCCGATAGATGAAAACGTGGACGTGGACAATGGTAACATATGTTTCAAATGTTTCGAAGTACGAAAACGCAATTTTTGAAACTATTTCAACATCTGAATGTAATATATTTTGATAAATAATTGATTTAGTATTATATTCTACTCATAAACGAAATATTTTTTTTTTAAATATGTTGATATCCCAGATGAAAAGTCCACGTGGACAATCGTAACATATGCTTAACGAAAACCCAATTTGAGGATATAGTAGATATATATAGATACAGTATATTTTATTATTTGATTTGGTAATATATTCTACTCACGAACAGAATTGAGAAACATCATAAAAGTCAATATTAGTAAAGTACACCTAAAAATCTTCATTTTCGTATAGATAATTGATTTTTTTTTTATTTTCCTTATCTGTAACTAACAAGATGCTTGAAAAGATTCACTCGTATTTATACCATAGCGATTGGCTCATCATTGACAAACATGATAAGCATCTAGGAATAGAGCTCCGTAAACAGAATTTTCATTATCATAAAATAACTAACTAGATTTAATTTCCTTGACAATGTCATTGTTAGAATCTTGTAGCTTGAAAATCTTATTGACATAAGTACGTATCTCACACTCAATAATAAATAGTTTCAAAATATGGATTAGAAAAAGAACTTTTCTTCGTCGCAGAATTTTTTTGATTGATTCTAACCAACTAGAGTTTGGAAACTGTGCTCAAAATTATTTCTATAGAAGTACTTTTTTTGTATTTTGACAATGATCATTATTAGCAAATTAGCATTGAGTAAATAGTGCAACTGTGAAAAACGGGATGCAACTTTGTTGTTGTACAATAAAATGAAGTTGTGAATTTCTGGAGAACTTTATCGGCAAAGAGAGAATCTTTCATAACTTAATTTTATTACAATCGATTGAAGAATCCCGGTTAAAAAATTTTGGGAAAGACAATCTGAATTTTTCCTTAGAAGGAAAGTAAAATTTCTTCAGTAGCTTTGAAGCTAGAAAGTCGACATTTGTGATAATAACTTGATGAGTACTCAAGATGTTTTAATTTTCTGAATCTTATCTTCAAGCTATTCCAAAAGGTTTCAAACAATTTGAGAAGATTTCCAAAGACTTCAATGATTTAAAACGAACACAAAAGATTTCACAAACAAAGATCAAAGAAAGCCTTCACAAAGATTTCAAAGATTTCATAAAATTTTCGTAAAGATTTCAAAAGAATACAAGAATTGCAAAGATTTAAAAAAGGCACAGTAAACCAGATTTTAAAGTTTGTAAAACATTTTAAAGATTTTAAACGATTTCAAATATTTCAATGATTTCGAACGAATACGGAAGATTTCACCAACATTTCAAAGATGTTAAACTATTCCAAAAGGTTTCAACAAAGTGAAGATTTTAAGAGATTTCAATGATTTCTAACGAACACAAAAGATTTCACAAAACAAAGATTAAAGAAAGTCTTCACAAAGATTTCAAAGATTTCATACAAAATTTCAAAAAATTTCACAAAGATTTTAAAATGGGTACAGTAAACCAGATTTCTAAGGTTTCAAAAGATTTTACACATTCAAAATATTTTAATGATTTAAAATGAATGCAAAAGATTTCAGAAAGATTTCACAAATATTTTAAAGATTTCATAAAAATATCGTAAAGATTTCAAAAGAATACAAGAATTCCAAAGATTTCAAAAAGGGTCAGAGTTAGAGTTTGAAAATTTAGAGAGCTAGTCCGTTCTTCTATATGGTTACTATTTTTGGGAAATGCATCTAAGAAAAAGTTATATTTTGAATCGGCAACGATAACGATAACTAGTTACTTTTTTTCGTGATGTAACGGTAACTATAACTAGTTCCTTTTAAAAAGTAACTAACCTCTCACCGCTTTTTCAATACCTAATCAAGGAAATTCCTCAAATAAAATTTATCCTGTTAATATTTAAGAGAAAAAAGTTATGTTTCTTGTAACTTGAAGATTAAATATAGTTGTGAAACATGTTCCATTGTTATTTAATGAAAATTCCTAATGCTGTGTGTATTTCGGATAGATTAGAGTAGAACGGGGCGAGGTAGCCAGTGGGGCGAGGTAGCCAGTGGGGCGAGGTAGCCATTGGGGCGAGGCAGCCAGTGGGGCGAGGCAGCCAATTTCTTCTTATTCATACAGCGTTAATTGAAATCGCCCGCCTTTGTAATGCAAGGTCGCTTAGGTTAGTCCGCTGTACTTGCCGAAAGTTGAGTGTCGTGACTGTCGCAGTTTGTAAAAAGCAGCGTCATTTGTGAAAAACTACTAGCAGATGGAACATTTTTGTGATTTGCGTTTGTTTATCCTTCGCTTATAGGTTGTGTAAAAAAAGTTAAGTAAGTATTTTCCGCAGTAGCGGAAAATACTACCTCGCCCCACATGCGGGGCGAGGTAGCCAAAAAATGGTAGATGATGCCGAAAAGGCTAAAAAGGAATTGCTTGTGGCGGCCCTCGACGAGGCCGCCCAAAGAAGGTATAATAAACTCCTCACGAAATCTTGGACAGCAGCAACGAAGATGACATATCAATTTTTTCGATTTTTTCCAATTTTTTTTTTGGTTTATCTTTTGAGTTCCATTAAATGTCAGAGAAGACACTTAACTTTGTTTTTTATTTTTATATATCATCTTGGATCTAATGAAGAACGTATACATTATTATATATCTGTGTATTAAAACTTTGTGTGGCGCCTCATAACTGCTGAAATGGTTGGTTGCCTCGCCCCATGTTTTTACAGTTGAGAAAAAACATAGCGTCTCTGGAAAACGTTTGTAGAAACTGTAATGGGCGAGCTACGTCAAAATGCCACCAGGAAATTTCGTAGCCAAAGAATCAAGCTTTCTAACGACACCATACACTTTTTGATATCATTTCAAACAAGTGCTCTGCACGCCAAAATGTGTCTTGGTTGCCTCGCCCCGTTCTACTATATGAGAAACTCCATGTTTCCTTGATCCTGAAAGCATCTGTGCAGTGCAAATAATTATTTTGGTATAAGAGAAGCCTGAGAGTGACAGGTCTGATTTTCTCTGTTATGAGGGATGAAGAGTGAAGAGATGTCAAAACTCAAAACTCTGGCATCTCATCTGATCCTGGGACGATTAGTTTCAATCTTGCTTCCCTCTTCTATATAATACCTCACCTTGTCATCCCCTTACCTTCATCATCTTAACTCAACTTGACCCCACAAATCGTTTCGGCTTATGGTTGAGAAATTGGGGACAGGGTGTGAACATCTGAACATTGAAACTATGATTCGTAGGGGATGAAAAACTGCTTCTTTCGTGTGCTAAATTCCTTCAAGAACCATAAACAGACCATAAAAATTCAATATTATGAACAACGGTTGAAATTTTGATAAACCACCCTTAGACAGTAAAAGCGAATCTCTTCTGAGAGAATAAAATTAATTTTCGAGAACTTTGCAGTTTATAAAAGTTTTATGAAATATTTACTTTTGGTTACATTTTTCCCCCGAAATAGCGAAATGTATTAATTCATTAATCGTATTATTTAAAAACTTGAAAAAAATTCAAAAATTCAAATTTTTGCAGTAAATTTGGCACTTTAGAGCCGGGAAAATTAGGGAATAACAATAAAATAATGATTAGTTCGTATGTAAAATGTATAAAAAGGGATATCAATTGAATTATTATGAATCCTTGTAAAAATTTCAATTTAGTTAAAATTGCTAGTTTTTTATTTAAAATTTAAATCTTTTTTGTTCAAATATCGAACTATGTATTATATTTTTCGTTGAGAATTTATCTTCTTTGGTTGAAATTCGGTTGAAAGTTGGAACAATTTCTGTTAAAACTTTATTTTGTTGTTGAAAATTCGTATTTTTTGTCGAAAATGAATTTTCTTGATGGAAAATCACCCTTTTGTTTAAAAATACATCATTTTATTTGAAAATTCATCTTTTTGGTTAGAAATGTACTTATTTTGTTGAAAATTCGTCTTTTTTGTTTGAAGATTCTTCTGTTTTTGTAGAAAATTCAACTATTTGGTTGACAGATAACTTTTTTGTCAAAAATCCATATTTACTGGTGGGAAATTCAACTGTTTTGTAAAAATTGGTCTTTTTGGCTTAAAAACTCAACAATTTGGTTGAAAAAATAACCTATTTTGTTGAAAAAACGTCTTTTTTGAATGAATTCTACTGTTTTTTTATATTAAATTAAAATACCTTTTAGTTATTAAAGAAAATTTCCCAAAGATTTCAAAGATAACGCAAAAACTTTAAAAGATTTCACAAAGATTTAAAGGGGTTCACAAAAACTTCAGAAAATTTCCCATATTTAACCAAAATTTCCGAACATTTCGTCAAAATTTCCAAAAATTCCACAAAAGTTTCAAAATATTTGAGAAAATTTCGCAGTTTTCAAAAAATTCCATAAAAACTTCAAAAAATTTCTGAACGATTTCAAACATTTCAAAGATGTCAGAAAAATTTCAAAAATTTTAGAAAGATTTCAGAAAAACTTTGTTTTTTTCAAAAATTTCAGAAGATTTCACAAAGATTTTGGAATGATTTCACAAATATTCCAAAATTTTTAGAAAGATTTTATAAACATTTCAAAGATTCTAGAAAATTTTTAAAGATTTCAGAAAATTTCCAAAAATTCTATAAAAGTTTTAAAATATTTTAGAAAATTTCGCAAAGAT
>CAKNYM010051800.1:197925-221034 GCA_932195095.1 Andricus curvator | reverse complement strand
TTCAAAAAATTTCAAAAGATTCACACATTTCAAAGCTTAAAAAGATTTCAGAACAATTTTAAAAATTTTAGAAGATTTTGCAAAATTTTTAGAGATTTCACAAAGTTTTAAAAGTTTTCACAAAAACTTCAAAAAATTTGAGAAAAATCCGCAGATTTCACAAAAATCTCAGAAAATTTCAAAAAATTCCATAAAAACTTCAAAAAATTTCTGAACGATTTCAAACATTTCAAAGATTTCAGAAAAATTTAAAAAATTTAAAAAATTAAAAAAATTTTAGAAAGATTTCAGAAAGATTTAAAATATTTCACAAAAACTTTGTTTTCAAAGATTTTAGAAGATTTCACAAAGGTTTTGAAATGATTTCACAAATATTTCAAAATTTTTAGAAAGATTTTATAAAGATTTCAAAGATTTTAGAAAATTTTTAGAGATTCCACAAAGATTTAAAAGTTTTCACAAAAACTTCAAAAAATTTGAGAAAAATTCGCAGATTCCACAAAAATTTCCAAAAATTCTATAAAAGTTTCAAAATATTCTAGAAAATTTCGCAAAAATTTCAAAGATAACGCAAAAACTTCAAAAAAATTCAAACATTTCAAAGCTTAAAAAAGATTTCAGAACAATTTTAAAAATTTTAGAAGATTTTGCAAAGATTTAAAGTGTTTCACAAAAACTTCAAAAAATTTCAGAAAAGTTCGCATATTTCACAAAAATTTCAGAAAATTTCCAAAAATTCTTCAAAAGTTTCAAAATATTTGAGAAAATTTTGCAGTTTTCAAAAAATTCCATAAAAACTTCAAAAATTTTCTGAACGATTTCAAACATTTCAAAGATTTCAGAAAAATTACAAAAATTAAAAAAATTTTAGAAAGATTTCAGAAAGATTAAAAATATTTCACAAAAATTTTGTTTAAAAAATTTTAGAAGATTTCGCAAAGATTTTGGAAATATTTCACAAAGATTTCAAAGATAACGCAAAAATTTCAAAAGATTCGCAAATATTTCTCAAAGATTTCAAACATTTCAAAGCTTAAAAAAGATTTCAGAACAATCAAAAAATTTTAGAAGATTTTAGAAAGATTTCTCAAAAATTTTAGAAAGATTTAAAATATTTTATAAAAATTTCAAAAACAATTCGAATGAAAAATACATTTTTCGTTAACAATTCATCTTTTTTAGTCAGAAAAATTCAACCATTTTGTTAAAAGTTGAACTAATTTCTTAAACATACATTTTTTGTTGAAGATTTATAATTTTGGTGAAAACTTCCTCTTTTTTTGGTAAAAAATCTTTCTTTTTGGTTACTTTTTCGCCACAGTATTGTTACTTTTTGGTTACTTTTTCGAGAGCAGTATGGTTGCTATTTTACTATTTTTTAAATCTTGAGCAGTTCCGAGCCCTGATAATAGATGAAAATATTTTCTTTCACAACAATTTTTTGCATTCGTGCGCCTCTGAATAATATATACACTCAAAGAAAGAATGATTGATTCGATATAAAATGGTACATTAACTCTAGATGAACAACTCGTCTTTCAGAAGCTGCTAGTCCTAAGCCTAAAAGAAGCAAAAATAGTTTTGTTCATTATCAATAACTTGATGGATACAGGTTTTCCTCAGTAAGGAAAAGACCAGATGGGTAACAGTGCGCCGGTGGCGGACGAGTCGTGTGAGGACGAGGCGTGCGAGGACGAGGCGTGCGAGGACGAATCGTGTGAGGACGAGTCGTGTGAGGACGAGTCGTGTAAGGACGAATCGTGTGAGGACGAGTCGTAGACTGCAATTTTTCATATGTTTAAATCGATTTCAAAGCTTTTACGGTATTTCAAACGATTTTAAACATTTTTACATGGTTTCATGGTAGGCGAATATTCTATACCAGACTTCGAAAGTTGTTAAATAGTTTGTAAGCTGGAACTTACGTAATTCCTGCTCTTTTTCGATGAAAATAAATTTCTATTATTGTCCTGTTATCTTACTCGCATAGCGACGTGATGACTTCTCTTTGGAAACTCCTTCTCTAATGAACTCCGTGGAACTATTTTCGTGGACTTCCAACTATTTCCAAGCAAACGTGAGCAAGGTTTTGCACCCCTCTTGCGCCCCTTTCGTATTTCCCCTGAGCACTTCTACCGTTAAGAAAACCACCAAATTCCCGCGTTCCTTCTCGCTAAATTCTGGAAGGAATTCCCGAATTGTCAATGGTCGTAGTCATTCCCATATCCTCTGGGCCGTTAACATCGGATAATCCGTGTCCCTACTTTCCCGACTTCACACTCTTTCCCCCATTACTTTATTTTCCCCATTTTTTTAAATTCCTCTTTTCCTCCGTTTCCAGGAAACTTCCTCTTAAATAATTTTTTTTTCTGAAGAAAGATCTCCTTTTGCTCCGCTGCGAATCGAACCACAGAACTACTGATTTCCGGTCAGGTGCTTTCTCATTAAGCTACTAGAGAGAAGAGAAAAAACTTTTTTCATAAATACACGCATTATTTTGCTTGAATCTGTATTATTAGAGAATAGTAGAAAATATTTAACGTCTTTTCAGACTATATAGAGATATGAAAGAAAAATCATTTTGAATAATTTTTTTTCTGAAAAAAGATCTCCTTTCGCTCCGCTAGGAATCGAAGCACAGAACTACTTGAAAATTTGGATTTGTACCATCTAGCAAAATAATGCGTGTATTTCTGAAAAAAGTTTCTCCTCTTGATCTCTCTAGTAGCTTAATGAGAAAGCACCTGACCGGATATCAGTAGTTCTGTGGTTCGATTCCCAGCGGATCGAAAGGAGGAGATCTTTTTTCAGAAAAAAATTATTTAAAATAATTATTCTTTCATAGCTCCATCTAGTGTGAAAAGGCGTTAAATATTTTCTGTTATTTTTTAATGATAATACAGATTCCTTGAAAAACTTCCTTTTTTTCTCTTTTTTTAAATTTCGAAGTGAATTAATAGAATCCATTAAAAAAATTCAAATATTTTTGGTTAAAAATTCTACTGTTTGGGTGTATCTTTAACTATTTAGTCAGTCATCTCTTATGGTCGAAAATTCAGATATTTTGTCCAGAATTCGTCTTTTTTTACCTTCGAATTCAAATTTCATCCTTTTTTGTTAAAAATGTACTTTTTTGTTGAAAATTTATCAGTTTTTCAGAAAATTCATCTTTTTGGTTGAAATTTCAAACATAGTTAAAATTGCATCTAATTTGGTAGAAATGAAAACTTTTTGGTAAAAAAAAACTGTGTGATTGAAAATTATTCTGTTTTGGTTGAAGATTCAACTATTTTGTTGAAAATTCATATTTTTTGGTTGAAAATTAAATTACTTTGTTTAAAGTTAAACTCATTTGTAAAAAAATCATTTTTTTTGTTTGAAGATTCATCACTTTAATTGAAAAGTCATCTCTTTGGATGAAAATTTATCTTATTTATTTGAAAATTCTAATGTTTGGATTAAAATTCATGTATTTTATTGAAAATTCGTCTTTCTGGATATGAAATTAATCGTCTTGACAGCAAATTGATATTTTTGATTGGAAATTTAACTTTTTAGTTCAAAATTAATCAATTTTTGAAGAAATTTAATTTTTTTTTTAGTTAAAAATATTATTGTTTGGGTGCATCTTTAATTATTTTTCCAGTCACCTCTTATGGTCGAAAATTCAGATATTTTGTCCAGCATTCGTCTCTTTGTTTTCCCTCTAATTGAAACTACATCCTTTTTTATTGAAAATGTACATTTTTGTTGACAATTTATCAGTTTTTTAGAAAATTCATCTTTTTGGTAGCAAATTAATCTTCATGGCTGAAAATTCATCTTTTTGGTTGAAATTTCAAACATAGTTCAAATTTCATTTAATTTGGTAGGAAATGAAATCTGTTTGGTAAAAAAAAACAACTGTGTGATTGAAAATTATTCTGTTTTGGTTGAGGATTCAACTATTTTGTTGAAAATTCATATTTTTTGGTTGAAAATTAAATTACTTTGTTGAAAGTGAAACTGCTTTGTAAAAAAATCTTTCTTTTTTGGTTGAAGATTCATGAAACTTTACTATTTTTTTGAAAAAATTATTTTGTTGTTAAAAATTCATGTTTTTAACTGAAAGTTTAACTGTTTCAGTTTTTATTAAGAATTTATTTATCTGAGTTGAAAATTCATGTACTTTGCTAAAAATTCATGTTTTTGGTTGAAGATTCATACAACTAGTTAAAAAGTCATCTCTTTTGTTGAAAATTTTATTAATTTGTTGAAATTTTTTCTTTTTTTGGTTGAAAGTTAATTAATTTTGTACTGAAAGTTTAAATTCCATTCTTTGTTAAAAATTTATCAGTTTTAGATGAAAATCACGTATTTTGTTCTTCATTTATCATTTTTGTGTTACAAATTCAACTATTTTTGTTGAAAATGATATGTTTTGGTTAAAGATTCAACTATTCAGTTGAAAATTTATGTTTTCGTTTAAAATTTATCTTTTTAATTCTTCCATTATTTAAAAAAAAATTATTTTTTAGTTGAAAATTCAATTATTTCGTTAAAAACTTATGTATTTTGTTGACAATTTGTCTTTTTGTGTTGCAAATTCATCTTCTATGGTTCAAAATTGAACTATTTGTTTGAAAATTATCCTTTTTGTTGAAAATTTATATTTTCATGTTAAAAATTCAACAGTTTTGTAGAAAATTCGTTTATTAAAGTATTCGTTGAGAATTCATTTTTTTATTGCAAATTTAACTACTTGGTTAAAATTTGCAAAAACTTTTTGTTAAAATTTAATTTTTTTGTTTGAAAATTCAATAATTTGATTAAATTTTTTCCGCTTTCTTGACTCAAAAATCATTCTCAGTTGCAAATACAACTTTGTTAATTAAAAATTCACCCTTTATGTTAGAATTCTTATCTGTTTTGTCGAAAGTTCAACTATTTTGTTGGAAATTCGTCTTTTTTGTTTTAATTTAATGGTTTTTTATTCAAAATAACAATATTTTAAATTTGAAATATCAATTTTACATTTTTCGTTAAGAAGTGATCTTTTTGGTTAAAAATGTAATTATTCTCTTAAAAATTCATCTTTTTGGGTAGAAAATTAATCTTCCCGTTTGAAGTTTCATCTTTTTCGCTAAAAATTGAACTATTTTGTTGAAAATTCTCTTTTCTGTTGGTAAAAAATAAATGTTTGTGACTGAAAATTTAACTATTTCATTTTTGTTTGAAAATTAAACTATTTGTTTGAAAATTCATCTTCGTTGGTAGAAAATTCAGCTATTTTTGTCGAAACCTAAACTATTTGGTTGAAAATTAACTTTTTTGTTGAAAATTAACTTTTTTGTTGAAAATTTTTATTGTTGGGTTGAAAATTCAACGATTATGTGGAGATTTGTCTTTCTGGTTAAATTCAGCTGCTTTTTATTTTATTTTTATTTTTTTGAAAATTTAATTATTTTGTTGAAAGTTGAACTACTTAGTTAAAAATTTCTTTCTTATGGTTGCAGATGTACCTATTTTGTTGAAAATTCATATTTTTTGGTAGAAAAGTCTTGGTCGAAGATTCATCACTTTGGTTGAAAATTTAACTATTTTGTTCAAAATTCGTTTTTTTTTTGTTAAGAATTAATTTTTTTAACTGAATTTTTTAAAATTAACTCGTAATGAATATTCATCTATAAAACTCCATCTACAAAAAAAATTAAAAAAAAAATTCTACAGAACATAGGGGGTCATTTATCGGTACTATTAATTTTGACCTTAAGGTCAGTTTTCGAGGTCCTTTGAAGGTCAAGAAGATTTTTTAAAATGACAATCCCTATTTTTGACTGCGGATTTAAAAAGAGCGGAAAATTTCACGTCAAAAATGTTATGTTAGAAATTTGCTTCTGTGACCTTAGAAAGGTCAAAAATCAAGGTCAAATGTCTAAAAAACGGTAAAATGCCCTTTTTTGGAATTATCGTGGTTTTCTGAGAATAACAAACGTTCAGGATGCTTTGAACAAGTCGATAAAATGTAAACGTGTGAACCAATTTGACCATCCTGACCTGCAGACAAATTTTGAAAGTCATTCGAAGATCTATATGATTTCATTTAAGGAAATACCTACCTTAAACTACGGATTTGAAACGAGCAAAAAATTTTACGTCAAAAATGTTCTATGGAAAATTTGTAAAATTGTGTACCATCTTGACGACCTTGAAAATTTATCAGAAGGTCAAGATCGTCAAGATGCAGTTTAACGTAGGGATTCCCTTTAAAAAAATCCTCTTGACCTTCAAATGACCTTGCAAATTTATTTGAAGGTCAAGATGGTTTTGTTGATTTGTATTAATTTGTTGGTTGGTTCACACTTTCACATTTTATCGACTTGTTAAAAGCATCTTGAACGTTTGCTATTCTCAGAAAACCACGATAATTCCAAAAAAGGGCATTTTACTGTTTTTTAGACATTTGACCTTGATTTTTGACCTTTCTAAGATCAGAAAAGCAAATTTCTCACGGAACGTTTTTGACGTGAAATTTTCCGCTCTTTTTAAATCCCCAGTCAAAAATAGGGGTTGTCATTTAAAAAAATCGTGTTGACCTTCAAATTACCTTAAATATACCGTTAAATGGCCCCCTATGTTCTGTACCATTTTTGTTTGAACAATTTTTTTGTTGATGGAGTATTTTACAGATATTTGAATCTATAGATTAAAATGGGTCACCCTGTATAATAGAGAGTTAAAAAGAATACTTAAAACTGTTACGCCTGAAATTCAGGAAGGTACCTAAATTCAGAAATGATCTTGAATTCAGTGAAAATGCATCCGGTCGGGTGTCCGTCCGTCGTAAGTTTTTTCCAACGAGGAGAATTGAGGAAAAATGAGGGGAGGTAAAGTATGAGAATTGAGGGGTAATGAGGGACGGGGAGGTAGGTAAAGTGAGAGGGAATAAGGGGAGAGAAAGTAGGGCAATTGAGGGGAAATAAGGGAAGAGAGATAAGTGAGGGGGTTAATAGGGAAGTGGAAGTGGGGGAAATTAGGGGTGGGTGAGTGGTGGAAATAAGGTGGGGTAGTAGGAGAAATGAGGGAAAGTAGGTGAAGTGAGGGTAAATAAAGGGTAAAACTAGAGGAAGCGAGGGGTTATATGAGGAGGGGAAGTAAAGGAGGAGGAGTGAGGGAGAAGGAAAAATGAGGGTAGGGTGAGTAGGGGAAAGTAGGGGAACTGATTAGAAATGATGGTCAGTAGGGGAAGGGAAATGAGGGCATGGGAAGGGAAGTGTAATAAGCGAGGAGAGTAGGAAGTAAAGGAGGAGAGTAGGAAGTAAAGGAGGAGAGTAGGACGTAAAGGAGGAGAAAGTAGAGGAGAAAGTAGAGGAGGAGGAAAGTGAGAAATGCGGAGGCAAAAGTTGAAGTGTGAGGAGGGGAAGTAGGGGAATGTAGGGAGAGGGAGGGGAGACGCATTATAGGAGCGGGAAGTATGAACGACTCAATTAACGTATGAGTACGCTACGAAAGTCTTTTTTGTAGGCGCGCAGCTCCTACGTTGACGATTTTTTTTTTCCAAAGGGCGCAATGTTGCGCTTGGGGTCCATCTGCGGCTTCTCGTTTACGAGATTGCGGGGAATGTAACACGTTCAAGAATATAGCGGAGTATTCGAATGGAATTTAGATGAGCTTCGCCGTTGGCGGATTAGCAATTTTATTACGGATAACTCGCTCTCTGCTCCACCAAATTCGACATGTGCATCAAGCGTGTGAATGTGAACCGCGTGCCGAATTTACCAATGAAAGTCAAGCCGGGAAAAAAAAAGTTTAACTGACGATCGTTGGGTAAAAAAAACCTTTGACACGTGTCGGCTCGAAAAATGCGATGCAGCAACTATATATTTCGGATCATTCCACGAAGCGATTTGGCAAATTGTCAAACGAATGCAAAAAGCGGGAGTGATAAAGGAAAATTGTACTTTTTATTGCTCGGTGCGAACCAGGGTTTCGGGATTGTGAATAAAATGGAGGAAAACATTCTTTGAGGCATTCTTTGATTTTTCACTGCGTGAAAAAAAAAAAAATAAATAAAAATTAAAAATAAATAAATTTTTTAAATAGAAAGAAATTAAATATTCAAAAATGCGCTCCAAAATTTATATAATATTTTAATGTAATTTTTAATCATTTAAAAAAGGCCCGTTTGTTTAAATAATTGTTTATGCTAAAAAATTTGGCTTCTTTGCAACAGAATCGTAATAAAGATTTCCTTTCAATATACTTTATATGTTTCCATATCCTCAGCCCTATTATTTAATAAAATCTTCATCCTTTAAACAAATTAAATTTGTTTCAACAATATTTTTTCCAGAAATTTTGGAATTTTTTTTTCTGCTATAAATATTATAACTCTCTCATTAAAATACGATTAAAAATTTTCAAATCTTGGCAATTCTTTGAAATTCTTAGAAGTCCCTTAAAATTTCATTCTAGCTCATTTATTCCCTGAAGTTCTCAAGAAATTATTTGAAATATCCTAAAATCCCTTAAAATCTTTAAATTGAATTTTTAACAAAAAAAAAAATGAGTTTTCAACCAAATAATTCGATTTTCAAACAAAAGATGAATTTTTAACCAAGAAGATTAATTCTCTATCAAAAAAGATTAAATTTAAACAAAATACGTCAATTTTCAATATAAGTATAAGTTTTGAACCAAAAATGGATTAATACAATTTTCAGTTTAAAAATTAGTTTTTGTCAACAAAAAAAAAAAACAAAAAAAAACAATTCTCATAAAAATAGTTAGATTCTCAACGAAAAAAAAAGAATTTTTAACCAAATTGATGAATTTTCAATTAATAAGATTAATTTTCAATCAATAAAATTGATTTTCTACCACGAAAGATTAATTTTTCTAGTTAAATTTTTTTAAATAGTTAAATTTGTTGAAAAAATAAATTCTCAACCAAAGCAATGTATTTTCAACGAAAAAAATAAATTTTCAATCAAGAAGATTAATTTTCTACAAAAAAGACGATTTAAAAAAAAAGACGTCAATTTTTAACTAAAACAGATCAATTTTCAACCGAAAATGGAATAATAAAATTTTCAGTTGAAAAAAATTAGTTTTCATAAAAAAAGGAATTCCCAACAAAATAGTTAAATTTTCAACCGAAGAAATTAATTTTCAACCAAACAGTTGAATTTTCAACAAGGGAGAATTATTTTCAACCAATAAGACAATGTTCTACCAAGAAGATTAATTTTTCTAAGAAAAAGATAAATTTTCAACAAAGTACATGAATTTTCAAACAAAAATTGAATAGGCCAATTATCAGTTTAAAAAATATTTGTCAACAAAGAAAAAACGAATTTTTAACAAAACAATTAATGTCCAAATAAAAGGTAATTCTTAACCAAATAAATAAATTTTAATCCAAAAAAATTAATTTTCAATCAAGAAGATTAATTTTCTACCAAAAAAGATGAAATTCAACAAAATACGTCAATTTTCAACTAAAAACGATACATTTTGAACCAAAAATAGAATAAGAAAAATTTCCAGTTGAAAAAATTAGTTTTCATAAAAAAACTAATTCTCAACAAAATATATTTTCAACCAAAGAAATGAATTTTCAATCAAAAAGATGAATTTTCAACCAAGAAGATAATTTTTCAACCACGAAGATAATATTTCTACCAAAAAATATCAATCTTTCACAAAATACTTGAAATTTTAAGTAAATAGTTGAATTTTCCTTTAAAAACGAATTTTTAATCAAATTTATGAATTTTTAACTGAAAAAAAATTATATTAAAACATGGAATAGTTAAATTTTCAGTTGAAAAAATTAATTTTCTACCAAAGAAATGAATTTTGAAACAAGCAGATTAACATTTTACCAAAAGAGACCATTTTTTTTGAAATTTTCAACAACAAAAAAAGATAAATTTTACAACCAAAGATGGAATAGTTAAATCTTCAGTTTCAAACATTAATTTTCAATTAAAAAAAAAACGAATTTTGAACAAAATAGTTACATTTTCAATGAATTTTTAGCAAAGAAGAATAATTTTTTTTTACCAAAACAGACCATTTTTTTTTAATTTTCAACAAAAATAAAAGATAAATTTTACAGCCAAATATGGAATAGTTAAATCTTCAGTTTAAAACATTAATTTTCCATTTAAAAATAAAAATGAATTTTGAACGAAATAGTTAAATTTTGAAGCAATGAAATGAATTTTTAACCAAATTGATGAATTTTCAACCAAGAAGATTAATTTTCAATCAACAAAATTTATTTTCTACAAAAAAGATTAATTTTTCTAAAAAAAAAGACAAATTTTCAAACAAAATACAAGAATTTTCAACTAAAGAATATAAAATTTCAACCAAAAATGGAATAGTTAAATTTTTTGAAACAAATATAAATTTTCAACCAAAAAAATGTGTTTTCAACGAACAAATATTAATTTTCAATCCAGAAGATTAATTTTCTACAAAAAAGACGAAATTCCAACAAAATACGTCAATTTTCAACTAAAACAGATAAATTTTCAACCAAAAATGGAATAATAAAATTTTCAGTTGAAAAAAATTAGTTTTCATAAAAAAAGGAGTTCCCCAAAAAATAGTTAAATTTTCAACCAAAGAAATTAATTTTCAACCAAATAGTACAATTTTCAACAAGAAATATTAATTTTCAACCAATAAGACAATGTTCTACTAAGAAGATTAATTTTTCTAAGAAAAAAATAAATTTTCAACTAAGAAGATAAATTTTCAAAAAAAAATGGAATAATTACATTTGCAATTAAAAAAATTAATTTTTAACCAAAAAAAAATGAATTTTCAATGAAGAAGATTAATTTTCTACCAAAAAAGATGAAATTTCAACGAAATACGTCAATTTTCAACTACAAAAAATACATTTTGAGCCAAAAATAGAATAATAAAATTTCCAGTTGAAAAAAATTAGTTTTCATAAAAAAAGAACGAATTCTCAACAAAATTATATTTTCAACCAACAAAATTATATTTTCAACCAAAAAAATGAATTTTCATTCAAAAAGATGATTTTTTAACCAAGAAGATCATTTTTCAACCAATAAGACAATATTTCTACGAAAAAAGATCAATTTTTCACAAAATACTTGAAATTTTAAGTAAATAGTTGAATTTTCCTTTAAAACAACGAATTTTTAATCAAATCTATGAGTTTTCAACTGAAAAAATTAAAATTATATTAAAACATGGAATAGTTAAATTTTCAGTTCGAAAAATTAATTTTCGACCAAAGAAATGAATTTTGAAACAAGCAGATTATCTTTTTACCAAAAGAGACCATTTTTTTTTAATTTTCAAGGAAAAAAAAATAAATTTTACAACGATAGATGAAATAGTTAAATCTTCAGTTTAAAACAATAATTTTCAATTTAAAAAAAGCAAATTTTGAACAAAATAGTTAAATTTTCAACCAATAACATGAATTTTTAACAAAGAAGAATAATTTTTTTTACCAAAACAGACCATTTTTTAAAATTTTCAACAAAAAGAAGATAAATTTTACAACCAAAGATGGAATAGTTAAATCTTCAGTTTAAAACATTAATTTTCAATTTAAAAATAAAAATGAATTTTGAACGAAATAGTTAAATTTTCAAACAAAGAAATGAATTTTTAACCAAATTAATGAATTTTCAACCAAGAAGATTAATTTTTATTCAACAAAATTAATTTTCTACCAAAAAGAATAATTTTTCTAAAAAAAAAGACAAATTTTCAAACAAAATATAAGAATTTTCAACTACAGAATATAAAATTTCAACCAAAAATGGAATAGTTAAATTTGTTAAAAAAAAATAAATTCTCAACCAAAAAAATGTATTTTCAACCAAAAAAATTAATTTTCAATCAAAAAGATTAATTTTCTACAAACAAGACGAAATTTCAAAAAAATACGTCAATTGTCAACTAAAACAGATAAATTTTCAACCAAAAACGGAATAATATAAATTTTCAGTCGAAAAAATTAGTTTTCATAAAAAAAGGAATTCCCCCAAAAATAGTTAAATTTTCAACCAAAGAAATAAATTTTCAACCAAATAGTACAATTTTCAACAAGAAAGATTAATTTTTAACCAATAAGAGAATGTTCTACTAAGAAGATTAATTTTTTTAAGAAAAAAATAAATTTTCAACTAAGAAGATAAAATTTCAACGAGAAATGGAATAATGACATTGGCAGTTAAAAAAATTAATTTTCAACCAAAAAAATGAACTTTCAATCAAGAAGATTAATTTTCTACCAAAAAAGACGAAATTTCAACAAAATAGGTCAATTTGCAACTAAAAAATATACATTTTGAACCAAAAATAGAATAATAAAATTTCCAGTTGAAAAAATTAGTTTTCATAAAAAGAATGATTTCTCAACAAAATAAATTTTTAACCAAAGAAATGAATTTTCAATCAAGAAGATTAATTTTATACAAAAAAGACGAAATTTCAACAAAATACGTCAATTTTCAACTAAAACAGATAAATTTTGAACAAAAAATGGAATAATGCAATTTTCAGTTAAAAAAAAATTAGTTTACAAAAAAAAGGAATTTCCAACAAAATAGTTAAATTTTCAACCAAAGAAATTAATTTTCAACCAAATAGATGAATTTTCAACAAGAAAGACTAATTTTCAACCCTTAAGACAATGTTCTACCAAGAAGATTAATTTTTCTAAGAAAAAAATAAATTTTCAACTAAGAAGATAAAATTTCAACCAAAAACGGAATAATTACATTTGCAGTTAAAAAAATTAATTTTTAACAAAAAAAAATGAATTTTCAATGAAGAATATCATTTTTCAACCAATAAGACAATATTTCTACCAAAAAAGATCAATTTTTTACAAAATACTTGAAATTTTAAGTAAATAGTTGAATTTTCCTTTAAAAAACGAATTTTCAGTCAAATCTAAGAATTTTCAACTGAAAAAAAAATTATATTAAAACATGGAATAGTTAAATTTTCAGTTAAAAAAATTAATTTTCGACCAAAGAAATGTATTTTTTAACAAGAAGATTAACTGTTTACCAAAAGACACAATTTTTTTAGAAATTTTCAACAAAAAAAAAGATAAATTTTACAACCAAAGATCGAATAGTTAAATCTTCAGTTTAAAACATTAATTTTCAATTTAAAAAAAAAAACGAATTTTGTACAAAATAGGTAAATTTTCAACCAAAGTAATGAATTTTCAACCAAAAAGATGAATTTTTAACAACAACAAAAATTTTTTTTACCAAAACAGACCATTTTTCTTTAAATTTTCAACAAAAAAAGAGATAAATTTTACAACCAAAGATGGATTAGTTAAATCTTCAGTTTAAAACATTAATTTTCAAATTAACAATAAAAATGAATTTTTAACGAAATAGCTAAATTTTCAACCAAAGAAATTAATTTTTAACCAAAAAGATGAATTTTTAACAAAGAAGAATAATTTTTTTACCAAAAAATATGAATCGTCAACAGAAAACTTAATTTTCCTTCAAATCGTTGAATTTGCAACCAAATAGTTGAATTTTCTATCAATTTATTGAAAATTGAATTAAAAAAAAAATAAATATCGGTGAATAGAAGTGGAATAATTATCAATATTTTGAAGCAATTTTCAATTATTTGAACAAGTTTGATTTGTTTAAATAATTGTTTATTTTCAAAAAGACGGCTTTTTTATAACAAAATGAAAATGAAAGTTGTCTTTTTTTACATTATATACGTTTTGAATACCTCATATTAATTATTATAATATATTTATGATAATATTATAATATTATTAATTTATTATTATAAACAGTTTTATTATTTAACAAAGCCTTATGTAATGTATTTTTTTGTTACAGGTGAGCTTCACTTCCGTTCGTTTCTGTAATGTTCTCTGACAAGTACCAACCTCGTAAGCAGACTTTCAGTCACATCTATTTTTTAAATTTATTCATAATTAGTTGAAAATTTTATGATTTTTTCAAACAAATTTAATAAACAAATGCATTAATCAGGATTTTGTCGTCAGAAAAATTATTTTTTTTATGTCAACTTTTTAATTAGGAACTTTTTGATAATTTCAGCAAAATTCATAATTTTTTCATCAATTCCATGATTTTTTTAAACAAATGCATTATTGGGGCATCTTTCGACGGAATTTTTTTTTTCGATTTCAAACTTTTTAATTGGGATTTACATAATAAATTTAACAAAATTCATAATTAGTTAATAAATTTTATGATTTTTTAAACAAATTTAATAAACATATGCATTATTTGGGTATTTGTTGACAAAAAAGATTGTTTTTTCAATCTCAGTCCTTTCAGTTTGTTTCTCAGAATTTTTCCGTCGACAGATGCCCTAATAATGTATTTGTTTATTAAATTTTGTTGAAAAAGCATAAAATTGATCAGAAAATTATGAATTTTGCTGAAATTATCATGAAATTCCTATTTAAAGAAGTTGACATCGAAAAAAATTATTTTTTCTGCCGACAAATGCCTGATTAATGTATTTGTTTATTAAATTTGTTTGAATAATCATTGAATTTATCAACTAATTATGAATATTGCTAAAATTGTCATAAAGTTCCTAATTAAAAAAATTAACATAGAAAAAAACAAATTTTTCTGTCGAAAAATGCCTGAATAATGCATTTGTTTATTAAATTTGTTTTCAAAAATAATAATATTAATCAACAAATTATGAATTTTGCGAAAATTATCATAAAGTTCCTAATTGAAAAAATTGACATCGAAAAAAACGAATTTTTCTATCGAAAAATGCCTGATTAATGCATTTGTTTAAAAAAATCATAAGATTAATCAACAAATTATGAATTTTGCGAAAACTATCATAAAGTTCCTAATTAAAAAAATTGACATCGAAAAAAACGAATTTTTCTATCGAAAAATGCCTGATTAATGCATTTGTTAATTAAATTTGTTTTAAAAAATCATAGGAATAATCAACAAATTATGAATTTTGAGTAAATTATCATAAAGTTCCTAATCAAAAAAATTAACATCAAAAAAAATTTCTGTCAAAAAATGCCTGAGTAATGAATTTTGTTATTAAATTTGTTTTAAAAAATAATAAGATTAATCAACAAATTATGAATTTTGCGAAAATTATCATAAAGTTCCTAATTTAAAAAATTTACATCGAAAAAAACGAATTCTTCTATTGAAAAATGCCTGATGAATGCATTTGTTTAAAAAAATCATAGGATTAATCAAAAAATTATGAATTTAGCGAAAATGATCATAAAGTTCCTATTTAAAAAAATGACATCGAAAAAAACGAATTTTTCTGTTGAAAAATGCCTGAATAATGCATTTGTTTACTAAATTTGTTTATAGTATAAACAATTACAATCTTAAGAGGATTTTTTTTTATAATATTGTTTTCATTCAAATTTCTTGCAATATGATTTGAAAAAATGTAAAATTATGCATAATAGTAGAAAAACATTCTTTAACAAATAATTTGTTTATAAAATTTTTGTTTTGTTTATTATGTAATATTGGAAAATCTTTAACTAATGTCATGCTATGAAATTTAGGCAAATTCAAGAATTTTCCTTCTATTAACGAACAGCAGGAACGTCAAATAGAAAAATGGTCATTTTTTCGTCATATTTGTTTATTTATAAAAAAATTTAAAGCCTAATTTCAAAATCAGGCTCGACAGCTCTCTTCGAAATCTTATCAGCTTTTTATTCAATTTTTTTTTGTCCAAAGCGGTCAATATATTTGGACTGTACGTTATTTTGAGCCAAAAAAGTAATTTTTTCCCCACTATGCTTATAGAATAATTATGCTTATAGAATAATTATGCTTATAGAATAATTATGCTTATAGAATAATTATGCTTATAGAATAATTATGCTTATAGAAGAATTATGCTTATAGAATAACTTATAGAATGTAAAACTACCATGTGAGCAGTATAAAGCCTGGAATTTTTTTTTAAAGATTTAATTTACTCCCAACTTTGCCAAAACTCACCCCTGAAGACACTAAAAAGTAATTTTTAAGTGTCTTTTTTGAATTTTATGAAAGTGAAATGAAAATTTAAGTGGCAAATTGTATAAAAAGTTTTATTATGCAAATATGAAAAATATTGCCCTCAAAATAAATATTTTTCCCCTTTTTACCCTCAATAATCCATGAAAAATTAGATTTTCTTTCTTTAAAACTATTTCTTTCAATATAAAGAAATTTATATTAAATATTTTTAATAATCAATTTTAAAAGAAGAAAATGTAATTTTCAATGGATTATTAAGGGTGAAAAGGGGAAAAATGTTTATTTTAAGGGCACTATTTTTCATATTTGTATAATGACTTTTTTTATATAATTTGCCACTTAAATTTTCATTTTACTTTTTTTCATTTTACTTTTACATTTTTTATTAAAAAAAAAATTCCAGGCTTTGTATTGCTCACATGGTAGTTTTACAGTATCGTTGTAAAGTACCCTTAAACATTTTTTTTAATCTCAAAAAATTAGGAAAATTTTCTTTCACTTCACAAAATCAGAAGAATAATTTTTTTGGACCACCCTACTATACCACTGTCCCTAAGTTTATAAAACCATACCAAAAATATATAAGCATTGATATGCTTTTCATTCCAAATTGTCTCCTTATCACACAAACACCCTATTCCCTAAAATGAGCGAAAACCCATATTTTCCTCTGTTTCACACAGATGTCTCATATCCAATTCCGATCCGACACCATCTGTGGAGTTCGAAACGTAATCAGCCCTTCATCAATCGATGATGCATTGCCATCGATCGTGAATCATCGGATTGCGATGTTGTGCAAAAGAGGCTAGATATGCGTAATGGCAGTATCATGGTATTATTCACAGAGCAAAATTCGAGGGTTTGTCTTATCCCGGGGGTTGGGTTGGGGTGGGAATGGAAGGGCGAAACGAGGGTGGCCAATGTTTTTGGTATGATTTGTAGCTTGAATATACGCGCCAATGCATGACTTGTTACGTTTACAATTCTTTACGAGTCGATTTAGGGCGAAATTACTCTGCAGCTCGTGCAATATCACTTGCATCGCTAAAGCCCAACACCCTTTTAAATTCAAAACTTTCTGCACCCCACCGTCCCAGTTTTACATGACACCCCCAACTATGTATACACATGTCACGCATAAAAAAATAGCGTCAGAGCTATTTTCGAAACTGAAGAAAATTTTACGCATTGCGGTTAGCGGTAAATATTTATGTGGTCGGCAAAGGGTGAAGCAAAAATAGATGACTTTCAGCTTTTGGAGAATTCTTTTTGCGAACTCTGTCCGTTCATTTCATGAGAGTATCTACAGTTTGAATCATATTCTTATTTCTCTTATTTAGATTATGTTAAGGAAGCTGGTTTTGAAAAATAAATATTTTGCGCAGTTCTTAAAATACTCATACTACTCTGAATAAATCTACATAACTCCAAGTAAGTACCACACATCTCCCTTCAAATTCCATAAGAATCCTCAGAACTCCATATATCTCCATTAATTACGCATAACTCCATAGCACTCCACACATCTTCAAAAATTTACACAAAACTCTATATTACACCTCTATATACACCAATTCAATATAACTCCACACAAAGTGTATAAAATTCCATATAACTTTACGCATATTACACAATACACACACACCTCTACGTCACTCTAAATTAATTCATACAACTCAAAAAAGATTTTCCACGTCTCCAAACAACACCAGTCATTCCACAAAACTCATATACTTCCATGTCACTCTGAAGAAATACACTATACAACTCCCCTCATATACCATAAATATCCACACAAATTCTATATAACTTCATACAAATTACATAAAATTCCATATAACTCTACGTACATTACACAATACTCACACACCTCTACGCGACTTTAGATAAATTCACACAACTTCATTAAAATGTTCCACATCTCCAAACAACACCACACATTCCACAAAACTCGTATACTTCCACGTCTTTAGCGCCAGAGCTATTTTCGAAACTGAAAAAATTTTTACGCATGACGGTTAGCGGTAAATATTTATGTGGACGGCAAAGGGTGAAGCAAGAATAGATGACTTTCAACTTTTAGTGAATTCTTTTTTCGAACTCTGTCCGTTCTTTTCATGAGAGTATCTACAGTTGTAATATTATTCTTATTTCTGTCATTTAGATTATGTTAAGGAAGCTGGTTTAAAAAAATATATATTTTCCGCAGTATTTAAGCTACTCATACTACTATAAATAAATGTACATAACTCCAAGTACCACACATCTCCCTACGAATTCCATAAAAATCCTCAAAACTCCATACATCTCCATGAATTACACATTACTCCATATGACTCCACACATCTTCGAAAATGGATACATAACTCTATATAAATTCCACACATCTATAAAAATTCCATATATCTATACAAATTCCATAAAACTCCACATAATTCCACACATCTCCATAAATTACACATATCTCTGCATAAATTCCACACATCTACATTAATTCCACACAACTCTATATAATTTTCACACATTCCGTATCCCTCCACATACGTTGCACAAAAAACACACACACCTTCACACTAGTTCGGCTGGTTTTCAGAAAAAAGATGGTTTTAAAAAATAAATATTTTAAGCAGTATTGAAATTTTGTTTTATAAGTAAATTTTGAAGGGTATTTTGTTTCTAGATTCTAAATTCGCTTGTAATTAAACGACAGTAACACTACTGATGGTACTCTAAATAAATCCACATAACTTCAAGTAAACACCACACATCTTCAAGTAAACACCACACATCTCCATACAAATTTCATGAAAATGCCCAAAACTAATTTATTATATTCTATTATTTATATATTATATTATTATATAATTTAACAAATTTGTTAAAAAGTAATTACTTTTTATTAAAAATACTCTCTTCTAACTATTTTGTCTAAAAATAACTTTTTTTTTGTTAATTCATTTCTTCAGTTGAAAATTAAATAATTGCAAATTCCTTTCTTTTTGTTAAAAATTAATTTTTTGAACTGAAAATTTAACTATTTGCTTTTTAATTGAAAATTTATATTTTTGCGTTGAAAATTAAACTACTTTAGTGGAAAATTGAACTATTTGGTTAAAAATTCAACTTTTTGGTTGAAAATAAACATCATTGGGTTGAAGATCAAACTGTTTCGTAGAATATTCGTCTTTTTAGTAGAAGATTAATATTCTTGGTTGAAAATTCATTTTTTTGTATTAAAATTTATTTATTTGGTTAAGAATTAACTTTTATTTGGATATTAATTGTTTTGTTAAAAATTCGTTTTTTTTTTGTTGACAAATATTTTTTAAACTGAAAATTGGCCTATTCAATTTTTGTTTGTAATTCATGTATTTTGTTGAAAATTTTTCTTTTTTGACAGAGAATTCATCTTATTGGTTTAAAATTAATCTTTTTGTTGAAAATGTATTTCTCTGGTTAAAAATTCAACTATTTTGCAGGAATCTTTTTTTTTGTAGTTAAAAATCAGTTCTTTAACTGGAAATCTATTAATTCTATTTTTGCTTGAAAATTTATGTTTTTTAGATCAAAATTCATGTATTTTGTTGGAAGTTCTTCTTTTTTGGTAGTGATTTAAGCTTCTTCGTTGAAAATCAATTTTTTTGGTTGAAAATTTATTTCTTTGGTTCAGAATTGAACGATTTTGTGAGATTTTTTTTCTTGACAAAAATTGTTTCTGTTAACCAACAAATTAATTATTCCCTTTAACTGCAAATTTGATTATTTCTTTCAACTGAAAATTTGATCATTTAATTATTGATTGAAATTTCGTCTTTTTAGTAGAAAATTAAACTTCTTGATTGAAAATTCATTTTTTTGTTGAAAATTCATTCTTTTTTTGGTTAAAATTAACTTGTTCTTTTTTGAAGATTAATCTATCTGGTAGAAAGTTAATCTTTGTTTAAAATTCATCTTTTTGGGTGAAAATTAAACTAATTTGGTAAAAATTTGAATCTTTTGTTGAAAACTCGTTTTTTTTGGTTGAAAAGTAATTTTTTAACTGGAAATTTACCTATTAAATTTTTAGTAAAAAAAGTATTTTTTTTTTGTAAATTCGTCTTTTTTGGCAGTCAATTAATCTTCTTGGTTGAAAATTAATCTTTTTGTTCAAAATTTATTTCTTTGGTGAAAAATTCAATATTTTGCAAGAAGTTGTTTTATTGATAAAAAATGAATTCTTCAACTGAAAATTTAATTTTTCCATTTTTGGTTGAAAATTTCTCTTTTTTAGATGAAAATTCATGTATTTGTTGAAAATTCTTTTTTTTTGTATAGATTTATTCTTCTTGGTTGAAAATAAATCGTTTTGGTTAAGAGTTCATTTCTTTGGTTACAAATTCAACTATTTTATGAGAATTTGTTTTTTGATAAAAATGAATTTTTCAACTGAAAATGTAATTATTCCATTTTTGGTTAAAAGTTTATCTTTTTGGATGAAAATTCATGTATCTCGTTGAAAATTCGTCTGTTTAGTAGAAACGTGATTTTGGTTGGAAATTCATTTTTTTTTTGGTTAAAAATTGAACTATTTGGTTAAGAATTCATTTTTTTTTTGGTTGAAGATTCATCAGTTTAGTTGAACAATCTTTGATAAGAAAAAGCGAATTTATTTAATTTTCAACAAAATAGTTTAATTTTTATCCAATTAGTTTAATTTGCGCCCAAAGACGTAATTGTTAATTTTCAACCAAAGAAATGAATTTCCAAACAAGAAAAAGATTGTCAATAAAAAAAATTAATTTTCTATCAAAAAGACAAATTTTCAACAAAATACATAAATTTTCATATAAAAAACATAAATGTTCGACCAAAAATTGAATAATTGAATTTTCATTTAAAAAATTATATTTTAACCAAAAAAAATGAATTCTCACAAAATTGTTGATTTTTCAACCAAAGAAATAAGTTTTCAACCAAATAGATTCATTTTCAATCAAGAAGATTAAATCTCTAACAAAAAAGACGAATTTTCAACAAAAGATTTACATTTTAAACAAATAAGTTAATTTTTACCAAAAAAGATGCATTTTTAACCAAAAAGACGAATTTTCAAAATAAAAGTTATTTTATAACCAAAGAAATAAATTTTAACAAAAAAAAAAAGTTTTTAACCAATAATAATAATCTTCTACCAAAAAGACGGCTATTCTACAATACAGTTGAATTTTTAACCCAAAAATATTAGTTTCCAACCAAAAAGTTGAATTTTCAACCAAATATTCCAATTTTTCACCAAACGTAGTTAAATTTTAATTAAATTTACAGTTAAAAAATTTTAATTTTTAACAACAAAAATTGGCAATAATTTAATTTTAACCAAAGAAATTAATTTTTGACAAAAAAGTTAATTTTAGACAAATTAGTTGAATTTTCTACCAAAAAGATTCATTTTCAAACCAAGAAGATGAATTGAAAAAAATAGTATTTTTAATAAAAAGTAATGACTTTTTCATAGAACTCCACATAATTTCCACAGAACCTACAGTATTTAATTTTTATAATATTTTGATTTCTATTATTTTCATTGTTTTAAGGAAGTCGCTTTTAAAAAATAAATATTTTACGCAATATTGTAATTTTTCTTAAGTTTATATAAGCAAATTTAGAAGGGCATTTTAAGCTTGTTTTTCGTTGTAGTCTGAATTCGCTTGTAACTAAAAGACAGTAATTCAGTCCTGATTTTATCTTCCTATTGCATTTACAATTTTTGCATAAGGCGCATCTTGTACACTAATTTAGCCGGATTGGATCTTAATGACCTGTTTTGCGATCAAGTGGAACGGCTGCAAAGTTGAAGGTTAATGCTGAATTCAAATTAGGGCTCCTTAGCATCACCTTATCTTTGATGGGGGCGTCAAGACTGAGGGCATTTCGAGATAGTTATCGCGGAATAAAACGTTTTCAGGGAAGAGCGAGGTTAAGGCCAGCTAGCAGGGTTGCGTCTTTTACGCGAGATAAAAGAATAAAAGCTGGCACAAAGAAGCTTAAAAAGACGGAAGAAAGCAATTTGCATAATTATTGCTACTTCTTAGACTCAAACTTCCGAGTCTGGGCGCGTCAACGACGTAAAAATTACTCTCCTTTGCTGAATAGTAAAATGTAGCCATTCATTCATTTCCCTTTACTTCATTTTCAATATTAAAAGAGTATTGAGTCTTTATTCTGCTTGAAATTGGTTCCTTATTCAGAATTAAATTTGATATTTTGTAGCACAAGTGTTCACAAATTCCACAAAAATTCTATGAAATTCTATATTACTCCGTACACATTACACAATACTCAACTTCATTTATACTCAAGAACATTACAAAAATTTTCAACGCCTCCAAACACCACACATTCCAGAAAACACTGCCACGTCACTCTAAAGAAATATACTATACAACTCCCACCATATCCCATAAAAATCCGCACAAATTCAGAAAAACTCCACACAAACTGCATAAAATTCCATATAACTCTACACACATTACATAATACACAAACACATTTACGTGACTCTGAATAAATTCATACAACTCAACATAAATGTTCCACTTCTCCAAACAACACCACACTTTCCACAAAACTCATATCCTCTCATATCGCTCTAAAGAAATTTACTATACAACTCCGCCCATATCCCATAAAAATCCTCACAAATTCAATATAACTCCACACAAATTTCATAAAATTCCATATAACTCTACACACACTACACAATACTCACACACCTCGACGTGACTCTGAATAAATTCATACAACTGCACACAAATTTTTCACGTGTCCAAACAATACCACACATTCCACAAAACTAATATACTCACATGTTACTCTAGAGAAAGAGACTGTACAGCTCCCCCTATATTCCATAAAAATCCACACCAATCGAATATAACTCCACACAAATTGCATAAAATTCCTTATAACTCTACACACATTACACAATACTCACACACCTCTACGCGACTCTAGATAAATTCACATAACTTCATAAGAATTTTCCGCGTCTCCAAACAACACCACACATTCCACAAAACTCATA
>CAKNYM010051800.1:133564-163912 GCA_932195095.1 Andricus curvator | reverse complement strand
AATTGAACCATTTCGTTGAAAAATCAACTACTAAATTTTTTTACTTGGTCTATTTTTCTTTTTTGATCAAATAAGTGTCACGTGTGAATAAGCCTAAATGAAATCCCTTTTTTACGGATAAAAAACCCCCTGTTTGACCTAAAATTGAACTTCTGAATCGCTGTGAGCCCTGAGATAGGGATGAAATTAATTGCCTTAATTTCTACTAAAGACAGGGAAGGAGGAGGATATTTTGAATATATATAGGTGGGTTGGGAGAGAGTTAAATTTCGAGATTCGAGGCTTTTCCGAGCTCCTTGGGTGCCTGTCTAGAACATGCCAAAGGGGTATAATCGAATCTTCGTCTCTGTGACCTCTCCATTTCACCTCGCTCGTTGGCAAAGCGCTTCACTTGGCTGAATCCAGAAACTGAATTATATTCGGAGACGAAAATATCGGTACATGAATCGGTGTCTCAAATTTGCGAGAATTTGCTAGAATGGCGAAATTTTCATCCTCCGCATTTCTACGTCTGTTCTCTATACGCTTTTCTAATTAAACCTTCAAACTCGTAAAGGAAACTAAAATGAATTTCATGCCTGATTAAATTTCTCATTTGAAATTTTTTACCAAACTTTATGTTTTTCGATACGTAATTTTCTTAATTTGGAATAAAAAATATCGATAAAAAATCGAAGGTGAAACAAGTAGTCGAATTTTCAACCAAAATATACTTTTAAAAGAAGATCAGCCTTCTCATCGGTAATGTAAACAGATGCGATAATCGTCGTCACTCGAAGGTTCGTAGACATAACAGGATTAGTAGACGACGCGACACATGCACATGACGGCTCATGCATTTGTGACGTCACGTCTTCATATCTACTTTTTAATATAGGATAGTTGATTTTTTAAATAAATCAGATAAATTTTTAACCAAAAATGGAATAGTTAATATTTCAGCAAAAAAGGATTTTGATTATCAATCAAAAATAGTTGAATTCAACAGCAAAAAGATGAATTTTCAACAAAATATTTGAATTTTCAACCGAAACGGATTAATAATTAGCCAAACAGTTTCATTTTAAACCAAAAAGATGAAATTTCTACCAAAAGATTTACATTTTTCAAGATTAAACCAATTTTTCAAAAAACAAAAATTAGCCCCAGCCGAATTCTGTACGATCGCAGTAACTTATCAGTATGAATCTTCTCATCGGTAATGCAAGCAGATGCGATAATCGTCGTCACTCGAAGGCACTCGCCTTCGACAGTTGAGTTTTTAACAAAAAAATGAAATGAATTTCCTATTCAAAAGGACAAATTTTCAACAAAACAGTTGAATTTTTGACCAAAAAATATGACTCTTTAACAAAATACTTCAATGTTTAATAAAACAGTTAATTTTTCAACAAAATATTTTAATTTTTAATCGAAGAAATGAATTTTCAATTAAAAACTCAATTTTCAACCAAAAATAGGAATTTTCAATTAAAAACTTAATTTTCCACCAAATATTTGAATTTTAAACTCATAAAGATACATTTTTAACAAAAAATAAAATAGTTAACCCAAAAAGATTTTCGTTATCAATCAAAAATACTTAAATTCAACCAAAAAAGATGAAAATTTTCAACAAAACATATGAATTTTCCACGAAATAGTTGAAGATTCAACTAGTAAAGATATATTTGCAACTAAAAGTGGAATAGTTAAATTTTCAGTTAAAAAATTTATGTTTAAGTAACGAAATACGAATTTTGAACAAAGGAGGGGAATTTTCAATGGAAATTATGAGTCTTAAACTAAGAAGATTAATTGTCTACCAAAAAGACGAATTTTCAACAAATACTGTGAATTTTCCACCAAATAGTTGAATTTTCAACTAAAGAAGATACATTTTCAACCTAACGGATGAATTAAAAAAAAGAGCACAGGATGAATTCATTAAAATTTATTAAGCTTAAATAAATTTGTCAAAAAACCAAAATTAGCCCCAGCCGAATTCTGTACGACCGCAATAACTTATCAGTATAAATCTTCTCATCGGTAATGTAAACAGATGCGATAATCGTCACTCGAAGGCACTCGCCTTCGACAGTTGAGTTTTTAGCAAAAAAAGTAAAATTATTTCCTATTCAAAAGGACAAATGTTCAACAAAAGCAGTGGAATTTTTTACCAAAAAATATGACTCTTTAACAAAATACTTCAGTGTTTAATAAAACAGTTAATTTTTCAACAAAATAGTTTAATTTTTAATCAACGAAATGAATTTTCAATTAAAAACTCAATTTTCAACCAAAAATAGGAATTTTCAATGAAAAACTTAATTTTTTACCAAATAGTTGAATTTTCAACTAATAAAGATACATTTTTAACAAAAAATGGCATAGTTAACCAAAAAACTTTAATATTATAGTTCAGATAGGAAAGTTGTATTTATTATTAAATATTTTATTGCTGCGCGTATGTTTTTATGTAAACTAAAAAATAGTCAAACTCTAAATTTTTTATGGCAAGAATTTGAACAAATAAGCATTGTTTTAAATTTTCAAAGTATCGTAGGAAAAAGTTGTTGGGAATATATATTTCGTTGATTCCGTAAGCAAATTGAGCATATTCTTTGAAAAATGGCCAAACTCTCAATTTGCTCGTGAAAATTGTTTAAATAATTAATAAACCTTGGAAATTTGAAAATCATAATAGAAAAAGGTCATCGGAAATATATTTATAGTTAATTTTTAAGTAATTGACCCTATTTGTTGAAAAATAGCCAAACTCTGAATTTGTTTATGAAAGTTGTTTAAATAATTGATAATTATTGTAAATTTGCAAAGCCTCGTAGAAAAGAGTTATTTGAAAAACATTCTTTATTGATTCCGTAAACAAATTGTGCCTATTCCTTGGAAAATAGCCAAACTCTGAATATCTTTATGAAAATTATTGAAATAATTAATAATTATTGTAAATTTGCAAGTAACGTAGGAAAGACTCATTATAATTTTTTTAAATCATTATAGTTTATAGAAATTGTTTAAAAATTATCATTCTTGTAAATAT
Organism: Andricus curvator; assembly: GCA_932195095.1. Taxonomy (NCBI): domain Eukaryota; kingdom Metazoa; phylum Arthropoda; class Insecta; order Hymenoptera; family Cynipidae; genus Andricus; species Andricus curvator. The sequence goes on along the minus strand of CAKNYM010051800.1, from coordinate 160,872 downwards.
ACGTAAGCAACATATAAAAGAGTCATGAGAAAGGCTTTTATTAGCCTCATATAAAAAAGTAATCGGAAAAATATTCTTGCTTAATTCTATAAAAAAAATTTAGCTTATTCTTTGAAAATAGCCAAAATCTGAATTTGTAAAGCAACGTAGAAAAAAGTATTCGGAAAGACATTCTTAGTTTACTCCGTAAGAAAAATAGTGCCTATACCTTGAAAAATATCCAAGCTCTGGATATCTTTATGAAAATTGTTGAAATAATTAATAATTATTGTAAATGTACAAAGTATCGTAGAAAAGAGTTATTGAAAATACATTCTTTGTTCATTCCGCAAAAAATTGAGCCTATTCTTTAAAAAATGGACAAACTCCTAATTTGTTTATGAAAATTGTTTGAATAATTAATCAGTCTTGGAAATTTGCAGAGAATTATATAAAAAAAGTCATCGGAAAAATATTCTTAGCTAATTTTGTAAAAAAATTGAGCTTATATTCATTGAAAAATAGCCTAACTCTGCATTTTTTTATCGAAATTGTTTAAATAATGAATAATGCTTGTAAATTTACAAAGCAACATAGAAAAGTCATCGGAAAGATATTCTTAGTTGACTTCGTAAACAAGTTGTGCCTATTACTTGAAAAATAGCCAAACTCTGAACATGTTTATAAAAATTGATCAAATAATTAATAAGTATTGTAAATTTGCAAAGTCTCGTAAAAAAGAGTTATTGGAAATATATTCTTTGTAATTCTGTAAAAAAATTAAGCCCATTCATTGAAAAATGAGGAAACTCTTAATTTTTTAATCGAAATTGTTTAAATAATTAATAATACTTCTTGTAAATTTACAAAACAACATAGAAAAGTGTCATCGGAAAGATATTCTCAGTTGACTGCGTAAACGATTTGTGCCTATTCCTTGAAAAACAGCCAAACTCTGAATATGCTTATAAAAATTGTTGAAATAATTAATAATTATTGTAAATGTACAAAGTATCGTCGAAGAGATTGATTGAAAATACATTCTTTGTTTATTCCGCAAACAAATTGAGCCTATTCTTTAAAAAATAGCCAAACGCTGAATTTTTTTATGAAAATTGTTTAAATAATGAATAATTGTAAATTTACAAGGCAACATAGAGCAGAGCATTACAGAAAAAAGTCATCGGAAAGATATTCTTAGCTAATTTTGTAAAAAATTGAGTTTATTCATTGAAAAATAGCCAAACTCTGAATTTTTTATGTAAATTGTTTAAATAATGAATAATTCTGGTAAATTTACAAATCAACATGGAAAAGTCATCGGAAAGATATTCTTTGTTGACTTCGTAAACAGCTTGTGCCTATTCCTTGAAAAATAGCCAAACTCTGAACATGTTCATAAAAATTGTTTGAATAATTAATAATTATTGTAAATTTTAAAAGTCTCGTGAAAAAGAGTTATATTGGAAATACATTCTTGGTAATTCCGTAAAAAAATTAAGCCCATTCGTTGAAAAATGGGGAAACTCTTAATTTTTCAATCGAAATTGTTTAAATAATTGATAATACTTTTTGTAAATTTACAAAAAAGTGTCATTAGAAAGATATTCTCAGTTGAGTGCGTAAACGATTTGTGCCTATTCCTTGAAAAACAGCCAAACTCTGAATATGTTTATAAAAATTGTTCAAACAATTAATAAGTAATGTAAATTTTGCAAAGTCTCGTAGAAAAGAGTTATTGGAATTACATTCTTGGTGATTCTGTAAACAAATTGAGCCCATTCGTTGAAAAATGGCCCAACTCTTAATTCTTTGAAATAATTAATAATTCTTAGAAATTTGCAAGGAATCATACAAAAAAGTCATCGGGAAGATATTCTTAGTTAATTCTGTAAAAAATTGAGCCTATTTGTTGAAAAATAGCCAAAAGCCTATTCGCTGAACAATAGCCAAAAGTTTATTCGTTGAAAAATGGCCAAGCTCAGAATTTGTTTAAATGATAAATAATTATTAAATTTGCAAAATATTGCAGAAAAGAATCATCAAGAAATTAAAAATATGCAAACTCTGAATTTGTTTAGGAAAATTGTTTAAATAATTAATAATTCTTGGGAAGTGTTTGAAAATTTGAATAAAAGTAAAATAAAATAAATTTCTAAATGCTCATAATGTGTATTGTTTATTATTCTAATAAAAAATTTTTTTTCGAAAATAAACTGAGGCTATATAATTTTCAAAAGAAAGATTAAGAAATTAGTCAAAATATTAATTAAAATAGTAATTTTTTCTTTAAAAATAATTAGCCCAGGATGGAATCATATTTTCAATTGCTTAAAATTTCAAAAATAGTTTAAACTTGAAAGAAGTCATAGTCTTCGAAAATGTAATTAAAGTATCAGTATCAATATTTTTATAGGAAACGTAAATAGATACGATAAGCGTCGTGACTCGAGAGCACTCAAAAATATAAGACATATGAATTTTCGACCAAATAGTTGAATTTCCAAGTAAAAAAGATAAATTTTTCACAAAAAATGGAATAGTTAATATTTCAACCAAAAAGGATTTTTTTCAAAAACAGTTAAATTCAACAAAAAAATGAATTCTCAACAAAATAGTTCAATGTTCAACCAAAACGGATTAATAATTAGCCAAAAAGTTTCATTTTGAACCAAAAAAGATGAAATTTCTACCAAAAGAGATCAAATTTTCAAACCATAAAAATGAATCTTCAAACAAAAATGATCAAACTTCAAACAAAAATAGTTACATTTTACAACAAATAATTGAATTTTTAAAATGACATTTGAGTTTTTAACAAAACAGTTTAATTTTTGAAGAAAAAATATGACGTTTTAACAAAATACTTCAATTTTCAATAAAATAGTTAAATTTTCAACCAAATATTTTAATTTTCAACAAAAAAGGTAATTTTTCAACCAAATAGTTGAATTTTATACCAAAATAGTTGAATTTTCCTCACAAAAAACGAATTTTCAAAAAAACATAAGTTTTCCACCAAATAGTTCAATTTTCAAATGATAAAGATACATTTTTAACCAAAAATGAAATAGTTAATATTTCAACCAAAAAGGATTTTTATCATCAATCAAAATCAGTTGAATTCTTTTTTTTTAATGAAATTTTTTTTCTATTTTTACGAATCCAGAAACATGAGCCATTTTTAAATTTAAAAATCCGTTTACACATGATCCGTAAAAAATAGAAAAAATGTTTGTTTGAAATTTAATAATATGCGAATTTTTAGTAACTTCTTTTGAAGTATTATATTTCGACGAAAACATTTTTTTCTTACTTTTTTCCGTCTAAAATTATTATTTTCATAGAATAAGAAAAAATTTTTTTTTTTAATTTTTGAAAATTTGTCTTTATGGATTGAAAATTTGAAATTTATTTTTTTCCAACTATGTGGTTGAAAGTTCATCTTTCTTCGTTGAAAATTATCTTTTTTTTTTTTTGAAAATTCAACTTTTCAGGTTGATAATTCAACTGTATTTTAAAAAATTCGTATTTTTCGTTCAAATATTCAATTATTTGGTTGAAGTTCAATCTTTTTTTATTTTAAAATCCTACCGTTCGGTTGAATTTTCATTAAAAATATTAATTCTTCAACCAAGAAGATTAATTTTCATCCAAAAAAGGCTAATTTTCAATCAAATACGTGAATTTTCAAATAAATAGTTAAATTTTTCAATTTTCATCAAAAAAGATTTTTCAATCAAGAGATAAAAAAAATTCAACCAAATTGTTCAATTTTCAAACCAAAAATATGGATTTTCTAACAAAACATTTGAATTTTCAACTTGAAAATATAAATTTTCAATAAAAAAGTGAATTTTCAACTCGACATGATGAATTTTTAACAAAATAGTTAAATAATCAACCAAAGAATAACTTTATGACAAAATATTTGAGTTTACAACCAAATAATACAATTTTTAGTCAAAAATAATCATTTTCAAAGAAAAATATAATAGACTTTTCAACCAAAAAGAATTATCTTTGTACCAAATTTAATTGGATTTTCAACCAAAGAGATGAATTCTTAACTGAAATTATGAATCTTCATGGAATAGTTAAATTTTCAGTTAAAAAAATTAATTTGAAACCAAAAGAACGAATATTCAAGTCTGGAAATTATTATTTTTTTCTAAAAGTGCTTCTATATATTTTCCTAGTTCCGACTCCGGCTTCTTGAAAATTTAAAACTTCATAAGACCAACGAGGAATGTTAAAAAAAATTTGAATTTTAGGGTGGCAATTTATTTTTCTTTCTAAAAATGTCTTGGAATCGTTTTTCTTTGAAATCGAGGATACTTCAATTTGAGAAACAGCCAGAAATCGTAGGACTGTACGGGGGCTGCTGAAATTCTAAAAGGCCGCGTTTCACCAGAAATTGCTGAATAACCTGCGACAGAAATTGCTGAATAACCTGCGACAGAAATTGCTGAATAACCTGCGACAGAAATTTCTGAATAAACTGTGATGAATGGGCAGGTGCGTTCTCGTGGTGCAGGATCCAGTCTCAAATTGATGAACTGGAATTTACTCTGAAGTCAAAGAAAATTGTATGATTGATTCGAAAATGATCGTAAAACATGATAATCTTGCACCTGGAATGTAGTTTTTCATTTCGGAAAGTAAGATTTACATATTGGCAATATTCTCTATGGAAAATCTATTTTTCCAGACTCGTTTATCGCCAATTTCCTCTTTCCTCTCTCCTCCTTCCTCTTTAGTTCTCGCTTTTCTCGAGATTACTTTTGCCTTGCAGCTATTTCCTAAAGACTCGGTCGATCGTCTGGAGGCATATTTTTCAGAATAACTTATTTTCTCTTCATTGTCCCAACACTACGTTTCTGCGTGCAACTCAATTTACTGAAAAGTATGATGATGTATCTTTTCCTTGCCTCGAGCCATTCATTTACTCCTAAAGGTACGTGTATTTATTCCAAAGGCAAGAACCGAGCTCCAGACGAATTTTATTTTATTTTCCTTGAGAGAGAAGGGAGATGAAATTAAAGCTGAATTAGATTTCCTAGCTGGAACTTCAGCTCATTTACATTTTCTTTCGCTTCTTAATAACTTGTGTCAAGAAATTTGAACCTTTTAATGCGCGCGACTTTTCAATGAATTTATAATTAGAGATACTGCTGATTAATATTATTTCTAACAAGTTCAGTCAAATATCTTTTCACTTCATATGTAACTTCTGTTTTTAACTTTTAATACATTTATAAATTTCTTAGCCCTTACAGAAGCAAAATGATACCCCTTTTCCACCCCCTAGAAAGTACATGTCATCTCATAAATTCACTCCTTTTCCAACACCAAAAACGTCCACTTTTTTGAAAGTACATTTCATTAAATAAATTATAAGTTCATTCTTTTTCTAAAACCGAAATCGTACATATCACCTTCTGTAGTAATATGACACCCATTTTCCAATAACTTCTTCTTTGCCAGCAAAAGAAAGTACATTTCATTAAGTAAATTATAATTTAAATCCTTTTCCAACACCTAAATCGTACATATCACCCCCTAAGTAATATGACACCCCCTTTAAACCCATAGGAAGGCCATTTCGCCCCCACAGAAGTAAGATGATACCCCTTTTCCAGCCCCTAGAAAGTACATGTTATCTTCTATATTCTAATGTTATCCCTTTTCCAACAATTAAATTGTCCATTTTACTCCCTTAAGTATAATGACACTCAATTGCAACACCCAAAACGTCCATTCCTCCACCCCATGTATGAGAATATTCATTTTGCAACCACTTGAAAGTAAACTTCATTAAATAAATGGTAAGTTCAATCCTTTCTCAACACCGAAATCGTACATATCCCCTAAAGTAATATGACACCAATGTTCCAACAACAAAAGCGTCCATTTCACCACACAATTTATAAGAATATTCCTTTTCCCACCACTAGAAAGTACATTTCATTAATTAAATTATAAGTTCAATCCTTTTCCAATACTTGAATCGGATAAATCAACCCGTAAAGTAATATGACACCCCTTTCCAACAACAAAAACGTCTATTTCAGCACCCAACGTATAAGGATATTCCTTTTCCAACAAAAGAAAGTACATTTCATTAAGTAAAGTATAATTTCAATCCTTTCCCAACGCCTTAATCGTACGTTTCACCCACTAAAGTAATATGACACCCCTTTGAAACCCATAAGAAGGCCATTTCGCCCCTACATAAGTGAATGATACCCCTTTTTTCAACCCCTAGAAAGTACATGTCATCTCCTAAATTCTAATACCCTTTTCCAACATTTAAATCGTCAATTTTTATCTCCTAAAGTATGATGACACTCCTTTTTCAACACAAAAACTTCAACCCCCCCCCCCCCCTTCCACACTCCATTTATGAGGATATTCCGTTTCCAACCACTAGAAAGTACATTTCATTAACCAAATTATAATTTCAATCTTTTTTCAATACATAAATCGTACATATCACCTCTTAGAGTAATATGATACCCATTTTCCAATAACAAAAACGTCTATTTCAGTCCCCAACGTATGAGGATATTTCTTTTCCAACCAAAGAAAGTATATTTTATTAAGTAAATTATAATTTCAATTCTTTTCTAACACCTAAATCGTATAAATCACCCACTAAAGTAATATGACACCCCTTTTCCAACAAAGTCCATTTCAGCTCTCATCGTATAAATATATTCCCTTTTCAACCAAAAAAAGTACATTTTATTGAGTAAATTATAATTTCAATCCTTTCCCAACACCTAAATCGTACATATCACCCTCTAAAGTAATATGACACCTCTTTTCCAACAAAAAAAATGTACATTTTACGCTCCAATGCATAAGAATACTCCTTTTCTAACCACTAGAAATTACATTTTATTTCCTTTAGCACCATATTACCCCCTTTTCAACACCTAAATTGTCCATTTTACCACCTCAAGTTAAGAAGAGCCCTTTTAAACCCATAAAAAGGCTATTTTACCACGTAAAGTTTCAGGGCAGCCCTTGTACAATACATAAAATACCCATTACCCCCCCCCCCCCCTTAAGTGAAGGGTACCTCTTTTCCACCCTTTTTTAACATGAAAAACGTCAATTTCAACCCCCAATGTATAGTGATACCCTTTTTACAACCCATTTTCAACAACAAAAACGTCCATTTCACTCTCTCCCAAAAGTATAAGCATACCAATTTTCCCTTATCCAATACATAAAACGGCCATTTCACCCCCTTAAATATAACAGCAAACCCTCTTACAACCCTTAAGACGTTCATTCATCATATAAATGATAATTTTACCCCTTTTCAAACCCTCCAAAAAATGCATTTTAAATCCAAAAATATAATAACTACCCCCTTTCAACTTTTAAACGTTATTTTATTATATTTATTATAATTTCACCCCTTTTTTAAGGTCTGAAAGGTCCTTTTAACCCTTTAAAGTTTAATGGTACCCCTCTTTCAATACATATAACGTCAATTGCACCCCCTAGTGTATAATTACAACCCTTTCCCAACCCCTTAATCGTTGAGTTCGCCCCCTAAAGTATAATTGCTTCCCTTTTTCAACCCCTGAAAAGTCCATTTCAAACCCAAAAAGTTGAAGGGCACCCCTTTACCAGCCCCTCAAAAATATATTTTACCTCTTAAAGTATAATAAATACCCTCTTCCATCCCCGAGAATGTTATTAAATCATATTAATTATAATTTCACCCCTTTATTAAGCGTCCATTTCACCCCCAAAGGTAAAAGGATAACTCTGTTCCCATCCCTTGAAAATGAATTTAATCCCAAAAATTATAGTGTTAACCTTTTTCCAAGACCTAAATCGTTCATAACATCCACTGAAGTATTATGACACCCCCTTTCCAAAACCAAAATCGTCCATTTCACCTCACAAAGTACAAGGATACCATTTTTTCAACCCCTAGAAAGATCCTTTCTAGCCACTGAAAAGTACATTTCCATAGTGTCCATAGTGCCCTCTAAAGTAATATGACACCCTTTTTCCAACATCTAAGTCGTTCATAGTACCCGCCAAAAGTATTATGATACCCCTTTTCCAGCAGCAAAAACGTCTATTTCACCCCCCATTATATGACAATACTCCTTTTCTTACCCCTAGAAAGTACATATCATCCCCTAAATTAGAATTCCAATCCTTTTCCAGCGCCTAAATCATCCATTGTATAATGAAATGCATTTTTGAGCAACAAAAACGTCCACTTCACGTAAAAAGTATTATATAAGGATACTATTTTTCAACCCCTGCAAATATATACTAAATTATAGATAATATCATCCCTTTTTCAATACTTAAATCGTCCGTTTCACCCCCTGAAGTATAATTACACCCTTTTTCCAACACGGAAAACGTCCATTTTCACGGCTCCCCCCAATTTATAAGGATATAAATTTTATAGCAGCTACGTTTTCAATTTCACCCCCTAAATTATATGGTAATCCCTTTTCCAGTCACTAGAAAGTTCATTTCATCCATTCAGTTATAATTTCAAAGCTTTTCCAACAGCTAACTCGTCCATATTGTCCTCTAAAAAAAACCCTTTTCCAGCATCTAAGTTGAGCATAGTACCCCCTAATGTACTATGACACCCCTCTTCCAGCAGCATAAACATCTATTTTATCCCCCAGTATATGAGAATACTTATTTTCCTACCCCTGGAAAGTGCATCTCATCCCCTAAATTATAATTTCCACCCTTTTCCAACATCTAAAACGTCCACTTCACGTCACAAAGTATAAGGATACCATTTTCCCAACCAATGTGTTTACCCCTTTCCCAGATACTAGGATGTACATTTCATCCATTCAATTATAATTTTAAACCTTTCCCAACAGCTAACTCGTCCATAGTGCCCTCTAAAGTATTATGACACCCCTTTTCCAACATCTAGAACGTTCATAGTTCCCCCCATAGTATTATGACCCCTTTTCCAGCAACAAAAACCCCTCCATGAAGTATAATTACACCCTTTTTCCAACACGCATAACGTCCATTTTGGGCCCCCTCCCCCAACCAATTTATAAGGATATCAATTTTGTAGCACCTACGTTTTCAATTCCACCCCCTAAAGTATATGGTTACCCCTTTTCCAGCCAATAGAAAGTTCATTTCATCCATTCAATTATAATTTAAATCCATTCCCAACAGCTAACTCGTCCATATTGTCCTCTAAAGTAATATGACACCCCATTTCCAACATCCAAGTCGACCATAGTACCCCCTAAAGTATTATGACACCCCTTTTCCAGCTGCATAAACATCTATTTTATCCCCCAGTATATGAGAAAAATTCTTTTCCTACCCCTGGAAAGTGCATCTCATCCCCTAAATTATAATTTCAACCCTTTTCCAACACATTTATATTCCATTACACTCCCAAAGTTAATTTACACCCTTTTTCCAACACGAAAGACGTCCATTTCACCCCCACCCCAATTTATAACGTTATAAATTTTCTAGCACCTACGTTTTCAATTTCACCCCCTAAAGTATATGTTTACCCCTTTTCCAGCCACTGGAAAGCTCATTTCATCCACTCAATTACAATTTCAAACCTTTCCGAACAGCTAACTCGTCCAAATTATCCTCTAAAGTATTATGACACCCCTTTTCCAACATTTGGGTCGTCTATAGTGCCCCCTAAAGTATTATGATACCCCTTTTCCAACATCTAAATCGACCATAGTACCCCCTAAAGTATTATGACACCCCTTTTCCAACATCTAAGCCGAGCATAATACCTCCTAAAGTATTATGAAACCCCTTTTCCAACGCCTGGGTCGTCCATAGTGCCCCCTAAAGTATTATGACACCCCTTTTCCAATATCTAAGTCGACCATAGTACCCCCTAAAGTATTATGACACCCCTTTCCCAACATATAAGCCGACCATAATACCCCCTTAAGTATTATGACACCCCTTTTCCAGCAGCATAAACGTCTATTTTATCCCCCAGATATGAGAATACTTCTTTTTCTACCCCTGGAAAGTGCACCTCATCCCCTAAATGATAATCTCAACCCTTTTCCAATACATTTATATTCCATTTCACCCCCTAATGTATAATGAGACCCATTTTCCAGCAACAAAAATGTCCACCTCACGTCACAAAGTATAAGAATACCATTTTTCCAACCCCTGGAAAGAAACACTGAATTATTATATAACCCCTTTTTGTATACATAAATCGTCCATTTAAATCCCGAAAGTATAATGACACCCCTCTTCCAACACCAAGAATATCCATTCCTCCCCATAAAGTACTACTTTTACAAACTGAAAACGACATTTTGTTATAACAATTATAATGTCACCCCTTCTCCAATGATCAAAATGTCCATTTAACCCTTAAAAGTTACAGGGTACCCGTCTTCTAACAAATGTATCATCCATTCCACCCCCCCCCCCCACCAAGGTATAATAAAAACCTTTTTCCGGCCCCAAGGACCAACATTCCAGCATCTAAATTATAATGGCACCCCTTTTGCAACACGGAAAAAATTTGTTCGTAAAAAAGTCACGAACTAGTAGCTAGGTCTCGAGTATGAGAAAAATTCATCGGATATTGATGTATTTTCGTAAATAATTTGCGAACTTTGAGAAAGAATTGACGAACTCAATGTGAAAATTCTAAAACGGTTCATCACTTTTTTGGACGTGAATAATTACAAAAATATTACGAGTGATTGGGAAAAGATTCTCCGAGCTCTCACGAGCTTGTCCGGCAAATCTGGGAACTGGAAAGTAGGTTCGCCTGTACGTGGCCCGCACACACGCTCGCCCAAACGCGCAGTGCCTGTGTGCGATCTTATGTGTGCTTCGAGTTCCTCGGATGAGTGGCTAGAACTTTAATAATATTTATAATGGCTGCGCTTGTTTACGCCCTCCTCGTTTATGTTTAGAAACCGGTGAGTCAGCAGTTTTGAGGGTTCGAATCTTCCGAGTTGCGGATTTATAAATAAATATAAATTCAATCGCAGAAATCAAATTGTTCCTCTTTATATTTCAGTCTGAAATTTTCAGGAACTGTTCGTAGAAAATTCGAACTCTTCGTAAAAAACTTCGAAATTCATCCATACATTACTCACAGAAATAAGGATGTAATCTTTCATTTTTTTATCTCTTATCCGAGACCTAGCTACAAGTTCGTGACTTTTTTACGGATAAATTTTTTTCCGTGAATCTCTAAAACGTCCATGTTATCTCCCATGGGAACGTACTTTCCATTATCGAAAAATTTCAAGAAAAAATGTGTGTTATCTTTTTTCCATGTATCTCAGCAACAGTTTTCCCCTATAGATTTCCTGGCCTTTTTCGTAGAGCAATTTAAGCGACGGGTATTTCGGTTTATTCACCTGGCTCGTAGAAAAGACATAAAAGAGGTGTCGATTCAGTCTGTTAACGAACAATACCCGAGGGCAGAGTGTGCAGAGAGCATGAATTCGCATGCAACAAATACACTTAACAATCTTGTATGCACGCATAGTGGATCTGGATAGTGGAGGCGTATTTACGTATGGGCCGCATATATATTGTCGTTGTCGCGTTCTCCGCACGCTTCGCGTTCTAGTGTGCGTGTTGTATGTTATCATATCTGTGTTTGTGGAAATCGCGTGCATTTATCGCACATGTGTGTATGTGTGTATATGCGACCACGTATCAGCAGAAGCCAGCATCGTGTATCGATCCGACACCGTTCACACGTTGAGGCCAACTCTTTGGGATACAAATTTTTGTCACGATTTTCCGGCACGCTCCTTTGCTTGTAAAACATGTGTACACTGTACAGTATACATGATCCCAATTTATATTGTGGCTTCACGACTTTCATCTTGTTTCTTGTTCCAAAAGATATTTGAAGATTCCGTTTTGATGGTTATAGTCTTTAGCTGGGAAAAATATAGTAATAAAAAATGTAGATCCGCTGGGATGCGAACCCAGGTCTACAGGTTGACGACCCTGAAGTTTGCTGTGGCTATGGATTTGAAACTTTTGTAATTAATTATAAAGATACTGAGCGTCCGATCTGAAAACCAAAAAGACCTTTGGATTCGTTTCCGAAATATCTAGGTTTGCCTTTTTTTGAATAATTTTTTTAACTGTTCGGGTCCTAGTTCTGTGAAAATGTAAAGTGATTGTATGAAAAATAGCTTTTTTTATACAAGTTATTAATAAAAGTTTATATTTTATTTGTAAAATAAAGTAAAATAGTAAGTTATCCAGTTTGAAGAGAAAAAATTTAATATTTTAATTACTGGTCAATTTTTCTTGCGTAGTTCTGAATTTTACAAACATAACATTATTGTCTACTGAAAAAATCAAAGTGCGTGTTTTGATAACATTCTCTATTTTTTTTTACCAAATAGTAGAATTTTCAACTAATAAAGATACATTTTGAACCAAAAATTAAATAGATCAATTTTCAACCAAAAATGAAATAGTTGAAAATGATGATTTTTTAAACAAGAAGATTAAGTTTCTACTAGAAAGACAAATTTTCCACAAAATACATGAATTTAAAACTAAATATTTAAAGTTCTAACTGAAAAAAGAAAATTTTCTACTAAAAGAAAAGGAATTTTCAACCAAAAAAGGAATAGTGAAATTTTCCGACAGAAAAATTGAATTTCTAACAATATATACAATTTGCAACAAAAGAAGTGAATTTTCAATTTAAAAAGAAAAAATTTTCAACCAAAAATGGAATAGTTCAATTTTCTATTAAAAAAAATTAATTTTCAACTAAAAAAGGCGAATTTTTCAATAGAATAGTTGAATTTTCAGCCATAGAGATGAATTTTTCAACTAAAGTAATGACTCTTCAACCAAAAAGATTACTTTTTAACAAAGTAGTATAACTTTAAACCAAAAAAGATGCATTTTCACTACAACATTGAATAGTTGATATTCCAACCAAAAAAAAATTTATTATTGAATAAAAAAACGTTGAATTTAAACAAAAAAGACGAATTCTAAATGAAATACTTAATTTTTAAGTTTGAAAATTAATTTTCAACAACAAGAAAAATTTTCAATAAAATAGTTGAATTATTAATCGAAAAAAATGAATTTGCAACTAAACAAAAATGTGTAGCCAAAAATGAAATAGTTCAGTTAAAAAAATAATTTTCAACGAAGAAAAAGGAGGTTTGGACGAGATACTTAAATTTTCAACCACATATAATGAATTTCCAACCAAAAAGATGATTTTTCAATCAATAAGATTAATTTTCTACCAAAAAGTCGAGTTTTCAACTAAAAAATTAATTTCTAACAAAAAAAAAGTATTTTTAACAAAGTAGTTAAATTTTTAACAACGCAGTTAAATTTGTAAACAATGGAATTAATTTTTAACAAAAATAAATGTATTTACAAACAAGAAGAATAATTTTCGAAGAAAAAGTCAATTTTCAAACACACAGTTGAATTTTCAACTAAAAAGATCAATTTTCAAGAAGAGAAAAAGGAATTTTTTTTAAATTAGTTCAATTTTCAACCGAAAAATAATTTTTCAACTAAAAATATTAATTCCTAAGCATGAAGATAAATAAATAAAAAGAAAATTTTCAACCAAAGGGAAGAAAATCCGACCGATAAAATTTTAATTAAAAACAGTTGAATTCAACCAAAAGAAAAGAAGACTTGAAATATTAAATTTTTCTTTACAAAGTGAATAACTGACACTTTGAAAATTCACTTTTTCGATTGAAATTTCGTTTTTTTAATATTATTTTCTTTAACTTAAAATGTCAGTGTTCCATTTTTTATTGTAAACTTATAATTTTCAGATGAAAATTCAACTACTTGGATAAAAGTTTATGTATTTTATTTTTAAAAAAATTTTTAAGTTGAAAATTTATCTTTATGGTTGAAAATTCAACTACTTGGTTCAAAGTTGAACTAATTTGTTTAAAAATTTATTTTTTTATTTTTAGATGCATAATTTTAGTTGAAAATTCATCTCTTTAGTTAAAAATGTAATTATTTTTGTTAAACATTTATTTCTAACTTAAATTCTAACTATTTCAGTTAAATCATTTTCCTTGAAAATCCATCTCTTTGGTTGAAAATTTAACTACATTGTTGACATTTTATTTAATTATTTTTTTTTAACTGAAAATTCAGCTGATTCATTTTTTATAGAAGTTTGTCATTCTCCGTTGTAAATTCATTTTTTTGTCGAAATTCCGTTCTTTTATAGAAATATAATCTTAGTGCTTTAAAATTTATATTTTGGTTAAAAATTCAACTATTTTGTTGAAAAATTGTTTTTAGATAAAAATTAATTTTCTAAACTGAAAATTGTAGGATTCCATTTTTCACTGTAATCTATTTAGCTGAAAATTTATATGTTTGGTTGAAGATTCATTACTTCATTGGTTGAAAATTAATTTGGTTAACTGAAAATTTAACTACTCCACTTTTTATTCTAAATTTATATTTTTAAGTTGAAAATTGAACTATTTGGTTGAAAGTTGAACCAATTTTTTAAACATTTATTTTTTGGTTGGAGATGTATAATTTTAGTTGAAAATTCATCTCTGTGATACAAAATTTGACTATTTTCATATAAAATTTATTTTCCAACTTAAAATTTAACTATTTTAGTTGAGGATTCATTATTTTTATCGAAAAATCATCTCTTTGGTTGCAAATTTAACTATTTTGTTGAAAAATCTTTTTTGATAAACAATTAATTTTAATAAATTTTTTGTAGAAAATTAATCTTTATTGTTGAAAATTCATCTTTTTGGCATAAAATTCGACTATTCCAGTTAAAGATGCATCATTTTTAGTTGAAAATTGATCTTTTCTAGTTCAAAATTCAACAATTTGGATGAAAATTTCTCTCTTTTAATTGAAAATTCACGTATTTTTCTAAAAAGTCGATTTTTTTTTTTTAATTATATTTTTCTTTGAAAGTTAATCTTCTTCTTTCAAAATTCTTCTTCTCGGTCAAAAATTCAAGTATTCCAGTTAAATATTTATCATTTTAGTTGAAAATTCATCTTTTAGGTTGGAAATAAAATTATTTGGTTGAAAGTTACTTTTTTGTTGAAAAATATTTTTTTTTTTGAAGATTCATCGTTTTAATTAAAAATTCATTTCTTTTGTTAAAAATGAGCTGTTTGATTGAAAACTTGTTTTTTCTTTGGATTTTTTTTAGTTGAAAATTATTTATTTTTTAACTGAAAATTGAACTATTATTTTAGTTGAATATTCCATAATTTTCCTTAAAAATTCATCTCTTGGGCTGAACATTCATTTTTTGACTGCAAATTTAATTATTTAATTTTTGGTCGCTAAATTATCTTTTTTAATTGAAAATGAAACTTTTTGGTCAAAAATTCAATTATCCTAGTTAAAGATTCACCATTTCAGTTAAAAATTCATCTTTATAGTTTAAAATTCAACTATTCTAGTTAAATATTTACAATTTTATTTAAAAATTCATCAATTTGTTTGAAAATGTAATTATTTTTTTGAAACTTAGTTTTTTTGTTGAAAGTAATTTTTTAACTGAAAATTTAACTTATTCCAATTGAAAATTCCATAGTTGTAGTTAAAACTTCATCTGTTTGGTTAAATATTAATTTTTTAAACTTGAAATTTAATTATTTAAGTTTTGATTGACATTTTATCTTTTTTAGTAAAAATTCATTTTTTTGTTGTTTGAAAATTCAACTGTTCCAGTTGAAGATTCATTTTTTTAGTTAAAAACTCTTATGTTTGGTTTTAAATTAATTTTTTAAACTAAAATTGTTACTATTCCATTTTCGGTTGAAAATTATTATTTTTTTCAGTTCAAAATTCAACTATTTGGTTGAAAATTTGTCTTCTTTAATTAAAAATTCAACTATTTCGTTATAAATTCATGTATTTGTTAAAAAATTGTATTGTTTGGTAGAAAATAAATCTTTTTATTTGAAAATTAATCTTCTCGTTTAAAAATAAATATTTTTGGTAGAAAATTCAAGTCTTCCAGTTAAGTATTCATAATTTTAGTTGAAAATTCATCTTTTTAGTTTGAAATTTAACTATTTCAGTTGAAGATTCATAATTTTATTTGAAAATTCATCACTTTGGTCGAAAATGGAACCATTTTGTTTAAAATCCTTTTTTTTCGGAAATTAATTTTTTCAACTGAAAGTGTAACTATTCCGTTTTTTGTAAAAAATGGATATTTTTTAGTGAAAAATTTAAGTATTTTTTCCAAAATTTATTTATATTGAAACGTTTTGCTCTGTTGTGTTAAAGGATGTTTAGAATGAACGTCATAAATTAAAATAAATATTTTCGTTTTGCGGCAAATATGGATACACTCTGACCCCGGTTTAATAAAAATGTCGGGGGTTGCTTGCAGGTAGCCTTGTTAGTAAATCGGGGCAATCGAAACGTAAACAGACAGGGTTACCTGAGCCGTTTCAATTTGGAATGCATAATATTGCGCAATATCGAGTATATTGCGCAATATTATGAATTCGAGTGGACCAGCAGTTCTAGGAATTACTAAACCGGGGAATATGTTATTTTTAGTTGACCGAGAAAATTGAAAAACTTTACCCTGGAAGTTTATCAAAATAAAATAAAATTCGAGAAGAAAATGAAAGCATCTCATCTTGGCGTGTTAAAGAAAATTGGACAACATTTTACATCATTAGCCTAGATTTTCCTGCATTTTAAGCAGTTTCGTAATCAAAGAGACGAAGCTCGTATCTCTTATCTCATATCATCATTTCTTAGAACGTCTTCTTTTCGCATTTCAGACGGAGCTGTCACAAAATCTGCAGCAGTTGTCAGAGCGTGCTCGTTCAACGACAGAGTTCATTCAGAGGCTCAAAGGAATGACGGATAAAGTGCACGTGAGTATGCGTCTTCATTTTTTATTTTTACAATCTATATTCTCCGCCGCGCTGCAGATTTTCCCCAACAAAAAGCAACTCCTCAGCGGAAAAAGTTACGCTTCATGACTCTCGCTCTCGTCTGCTCCTTTAATTAAAATCTAACCGAAAAAACATCAGACTTTTGTAATGAATTCAGACTTTTTTTTAAATTACTGGTCTTATTAAATGTGTGCAATTTTGAAAAAAATAGGCATCATTTTTTATTATATTTTATTCGTATGTTCAAAAATTTAAGGGGGAGGTGTCACACCATGTGACGAAATTAATTGATAATTAATTAAGTATGATAGTCTCCGACTTCATTCATTTATTCTGTCAACATTCTTTCCAAAATGTCATGTCAATGTGACAATTTAGTAGAATACGTCGCTTTAATAACTTATAAGGAGCGGATAAGTGCCACTGTGAAGTGAGCTGACGAACGCAGCTCGGCTCTCACGTGCGGAGAACCCCGGTTGGAACAGCGGTAAGCGTGCGCGCGCATGCCGGGCCCGTGCGTTGCTACGCAACCCCCTCTCTGCCGGGCCAGCGGTTCTCCGCATGTGAGAGCCGAGCTGCTCTCGTCAGCTAACTCCAGAGTGGCTGTAATCCGCTCCCTAGTTATAAAATTGTGTCCACATTAGAAACAGCGTGAAGTTATTTCCCTTGCGTGCAAATGCCTTACCGTTAATTTTCATGAACTTAATTTAAGATTACTTCAAGTTTTAAACGAAATTTGGTATTGTTTAATGTTTAACATTTCAGGTTTGAATTAATTAATATTCAAGTTTTCCAATTAGAAAGCATATAATTTTAAAAGTTTGGAGAAGAATTAAACTTTAAAGATTTACAATATTTATGATTCATTAATTTTCAACGGTGGAAATGTGATTTTTTTTAGGGAATTACATTTTTGAACCAAAAAAATCGACATTTAAACAAAAAATTTTAATCTTCACTAGTTTTAAATTATTTATGTATCTTTTTAAACAAGAGGATTAATTTTCGACAAAAAAAAATGAATTTTCAACCAAAAATGGAATAGTTACATTTTTGTTTAAAAAAATTAATTATTCACCAAAAAAAAGAAAAATTTTCAACAAAATAGTTGAATTCTCAACAAAAGAGATGGAATTTCAATGTATCTTTTTAAACAAGATCTTTTTAAACAAGAGGATTAATTTTCGACCAAAAAAAATGAATTTTCAACCAACAATGGAATAGTTACATTTTTGTTTTAAAAAATGAATTATTCACCAAAAAAAAAGACAAATTTTCAACAAAATAGTTAAATTCTCAACAAAAGAGATGGAATTTCAACTAAAATGATAAATCTTTAAAACAAATGAATTTCAAACAAAAGAGTTAAATTTTCTAATTTTCTAAATTAAAATAAATTTTCTAAACAAGGAATAGTCAAATTTTCAACCAAGGGAGTGAAAGAAAAATTAATTTTTAATAAACCATTCCAACTGTTAAGCAAGTAGTTGAATTTTCAACTAAGAAATATGAATTTTTAACCAAATAGTTGAATCTTCCATCAGAAAGTTGAATTTTCCAGCAAGAATATTAATTTTCTACCAAAAAACACGAATTTTCAATAAAATTGTTAAATTCTAAAGTCAAAAGAAGAAATTATCTACAAAACGCTTGAATTTTTAACCTGAAAATATGATATTTTTACAAAAAAAAAAAAAAAAAAAAAAAAAATTTCTACGAGAAAGTTCAATTTTCATAAAAATAGTTCAATTTTTAACCAAACAGTTAAATATGAACCAAAAATATGAATTTTGAAACAAGAAGATTAATTTTGTACCAAAATGGACGAATTTTTAAGAAAATACATGAATTTTCAACTAGAAAAGATTAATTTTCAATAAAAAAAACGAATTTTCAACAAAAAAAAAGAGAGTTTCAACAAAATAGTTACATTCTCAACAAAAGAGTTCAAGTTTAAACTTAAATGATGAATCTTAAAAAAAATGAATTTTTAACAAAAGTGTTCGACCCAAAAGATGATGTTTTAACACAGAAGATTAATTTTCTAAAAATAAAATAATTAAATTTCTCACCAAATAAGACGAACTTTTAACAAAAAAAGTTGAATTCTCAACCAAAACAGATTAATTTTCAGAAAAATAGTTTCATTTTTAATCAAAAAAGGTGGTATTTCTTCCAAAATAAAAATTTTAATATTTTAATATTAATATGTTAAAAATCAATCATTTTTATTTCAAAATTCAGGTCTTTTTTTGAAAATGTGTCTTTTTCGGTAAAAGAATAATCTTCTTTCAAAATTCATGTTTCTCGTTGAAAATTCAACTATTCGGTGGAAAATTAATCTGCTTTGTATTAAATTCAAAAGTTTGGTTAAAAAGTAATTTTTTTGTTAAAAATTCATCTACTTGGTTGAAAATTGAACTAATTTGCTAAAAATTCATTCATCTGATTATACATTCTTGATTTTAGTTGAAAAATTAATTATTTAGTTGAAAATTAGTTTTTTGTTTAAAAATTAAATTTCTTAACTGCAAATTTAACTATTTCATTTGAGGTGAAAAATGGTCTTCTTACTTGAAAATTAATGTATTTTGTTGAATTTTTTTTCTTTTTAAATTAATATTCTTCCTTGAAAATTCACCTTTTTGGTTGAAAATTAAACTATTTTGATGAAATTCGTTCTTCTTTTTTATTGAAAAGTAATTTTTTAACTGAAAGTTTTAATATTCCATTTCTTATTGTTTAAATTTATCTTTATTGGTTAAAAATTTAAATATTTTTAAAAAAATGTTAACTTAAAAATTAAAAAATATATATTAAATTTTGTATTGAGAATTCATCTTATTTATTTTTATTTTTGGTTCAGCATTGTTTCTCTAACTGAAACTTGAACTAATTGATATTTTGGGATTTTTTTAAAACACCACGAAAAAAATTTCTTTCCATAAGAGCAAAATAATCAAAAATTTTCTTGGTTCGAGCAGAATAAATTTCAGGTTTGAAAACTTCAACTTTTCGCAGAAAAAGTCTGCATTAAACTCAATAAAAAAAAGTTTTTTTTGCAAATTTTCAAAAATTTATAAATAATCAATTTTTTTCTGTTGAAAATTTCCAATTTTTTGTTATTTTTCACTAGCAAAACCAGTATTTAAAAAAAATCGTCACAGTTTTTGAACCAATCGCACTTTTTTTTTTTGAATTTTCAAATTAAAAAAGAGAATAGGTAGATAGAATCAACTATTCCATTTTTGGTTAAAAGATAATTTTTTTAAGCTTGAAAATTCGACAATTTCATTGAGATTATTTTCCTTTCTCGACTAAAAAATGTTGTTTGACTAAAAATTTCACTATTTTGTTGAACATTTTTTAGTTTGAAAAATCATTTCTTTTGGTGAAATTTGATCTTTTTTGGTTAGAAATGCAACTTTTCAGTTGAAAGTTATTTTTGCTTCGATTCAAAATGATCTTTTATGTTTAAAATCCAGCTGTTTTGTAGAAAATTCATATATATATTCGTTGAAAATTCAAATATATGGTTGAAAATTGAAAATTGAATATTCAAATTTTCGTTAAAAAAAATTAATTTTCAAATTAAAAAAAAACGAATTTACAAAAAATGTTCAGTTTTTTTATTTAAAAAAAATATTTTTACTAATTTTAAAAGATTTCATCGGATTTCAAAAGTTTGACAATATTTCTAGTGAACTTTGGGAAAGAAAAAATAAATAAAACGAATTTACAAAAAAAATGTTCAGTTTAAAAAAAATATATTTCTACTAATTTTAAAAAATTTTATCGGATTTTAAAAGTTTGAAAATATTTCTAGTGAATTTTGGAAAATAAATTAAATTAGATTAAATTTGCCAGGGAAAATGGAAACAAGAATCCAAAGAACAAATTTGGACAGCCACCATAAAATGTATTTTATTGTAATAAAAAAAAAAGATTTAAAAAAGCAAAAATGAGAACAAGGACAATCACCATAGAACCGAGCGTTTATAGAAAAAATATAATTTTTTTTTAATTTTAACAAATTTTTATAAACTTAATAAATTTAATAAATTGCAAATTTTAGGCTTCCATTTTTGATTGAAAATTCATTTCTTCGGTTGAAAATTTCAATATTTTGTTGACAATTTTTTCTTTTTTTGTAGTTCAAAATCGATTTTTTCCAACTAAAAATTTAACTGTTTGGTTGAAAGTTGAACTACTTTGTTAAAAATTGAGTTTTCCAGTTGAAGATTCTTGATTTTAGAATATTTAACTACTTTTTTGCAAATTGTTTTTTTTTTGTAATAATTAATGTATTGAAATGAAAATTTAACTATTTTATTTTTGGTAGAAAATTAAGATTCTTACTTCAAAATTCATCTTTTTGGATAAAGATTCATTATTGTAGTTGAAAATTTATTTCTCTAGTTGTACATTTAACTGTTTAATTGAAAATTCGTTTTTTTAAATAGAATTTTAGTTGAAAATTCTATTTTTTCGAAAACTCGTTTTTTCGGTTCGATAATGATTTTTTTAAACTAAAAACTTATATTTTTTAGCTAAAACTTAAATATTTGGTTGGAAATTCATGAATTTCTTTGGAGACTTGTCTTCTGTCGTAAATAATTAATCTGCTTAGTTAAAAATTCATTTTTTTGGTTTAAAATTCATTTCTTTGGTTTCAAAATATGTTTGAGATTAATTTTTAATTTATTTAAAATTGATATTTTGTAGCTCAAAATTCATGTATGTATTCATATAAATTAGAATCCTGATAAAAATCCATTTTGTTTCATTTAATCAATTTTTATCAATATTAATCTTCGAGTAGAATAATTTATTGGAATGAAACTTTTGTTCGTTTTGCCTTTAATCAAATACCAGTAATTTGTGAAATAAAATCCAAAACCCGAACCTTTATTAAAAAATTAGAATTTTTTTAATTTTAACAAAATTTAATAAATTCAATAAACCTGATAAATTTGTACAAATATTAGCCTTGTTTTAACGATATTGAGATGCAATTTTTGCTGGTGTTGCCCTCAATCAAATTGGTCAGTAATTTGCGGAATAAGATCCAAGAACCGAGAATTAAAAAAAAATTAGGATATTTATAAAAATAAATTTTTTAATTTAATAAAGTTTTGCCTTCACTCAAATACTAGTGAATCGTAAAAAATGCGAGAACTAATTGTTATACCGATGTCTATTAGAATTTTTTAAATTTGAATAAATTTATTTTCCAATTTTTTGTAAATGGTGGTCTTCCGAAAATTAAAATGTAGTTATTAATAGTTCTAAATTAGAGTATAAATATAAATAAATATGTATATAAAAATGATTCTGAATTTTTTAAATTAATAATTTTATTAAAATTAGGATTTAAATAAATTATACTTTCGACTTTAAACACTTAATTTTCAGAATTTAATAAATAATTTGAAATGACAGTCTTCTGGTAGATATTTTGGGATTAAATGTTTTTGCTACTGCTAGACATGAAATGCAGGTAAATTAAAAAAAAAATCCGCGAACCGTGTTTAGGAGTGTTAAGGAGTAAATAATAATTTTTGTCCTATAAACATTTTTTCAATTCATTCAATTATTTTAAATGGTAGTCTTCCGGTAGAGATATAGAAATTAATTTCTTTTGCTATTGTCCCACATCAATTATAATTAATTTGTGAAAAATCCGAGAACCGAGCGTTTATGGGAAAAATTATAATATAAAAAATGTATTTCAGTAATTAAAAAAAATATATAATTTCGTTTATAAACGTTGCGAATTTCTGTGACGTACCTAAATTCGTAACGTAACTTCCACTGACCCTCCCTCTCCGTTAAGGTCTTCGCACAAGAAAATCCGTTGCAGTGCGCTGGTGATATCTCACGGACGTGCCGTCCGCGCCCGAACTCATAACGCCAACCAATCGCGTGCAACCTGTCGTGCTGCTGCGGTCCGAGCGGTGACGCACACAAGTACGTCGCTACTTGCGCTAGTTCGCAACGCTCTTGAGTAAGTGCTGCTACGGACCGTAGCAGCACGGAAGGTTGTACGCGATTGGTTGGCGTTATGTGTTCGTGCGCGGACGGCACGTCCGTGAGACGTCACCAGCGCACTGCAACTGATTTTCTTATGCGAACACCTTCACCAACCTTCGTTTTTACCCCCTAAACGACGGAAGGAAGGTCGGTATTAGATTTGACAAAAAATAATTGTGGGTGAATTAATTGCAATAATTGCCGTGAAAATGAATATTTAGGGGCGATACACCCACTCATGGCGAAACAATATTACTGTAGCCTCGATGAAAGCGTAATGCTTCTGTAATGCCTCTATGGAAATTGTTATTCCACAGTATAATCTGGAAAACGGTATTCCATCGAAATCCACCTTTCCCTGCTGTTAGCCGGCTCGTTAGCCGCGTCGATATTTTGCACGTAAACTGAGTTTACTTTAGTCTGCCCCATAATTATGTGCACGCCACCATAAGCAGCTAAAGGGGTTATTGAAAATTGTGGGAAGGCCGTACTTAATAGGGTTCACTTCATTTGCTCATCGAGATTGAAAGTCACAAATGCACCATGCCTTGGTATCCATTTTTATAGTTTAGATTACAAAATGCGTTTTTGATCAAGATTCCTACCTTGCCGACATCGACAGTATTCTAAAGTTGTAGCGGTTCGTGTCCCCGCTACGTTTCTAGAATTATCTGGATGAGGTCATAAAGCGATATTGCGCAATTGTGAGTAACGAATTTTGCGTAAACAACTTCAAGGTTATTTATTATCACAATTAAGCATTTCGCGTGAGCATTTTCAAGGTTATATTTTGATTTATACTCGCATTTGAAAAAATAAAATGTGTTGTAGATAAGAAAGCAATAAATCCTTATTTTCTATCATGTATACGACACAGTAGAAAATGCAGGGATAAATCACAATATAACTTTGAAAGTGTTTACGCAAAATGCTTAATTGAGATAATGGATAACCTTGAAGTTGTTTACGCAAATTTGTCTCTCACAATTACACAATATAATGTGATGACGTTATTCGAAACATTCTAGAAACTTAACACGGATATGAACCACTAAAGCTTTAAAATCTTCGTGATGTCGGTAAGGTAGGAATCTTGATACAAAATGTTCCACACCTATCTTCTATAATCAATTTCTTATAATTTTTTCGCGAATCTAAGAAACTCATTATAGAAAATCATTATTGAATTAACCTACGATAAAGCACTCTCATCGAGATTGAAAGTCACAAATAATTTTCAAATTAAAAAAAAAAAAAATTTCAAATTAAAAAAAGCGAATTTACAAAAAATGTTCAGTTTTTAGCCAAAAATATGCGATTTCAAGCAAGATTCTTAATTTTCGACAAAAAAAACAACTAAATTTCAACAAAGTACATGAATCTTCAACTGAGCAAGACAGATTTTCACCACAAATGTAATTGTTAAATTTTGAGTTACAGAAAATAATTTTTAACAAAAAAAGAAACGACTTTTTTTTAAAAAAAATATAAATTTTCAACTAAGAGAGATTAATTTTCAACTCAAAGTGTATTAGTTAAAGCTTTGTTGAGGAGAATTAATTTTCAATAAAGAAAATATATAATTTTCGAAAAATAGTTAATTTTCTGTTTAAAAAGTTATTTTTGCCCCCGAAAAAATGCATTTTCAACCCAAAAAATAAACTTTCAAGACAGTTGTAATATTTGATATTTCAACAAAAAATATTTTATTAAAAAATAAAAAACAGTTGGATTTAACCAACTAAGATGAATTTTGTAACAAAATAGATTATTTTAAAAAGAAAAAATTTATTTTCTACCAAATAAGTCATATTTTCTATAAAATACATCAATTTTCAACTAAATAACTAAATTTTCTACTATATCTACAATTTTCAACAAAAAAGATCATTTTTAACCGAAAAAGATTAATTTATAACCAGGCAGTTGCATTTTTACCCAAAAAAGGTGAAATTTCTATAGAAAGAGATGAATTGTTCAATCAGAAATATGAATGTTCAATAAAATAGTTGAATTTTTAATAACAAAAAATTTGTTAGTCAAGAAAGAAAAAAAAATCAATTGAATTGTTTAATTTTTAAGCCAAAAAGCTGACGTTTTCAACAAAACAGTTAAATTTTCAACCAAGAAGTATGACTTTATAACAAAATTTTTGAAATTTCAACAAAATGATAAAATTTTGAACAAATTAGTTAAATTTTTCACTCAGAAATATGAATTCTTAACCGAAAATTTAATAGTAGAATTTTCAACCAAAAATAGCTGGATTTTTAAATTAATTTCCATTAATCCAGTTTGAATTTAAGTGGAAAAACAAGCCAAAGGAGTGTGAAACCTCGGAATAATAAATAGGAATTTTAATCATTTCTAGTCCAAAGAATAACATTTTAAATAAACATTCAAGTTCATTTTCGATAAATTACAAATCTTACCACAATTTAAGAATTTTAAATTAGATTAAAATCAAATTCAAAATCCTATTTAACGTCCAATACTCAAGCTAATGTATAGAATTCCTGAAAATGAAAACAAGAATCCAACGACCAAATTTGGGCAACCACCATAAAATGCTCTTATTGTAATTAGAAAAAAAAAAAAAAAATTTGAAAAAAAAAAATTTCTTCGGACAAAAATAAAAAAGAAAAATGAGAAGGCAACCAACCAAATCCCCTTCCTTCTCTTTTTTTATTTCTCTCATCTTTTCTTTTATTATTATCAAATCACAACACAAAAACATTCATAATATTATGAATATTTTTGTGTTGTGATTTGATAATAATAAAAATAAAAAAGACGCCTTCTCATTTTTCTTTCCTCTTTTTTTATTTTTGTCGGATATTCTAAAAAAAAGTGTATCGAATAATTTTTATGTATAGAATTCCTGAAAATAAAAAAAAAAATCCAACGACCAAATTTGGACAACCACCATAAAATGCTCCTATTGTAATTAAAAAAAAAATTTTCTTACAACAAAAAAAAATTTGGTTTTTTGAACAAAAATAAAAAAGAGGAAAGAAAAATAAGAAGGCAACGAACCAAATCCCCTTCCTTCTTTTTTTTATTTCTTTCGTCTTTTTTTTATTATTATTATCAATTCACAACACAAAAACATTCATAATATCATGAGTGTTTTTCTGTTGTGATTTGATAATAATAAAAATAAAAAAGTCGAATGAAATAAAAAAAGAGAAGGAAGGGGATTTGACTGGTTGCCTTCTCATTTTTCTTTCCTCTTTTTTATTTTTGTCGGATATTCTAAAAAAATGTGTATCGAATAATTTTTATGTATAGAATTTCTGAAATTATAAACAAGAATCCAACGATCAAATTTGGATAACCACCATAAAATGCTCCTATTGTAATTAGAAAAAAAAAGTCTTAAAAAATTTTTTTTTTCTTTGGACGAAAATAAAAAAGAGAAAAGAAAAATGAGAAGGCAACCAACCAAATCCCCTTCCTTCTTTTTTTTATTACTGTCGTCTTTTTTATTTTTATTATTATCAAATCACAAAACAAAAGCATATTTTTGTTTTGCAATTTGATAATAATAAAATGGACGAAAGAAATAAAAAAAGAGAAGGAAGGGGATTTGGTTGGTTGCTTTCTCATTCTTCTTTCCTCTTTTTTATTTTTGTCCGAAGAAAAAAAAATTTTTTTGTTTAATTTTTTTTTTTTTAATTACAATAGGAGCATTTTGTGGTGGTTCTCCAAATTTGGTAGTTGGATGCATTTATTTTTATGGCTAATATGACATCGAAAAATTATCCGTTAACATTTTTTCAGAATATCAGTTTTTATCACTCTTTTGCTTTCAATTAAATGAACAATTGTAAAAAAAACTGTTTTTTTTTATTATTATCAAATCACAACACGAAAACATTCATAATATTATGAATGTTTTTGTGTTGTGATTTGATAATAATAAAAATAAAAAAGACGAAAGAAATAAATAAATAAAAAAGAGGAAAGAAAAATGAGAAGGCAACCAACTAAATCCCCTTCCTTCTCTTTTTTTATTTCTTTCGTCTTTTTTTTATTATCATCAAATCACAACACAAAAACATTCATAATCCTATTGTAATAAAAAAAAAACTTTTTCTTAACAAAATATTTTTTTTTTGCTTTGCACAAAAATAAAAAACAGGAAAGAAAAATGAGAAGCCGACCAACCAAATCCCCTTCCTTCTCTTTGTTTATTTCTTTCATCTTTTGTTATTATTATTATTATCATCAAATCACAACACAAAAACATTCATAAAAAATATTTTTCTTACAAAAAAATTTTGTTTTTAGGCCAAAAATAAAAAAGAGGAAAGAAAAATGAGAAGGCAACCAACCAAATCCCCTTCCTTCTCTTTT
>CAKNYM010051800.1:90671-125583 GCA_932195095.1 Andricus curvator | reverse complement strand
ATTATATTTTCGGGTTAAAATTTTAACTATTTTTTTGAAAATTTATCTTTTTGGGTTGAAAATTCAACTATTTCGTTGAAAATTATCTTTTTGGTTGAAAATTCATATTTTTGGGCTAAAAATTTAACTGCTTTGTAGAAAATTTGTAGAAAATCAAACAATTTGGTAAAAAATTAAAATTTGGTTGAAAATGAACTTTTTAGTTGAAAATTTGTCTTTCATTATTATTGATAATTATTGAATTTTTTTTTTTGGTTAATAATTCATCCATTTTTTTGAAAATGCAATACTTTTACTTGAAATATTATGAATTTAAAGTGATAAAAATTTAATTTAAGATGGTAACCATATTACTTTTACTTAAAAGAATTTATTCCATTTTCGTGAAAAAATATTCTTATTTTCGATTTTTTAATCAATTTAGTTGATAACAATTTAACCATTCTCAAATGGATAATTAAAGCGATTATTCAAGTTTTATGTAATACTTTGAAGGGTCTTATTGTTTAAAAAATTTGATATATTTAGGCATTTTTTCAAAATTTGAGTAGACACCCTGATTAATTTAGCTTAATTCTCTATATGTAAATAAAAAAACTAAAAAAAAAAAATTACAGTTTTAAGGTGGTTCATAAAACTTAAAAAAATTCTTACCCCAAATTATTTCCTCCTAATTAACATTCTTATTCTTATTAATATACAAAAAAGTGCCTTTTCAAATCCCTCCAAAAAATCCGCAATAACAAATCTATATTTTTTTCAGCAAAAGGAAGAAATTATTGGGGTAAGAGTGAAAAAGTTTTGATTTTAAGAACCACCTGAGTTTGGTTCTCAAAAATTAGCATGGATATTACGAGTGTTTTATGTGGTTTTTTGCATGAAAAAATTGTTGTTTTCTAACCCGCTTGTAACGTTGTGTAATTTTGCGGACGCAGCTTCCGAGGGAGAAGACCGATATCCGACCGCAGGTAAATAAAAAAAAGGTACCGCAAGCCGGGGCTAACCGGGACACGCTGGGGAAACCGGGCCACTCATACTTTTATATTTTATAATTAAATTTTCCTTTTTTTTTTTTTATTAAAAATCAGAAAGATTTGTGATTGGTTTTATAAATTTATTTATTGCCCGGGAATATTACAAATTTTTAGAAGAAAAATCTATCCAATCACTTGAGATATATTAAAATGTATAATAATTTTAAATAATTTTGATTTCAACTTTGCTCTATTATTAAGATCAATTATTAACTTTTTCCATTATAAAATCATTTAGATTAGAATGCCTTATTCTAAAATATGTTACTTTATTTTTTTTTTATTTTAGGTCTTTATTTTTAGGCGTGAATTTTAAATTTGAAGAATTATTGCAGTTTTGAAGACTTAAACAATTTAAAATTAAAAGCGTTTGAACAAAAAGTTTGATGGTAAACGTTTTGGGTTGATCGACTATAAATTTAAATTGATTTATAATTTAAAAAATTAAAGAATAATTGATTTTATAATACAATTCAGAATCTGTTGAAACCTAACAATTTACACTTTTAAAAATTGAACTGTTTTATTTCGAAAGCCTTGTTAGTTGAACAAATGCAATCGTTCGATTCAAATATTATAAAATATTTACAATTTTGAAATAATTTAAAATTATAAATTTATAATTAAACGCTTTTATTTTATTTAAAATCCTATTCAAACAGTATTTCAATAATAATTAAAAAAACATACAAATTTTTTCATATTTAGCAATGTTTGATGGTTTATTTAAAATTAAAAAAAAAACCATAAGTTTCAAACAAAATTTAACATCGTTCAATTTTTAATGTTTGTAACTCAAAATTCGGACAGGGATCATGCGACTTCCTTTTTATTTCTCAAATTTTTTTGAAAAAATGCATTTTTTTGCGAGTATTTCCGTTTTTCTCAGAATTTCAATATACTTAGTTTTAATTTCAATCAGAGTAAAACTTTTAAAATTGAAATTCAAAATTAGAAAAAATGGTACCATTTTAATTTAAAACATTATAAAAGAAAATATTTTGGTAGAAATTGCATTTTTTTAGTTAAAAATCACAACTGTTTAGTTGAAATTTAGTAATTTTTGGTTCAGGATTCAAATATTTTGTTGAAAATTTTTATTTTTTTTGGTTGAATTCAACTGTTTTTGGATTAAAATTTAAATAATTTTTGATGGAAATTACAACTATTGCATTTTTTGCAGAGAATTCATTTTCAACTATTTTTTTTTAAATTTAACTGTTTTGTTGAATATTATTTTCTTTTGGCTGAAAATTTATTTTTTTGAATAAAAATTGAACTATGAGATGTTTTTTTGAAAATTGATATTTTTTGTTATAAATAAATCTTTATTGATAAAGAGATCTGTTTGGTCAATAGTTGATAGTTTTTGTTGAAAATTCAATTTTTGTATTAAAAATTAATCTTTTTTGGTAGAAAATTAATCTTGTTGGTTGAAATTTCATCTTTTTGGTTAAAAGGTAATTTCTTTGGTTGAAAATTCAACTGTTAGCTTGAATCTTCTTCTATAAATTTAAATATTTGTTTGAAAACTCATGTATTTTGTTAGAAATTGTTGTTCGTGAATTCACTTTTTAAATTGAACATTAATTTTTTAAATGAAAATTTAACTATTCTATTTCTTGTCGAAAATGTATCTTTTTTATAGAAATTTAATCTTCTTGGTTGAAAATTCATCTGCTTTGTGGAAAATTCATTTTATTTGGTTGAAAATTAATTTTATTACTGAAAATTTTATTATTCTGTTTTAAGTTAAAGATATATCAGTTTTATGTGGAAATTCAACTATTTTGTTGAAAATTTGTCTTTTTGGTAAAAAAGTAGTCTCATTAGCTGAAACTTCATCTTTCGCAATAAAAATTCATTGTTTTTGTTAAAAATTTGCCTATTTTGTTGAAAATTAGTTGTTTTTTTTGTTTGTCTTATTTTTTTTAATTAAAAATTTAAATATTCTACTTTATGTTAAAAATGTATCTTCGTCAGTTGGAAATTTCATTACTTGGTTAAAGATAATTTTTTTTTTTGTTGAAGATTCATCACTTTAGTTAAAAATTTATTTTTTCGGTTGAAAATTTACCTAATCTGTTGAAAATTCTCTTTTTTAGTTGAAAATTATTTTTTTTAGCAGAAAATGTAAATATTATATTTTTGTTTAAAATAAAAAAAAATCTTTCTATCTGAAAATTTAAGTATTCTAGTTTTGGTCGAGAATTTATCTTCTTCAGTTGAAAATTTAACTATTTGGTTAGAGATAAATTTTTTTGGTTGAAATTTCATCAATTTAGTTGAAAATTCATCTCTCTGGTTGAAAATTTAACAATATTGTTGAAAATTCGCTTTTTTAGTTATAAATCAATTTTTTAACTGAAAATGTATCTATTCCATTTTTTGTCGAAAATTGATCTATTTTGATAGAAATGTAATGTTCTTGGTTGAAGATTCATCGCTTTAGGTAAAAATTCATTTCTTTAGTTGAAAATGTTACTAATTTGTGAAAAATTCGCTTTTTGAGTCATAATTTAATTTTTTTTGCTGAAAATTTAACTATTCCATTTTTGCTTACAAATTTTCTTTTTGGTTGAAAATTGAACTCTTTTGTTGAAGATTTGAACATTAGTCTGCTTTGTCTGAGGATTCAACTAATTTGTTGAAAATTCGTATTTATTTGTTTAATTCAACCGTTTTTGATTTTTTTTAAATTGGTGGAAATAACAACTAGCGGTTTTTGCCTCTTCATGGATAGTGGACGCCTTAGCCCCACCCTGTGGGGTAAAGCCGGACACACTTTCGATTGCAATAACTATTTGCATAAAGCTAAATAAAAAATGTTTCAACTTCAAATTGTGCAAAAAAAAATGTTCAGAATTTATATATTCAAAGCATTATTATCAAATTATAATTCCTTCTTGTAATTTATTGAAAAGATCTAAAAAGATGGCCCGCTTAGCCCCGTCTTATGCTATAAAACAAAAAATATCAGAGGAATATCGCTTATTTCTATCCGGGAGTTTGAAGAAAGACTGACTGTTAGCAATTTCCAAGTTCTTGCTCGGGGCGATTTCTTTAACAATATTTCACCTTTGACTAAACGTTTCAAAGGGGGTTTAATTAGCTACCTGTCTTGGCTTAACTACGCTAACGATCTCGCATTATACCGTTGTCGAGTTCAGCCACGACTTCCCCGACCTCTTATCGAATTTGCCAGCAAGACGGACTTTCTTTTCAACAAATTGCTGATTCACGATCAAAGAAAAATTGGATTTTAAGTAATTTTTAAAGTAGCTGATGAAGAAAGCGCTAAAGAGTTGAAACTAAAAAGTTCATACCTCGCACTCACCACGGTTTTCGTTAGGGTGGTCCAAATATGCATTGGAATTTTTTTTTTCAATTTGCCTGATGAAGAAAGAGCTAACGATGTGAAAACTAAAAAGCTCATACCTCGCACTCACCACGATATTCATCAGGGTGGTCCAAATATGCATTGGGTTTTTTTTTTAATTTTCCAGCAAGACTGACTTTCTTTTCAACAAATTGTTGATTCGCGATAAGAGAAAAAGTAGGATTCGTAGTAATTTTTAAAGTAGCTAATGAAGAAAGCGCTAAAGAGTGGAAACTAAAAAGCTCATACCTCGCACTCACCACGATCCTCATTAGTGTGGTCCAAATATGCATTGGATTTCTTTTTAATTTTCCAGCAAGACTGACTTTCTTTTCAACAAATTGTTGATTCACGATCAGAGAAAAATAGGATTCTTAGTAATTTTTAAAGTAGCTAATGAAGAAAGCGCTAAAGAGTAGAAACTAAAATCCTCATACCTCGCACTCACCACGATCCTCATTAGAGTGGTCCATATATGCATTGGATTTTTTTTTAAATTTTCCAGCAAGACTGACTTTCTTTTCACAAATTGCTGATTCACGATCAGAGAAAAATTTAATTCTGAGTAAATTTTTAAAGTAGCTAATGAAGAAAGCGCTAAAGAGTGTAAACTAAAAAGTTCATACCTCGAACTCACCATGATATTTACTAGGGTGGTCCAAATATGCATTGGATTTTTTTTTAATTTTCCATCAAGACAGACTTTCTTTTCAACAAATAGTTGATTCAGGATCAGAGAAAAATTGGATTCCAACTAATTTTAAAAATAGCTGATAAAGAAAGCGCTAAAGAGTGGAAGCTAAAAAGCTCATACCTCGCACTCACCACGATCCTCATTAGGTTGGTCCAAATATGCATTGGATTTTTTTTTAATTTGCCTGATGAAGAAAGAGCTAACGATGTGAAAACTAAATAGCTCATACCTCGCACTCACCACGATATTCATCAGGGTGGTCCAAATATGCATTGAATTTTTTTTTTAATTTTCCAGCAAGACTGACTTTCTTTTCAACAAATTCTTGATTCACGATCAGAGAAAAATTGCATTCTAAGTATATTTTAAAATAGCTGATGAAGAAAGAGCTGAAGAGTGGAAACTAAAAAGCTCATACCTCGCACTCACCATGATATTTACTAGGGTGGTCAAAATATGCATTGGATTTTTTTTTTAATTTTCCATCAAGACAGACTTTCTTTTCAACAAATTGTTGATTCAGGATCAGAGAAAAATTGGATCCTAAGTAATTTTTGAAATAGCTGATGAAAAAAGAGCTAAAGAGTGAAAACTAAAAAGCTCATACCTCGCACTCATCACGATATTTATTAGGGTGGTCCAAATATGCATTGAATTTTTTTTTAATTCGCCAGAAAGACATACATTTTCAACAAATTGCTGACTGAGGATCAGAGAAAAAATGGATTCTAAGTAATCTTTAAAATAGCTGATGAAGAAAGACCTGAAGAGTGGAAAATAAAAAGCTCATACCTCGCACTCACCACGGTTTTCGTTGGGGTGGTCCAAATATGCATTGGTATTTTTTTTTTAATTTGCCAGCAAGACAGACTTTCATTTTACAAATTGCTGATTCACGATCAGAGAAAAATTGGATTCTATGTAATTTTAAAAATAGCTAACGAAGAAAGTGCTAAAGAGTGGAAACTAAAAAGTTCATACCTCGCACTCACCACGATATTTATTAGGGTGGTCCAAATACGCATTGGAATTTGTTTTCTTCTGAATTTGCCAGCAAGACAGACCTTTTTTCCAACAAATTGCTGATTCAGTATCGAAGAAAAATTGGATTCTAAGTAATTTTTAAAGTAGCTAATGAAGAAAGCGCTAAAGAGTGTAAACTAAAAAGTTGGTACCTCGCACTCACCACGGTATTTATTAGGGTGGTCCAAGTATGCATTGCATTTTTTTTTTAATTTGCCAGCAAGACTTTACTTTCTTTTCAACAAATTGCTGATTCACGATCAGAGAAAAATTGGATTCTAAGTATATTTTAAAATAGTTGATGAAAAAAGAGCTGAAGAGTGGAAACTAAAGAGTTCATACCTCGCACTCACCACGATATTTATTACGGTGGTCCAAATATGAATTTGGAATTTTTTTATAATTTGCCAGCAAGACTGACTTTCTTTCCAAGAAATTGCTGATTCACGATCAGAGAAAAATTGGATTCTAAGTATATTTTAAAGTAGCTGATGAAGAAAGAGCTGAAGAGTGGAAACTAAAAAGCTCATACCTCGCACTCACCACGATATTTATTAGGATGGTCCACATATGCATTGGATTTTTTTTTTAATTTGCCAGCAAGACAGACTTTTTTTCAACAAATTGCTGATTCACGATCAGAGAAAAATTGGATTCTAAGTAATTTTAAAAATAGCTAACGAAGAGAGTGCTAAAGAGTGGAAACCAAAAAGCTCATACCTCGCACTCAAATTCATCCTTTTGGTTCGAAACTGAACTATTTGGTTAAAACCTCGTTTTTTTATTTGAAAATTAATTTTTCAACTAAAAATTCAAGTATTCCATTTTTTATTCTGAATGTATCTTTTTTAGTTGAAAATTCAACTATTTGGTTTAAAAGTAATTTATTTTCTTTAAGATTTGTCTTGTTTGGTAGAAAATTAATATCTTTTTTGGAAATTTATTTTCTAGCTTGAAAATTAACTATTTGAGTTGAAGATTAATCATTTCAGCTTAAAGTTGAAATATTTGGTTGACATTTTTTTTCTATCGGTAAAAAATTAATTTTTTAAAACTGAAAATGTAAGTATTGTTTTTTCTGCAGAAAATTAATCTTCGCGGTTGAAAATTAATTTTTTTGTTTTAAAATTCAATTATTTGGTTCATAATTAATCTACTTTGTAGAAAAGTCAACAATTTTGAGGAAAAGTAATTTTTTGTTTAAAAATTCAACTGTTTTTTTTTAAATATATCGTTTTGCGTAAAAATTCAACTAATTTGTAAGAAAATTCAATTATTTGGCTAAAAATTAACTTTTTTGTTGAAAATTCATCTTTGTTGTTGAAAATTCGTTTCGTTCGGTAAAAATTTAATCTTGGTTGAAAATTCATTTTTTTCAATTGATAATTTGAATACTTGGTTGAAAGTTGTAACTACTATGTTAAAAAATTTTTTGGTTGGAGATGCATCATTTTACTTTAAAATAAATTTTTTAGGTTGAGAATTTATTTATTTGGCTAAAAATTATTCCATTTTGTAAAAAATTCAAAAATTTTGTGGAAGGTCTTTTTTTTGTTTGAAAATTCAACTTTTTTATTGAAAATTCGTCTTTCTGCATTAAAAATTTAAATATTTTGTAAGAAAATTCAACTATTCAACATTTTTGTTGAAAATTCATGTTTGTTATTGAAAATTGGTCTTTTTGGCAGGAAATTATTCTTCGTTGAAAAAAAATTAAAAATTCAACTATTTGGTTAACAAGTAACCTTTTTTTAAATTTTCTGTTGTAAAAACTCAATCTTTTTAATTTGAAATATAATTATTCCATTTTTGGTTAAAAATTAATTTTTTCAATTGAAAATATAATTATTTTGTTTTGGGAGAAAATTAATCTTTGCGGTTAAAAATTAATTTTTTAGGTTGAAAATTCAATTGTTTGGATGAAAATTAATCTACTTTGTAGAAAAGTCAACAGTTTCGAGCAAAAGTAATTTTTTTGTCTAAAAAATTGAAAATTGATATTTTTTCGTTTAAAATTAATTTTTTTGATAATTAGATGGTTTGGTTGAAAGTTGAACTACTACACTAAAAATTATTTTTAGGTTGGAGATGCATAATTTCAGATTAAAATTCATTTTTTAGGTTTAAAATTCAATTATTTGGCTGAAAACTAATCTACTTTTTTTTCTGTTGAAAGTTTGTCATTTTTTGTAGAAAATTCATTTTCTTGGTTGAAAACTAACTTTTTTTTGTTGATAATTTGAATACTTGGTTTATAGTTGAACTACTATGGTAAAAATTTATTTTTTGGTTGGTGATGCATCATTTAGTTGAAAATTCATTTCTTAGGTTGAAAATTCAAATATTTAGTTAAAGTTAATATACTTTTTCAAAAATTGAATTGATTAATCGGTCGATGTTTATCGAAAAAGGTAAAAGGTTTAATTAATCAAAAAAGGTTAATTAAATAAAATAATATAATAATAATAATCTAATAATTAATAAAATAATCAATCGAAAAGGTTCCCCAGTCTGTCTCAGCTTAAATATAATGAAATTAATAAATAAAAAAAAAAATAATTGTAATTCAAAGAGAACGTTTCTTTAACATTATTTTTTTCATTTAATCAAAAATAACATAAAACTGAAGAAAATCATTTTAAATTAGAGAAACTTTTCTTTGAATAAATATTTTTATTTGACTCAAATTTTCTTTAATCAAAAAAGTATTTTTTTCCGATTGTATATCGACCCCTTATTTCCATGCGAATTCACTTTAATTCCCTCTTTTACCGGAAACGGATTACCCTTGCGCCGGATAAACACGAACGTATGTAATATTAAATGTCCGGCAAACTGCCATAGAGGATTTTATTTCATTCATGATGCTTTTGTCAAAGCAGCTCCACTTCGGTTCTCTTTGCATCCGGCTGGAGATAGGATGGCACTGAGAATAGAGAAAGAGAAAAAGAAAAATAAAGGAAAAAGACAATTAAATACAAAGCTCCTAGTGAGGAGAAAGCAAATACGAATGCGAGATATGACGTCCGCAAAAAAAGACACTGATCAGGACACCCGGCTCTTTTAAGAATGGAGGACCTCAATTAAAATTAAAATTCAACTGTGCAAAGGAATGATACGTTTGTAGGTCTAGTTGGTTCTGCAGAATGCAGATTACAGCACTTTTTAAAAATGGGGACAAAATATTCTTTCTTCTTTGATATTAATATTTCTAGATAAAATTATTGAGGATAAATTTAATAATTAAATGAATCATTTTCTGGAGG
This sequence comes from Andricus curvator, assembly GCA_932195095.1. Taxonomy (NCBI): domain Eukaryota; kingdom Metazoa; phylum Arthropoda; class Insecta; order Hymenoptera; family Cynipidae; genus Andricus; species Andricus curvator. The sequence goes on along the minus strand of CAKNYM010051800.1, from coordinate 116,187 downwards.
GGCGATAAAAAATCTGCCTCGGCCCAGAATTGAACCGCGAACGCCACTGTTCATGAGTGGAGCGTTAACCAGTTACGCCACCGGGGCTCGAACAGATAATTTCTCGTTTCTGCCTGGGTCCGGATTCGAACCGGGAACGCCACTATTCACGAAAGGCGCGTTAACCAATTACGCCGCCGGGGCTCCAGCAGATAGTTTCTCGTTTATCCTACATCCACAGGACGATGCGTGTCTGCATCTTTGTGACTTGTGAAATTGTAGTGATTAATTCTAGTCTGAATAAATTCACCGAGTCCGAATATAATTTAATAATTGATGTTTTTTTTCGACCAGGGTAATTAATTAGTTTCTGATGTTAGATATTGCCGATTAAAAGTCAAATAATTTTCTGGAGAGACGAGAAACAATCTGCCTCGGCCTGGAATTGAACCGAGAACGCCACTATTCACGAGTGGAGCGTTAACCAGTTACGCCACCGTGGCTCGAGCAGATAGTGTCTCATTTCTCCTACATCCACAGGACGATGCGTGTCTGCATCTTTGTGACCTGTAAAATTTTAGTGATTAATTCTAGTCTGAATAAATTCGCTGATTTTAAATATAATTTAATAATTGATGTTATTTTGTCGACCAGGGTAATTAGTTAATTATTTTCTGATGTTAGATATTGCCGATTACTGGTAATATAGTTCTCTGGAGAAACGAGAAAAAATCTGCCTCGGTCCGGATTTGAACCGGAAACGCCACTACTCACGAGCAGAGCGTTAACCATTTACGCCACCAGGGCTCGAGCAGATAGTTTCTCGTTTCTCCTACATCCACAGGACGATTCGTGTCTGCATCTTTGTGATCTGTGCAATTTTAGTGATTAATTCTAGTCTGAATAAATTCACCGAGTCTGAATATAATTGAATAATTGATGGTATTTTGTCGACAAGGGTAATTAATTAATTTCTGATGTTAGATATTGCCGAGAACTGGTCAAATGTGGAGCGTTAACTAATTACGCTGCCGGGGAGAAACGAGAAACTATCTGCTGGAGCCCCGGTGGCATAATTGGTTAACGCTTCACTCGTGAATAGCAACGTTCCCGGTTCGACTCCGGGCCGGGGCAGATTTTTTCTCGTGTCTCCAGAAAAATATTTAACCAGTAATCGTCAATATCTAACATCAGAAATTAATTAATTAATTACCCTGGTCGACAAAATATTATCAAATAATTAAATGAATTAGGTTTCACAAAAATGGGGGGGAAAGTTTTTTCTTCGCTCGAGGGGCACGTTTAGTAACTTTGGACGGTAATGACAATCAAATTTTCAAATTTTTTTTAGTGTCACTTTAGTTTCCATTCAAAAAATTTGTCAGATATTTTTATTATATATTATATATTTTCTTATTTCTTTTATCATTAAATTTGTCAGCAATTCATCTTGAACGCGACTAAATTCATTTCGAATTTAATCTGAATTTTTATGAATTTATCCTGAATTCTTTGGAATTCTTATGAATTTTTTTAATATTTTTAATTCACTTGAATTCTTCTAAATTCACGTCAATTCAACTCAATGAAGTTTTCTTAACGTACCTCGAATTCTTAAGCATTTCATCAAATTCTTTTGAATTTCCTTAAACTTTTCTGAAACTACTTCAAAATTACTGAATATAATGATTTTTTTTATCTTTGTGAATTTTTTCTAATTCTTTTGAATTCTTTTCATACCTTTCAAAAGCTTTCAAAAGGTTTAAAATATTTGAAGAAATTTTCAAATTTTTTTTGCGATTCATTTAAATTCCTTTCGAATTTAATCTGAATTATTATCAATTTATCCTGAATTCTTTTAATTTATTTGGAATTATTTGGAATTGTCTTGAATTTTTTCAATTCACTTGAATTCTTCTAAATTCACGTCAATTCAACTCAATGAAGTTTTCTTAACGTACCTCGAATTCTTAAGCATTTCATCAAATTCTTTTGAATTTCCTTAAACTTTTCTGAAACTACTTCAAAATTACTGAATATAATGATTTTTTTTATCTTTTTGAATTTTTTCAAATTCTTTTGAATTCTTTTCATACCTTTCAAAAGCTTTCAAAAGGTTTAAAATATTTGAAGAAATTTTCAAATTTTTTTTGCGATTCATTTAAATTCCTTTCGAATTTAATCTGAATTATTATCAATTTATCGCGAATTCTTTTGAATTCTTTTGAATTCTTTGGAATTCTCTTGAATTTCCTAATTCACTTGAATTCTTCTGAATTCACTCAATTCAAGTAAATGACTTTTTCTTAACGCACCTCGAATTCTTAAACATTTCATCAAATTCTTTTGCATTCTCTTAAACTTTCCTGAAATCACTTAGAAATTACTGAATATAATGCATTTTTTTAAATTTATTTTTTTCTAATTCTTTAAATTCTTGTTTATTTCAAAGATTATTAGTAGTCATTTGAATCCTATTGAGGAGCTTTCAAAAAGTTCCAAATATTTGAAGAAATTTTCAAATGATTTTTGCAATTCATTTAAATTCATTTGGAATTCAATCTGCATTCTTATCAATTAATCCTGAAAGATTCTAATTTCTTTGGAATTCTCTGGATTTATCTTGAATTCTTCGAAATTCTCTTGAATTTTTTTAATTCACTTGAATTCTTCTAAATTCACTCAATTCAACTCAATGAAGTTTTCTTAACGCATCTCGAATTCTCAAGCATTTCATCAAATTCTTGTGAATTTCCTTAAAATTTTAAGAAAACACGTCCAAATTACTGAATATAATGAATTTTCTTATATTTTTGATTTTTTTCTAATTCTTTTGAATTCTTTTGAATCTAACTTGAATTGTTTTGCAGTCTTGTGAATCAAATTGTTTTGAATTCTTTTGAAACTAACTTGAATTGTTTTGAAGTCTTATGAATCAAAATTCTTTTGAATTTTTTTTTATTGCAAAGATTATTTGTCATTTGAAACCTATTGAGGGGCTTTTAAAAGGTTTTAAATTTCTGAAGAAATTTTCAAATGATTTTTGCAATTCATTTAAATTCATTTTAAATTTAATCTGAATTCTTATCAATTCATCGCGAATTCTTTTGTATTCTTTGGAATTCTTTTGAATTATTTTGAATCATTTTGAATTCTTTTGAATTATTTTGAATTCTTTTGAATTCTCTTGAATTCTTTTGAATTCTCTTGAATTCTTTTGAATTCTCTTGAATTTCTTAATTCACTCGAATTCTTCTGAATTCACTTAATTCAACTCAATGAGTTTTTCTTAACGTACCTCGAATTCCGTAACATTTTATGAAATTCTTTTGCATTCTCTTAAACTTTTCTGAAATCACTTCAAAATTCCTGAATATAATTAATTTTTTTATATTTTTGATTTTTTTCTAATTCTTTCCTATTGAGGGGCTTTCAAAAAGTTTCAAATATTTGAAGAAATTTTCAAATGATTTTTGCAATTCATTTAAATTAATTTTACATTTAATCTGAATTCTTATCAATTGATCCTGAATTATTTTTTATTCTTTGGAATTATCTTGAATTCTTTGAAATTCTCTTGAATTTTTTTACTTTACTTGAATTCTTCTAAATTCACTCAATTCAACTCAATGAAATTTTGTTAAGGCACCTCGAATTCTTGAGCATTTCATACAATTCTTTTGAATTTTCTTAAGCTATTTTGAAACCACTTCAAAATTACTGAATATAATGCATTTTCTTATATTTTTTATTTTTTTCTCATTCTTTCGAATTCTTTTTAATCTAACTTGAATTGTTTTGACATCTTATGAATCCAATTTTTTTGAATTCTTTTTTATTTCAAATGTAATTGGCCATTTGAAAACTATTGAGGGGCTTTCAAAAAGTTTTAAATATTTGAAGAAATTTTCAAATGATTTTGCAATTGATCTAATTTCATGTCAAATTTAACCTGAATTCTTATCAATTCATCCTAAATTCTTCTGAATTCTTTGAAATTCTTCTGAATTCTTTGGACTTCTTTGAAATTCTTTGGAATTCTTTGGCATTCTTTGGAATTCTCTCGAATTTTTTTTATTCATTTGAATTCATCTAAATTCACTCAATTCAACTCAATGAAATTTTCTTAAGGCACCTCGAATTCTTGAGCATTTCATCCAATTCTTTTGAATTCCCTTAAACTTTTCTGAAACCACTACCAAATTACTGAATATAATGAATTTTTTTATCTTTTTGAATTTTTTCTAATTCTTTTGAATTCTTTTGAACCGTGCTTGAATTGTTTTGAAGTCTCATGAATCAAATTCTTTTAAATTCTTTTTAATTCTAAAAAGTATCAGTCACATTATTAAAAATTGTCACAAGGTTAGAATTTTGTTCTTTAAATATTAGTTATCAAGAAAAATAAAGAATTAGTCAGGGAAAAGCCAGGAAATTTTGAAAATAAAGTTTTGCGGTCACCCTGTGTAATAAAATAAATATAAAAATTTGAAGGAGAGGAGTCTATTTGCTTTTGAATAAAGCCGATCTCGTTTCCCTGTTTTATGATCCGTGAGGGAGAAATTCGACGTGATTCGCACTGGCGTTTCGCGAACTTATTTTTCCACTTAACGTACGTCTTTATCGAGGTGACTCTGTTTGCTTCCAAGCGATAAACTTTCACGCGACTCGACGTTAAGTATTATCGATTTCTTCACTCTGTCGTGGTTCTGCTCTTTCCTCTTCTGTCACGACTTTTCTTATCAAAATGTACCCTTTTTCCACCGAATGGTGATTTTTCCTCGAAATGTCTCAAGGAAATACAGCAAACTTGACTCAGTCTTCATATTGTTAGGCATTTTTTTTCATAAAATAAATTTACAAGTGTCTAAAGTAAGAGAAATTTTTTTTTTATATCAGCAATTTTTTTAGAGTTCTGACATCTTTTTGGATAGTTCTAGAGTTCTCGATAACTTTCATTAATAGTTTAAGCGTTTCAATTAGCAAAAGATCGGTTTTTTAAAATTCGATAATTTTGTAAAAAAAAATTTTCAAGTTCCAGGAGTTCTGATCAGAGTTCTCTTGCCCCCGGAAGAGTTCTGTACAAAATCTCTAGAACACTTTCGATCACCGGAAAATCCAAAAAACTAGAGCACTCTGAAGATATCCGACAGAGTTCAAAGTTTAAGAGTTCCAGGAATTCCGATTAGAGTTCTGCTTCCAACATCAACCGAAAGAGTTCCATAGAGAATTCGTGTAACCTTTTTCGATCAACCCAAAATACAATATCTAGAACACCTACAAGACATCCAGTATTATTCAAATTGTAAACGTTTCAGGAGTTCTGATTAGAGTTCCGTTCCACCGGAAGAGTTCTATAAAAAACCTCTAGGACAATTTTCGATCACCGGAAAATTCAAAAAACTACTGCACTCTGAAGATATCCGACAGAGTTCAAAGTTTAAGAGTTCCAGAAATTCCGATTAGAGTTCTGCTTCCAACCCCAACCGAAAGAGTTCCATAGAAAACTCGTATAAGATTTTTCGATCAACCCGAAATACAATATCTACAGGACTTTGAAGACATCCAGTATTATTCAAATGGTAAACGTTTTAGGAGTTCTGAGTAGACCACTCTGAAGATATCCGACAGTTTTTAACTTTTAAGAGTTCCAAGAATTCTGACATCTCTTTGGATAGTTCTAGAGATCTCGATAACTTTCATAAATATTTTAAGCGTTTTAATTGGCAAAACATCGGTTTTCTTTTTAAATTCCATAATTTTGAAAAAAAGAATTTTTTTCAAGTTCCAGGAGTTCTGATAAGAGTTCTCTTGCCCGGAAGAGTTCTATAAAAAACTTTTATGATACTTTTCGATCACCTGAAAATCCAAAGACTACAGCACTCTGAATATATCCGAGAGAGTTCCAAGTTTAAAAGTTCCAGCAATTTCGATTAGAGTTCTGCTTCCAACCCCAACCGAAAGAGTTCCATAGAAAACTCGTATAACACTTTTCGATCAAGCCTAAATACAATATCTACAGTACTTCGAAGACAACCAGTATTATTCAGATTGTGAACGTTTCAGGAGTTCTAATTAGAGTTCTGTTCCCCCGGAAGAGTTCTATAAAAAACCTCTAGGACACTTTTCGATCACCTGAAAATCCAAAAAACAACAGCACTCTGAAAATATCCGACAGAGTTCACAGTTTAAGAGTTTCAGGAATTCCGATTAGAGTTCTGCTCCCAACCGCAACCGAAAGAGTTCCATAGAAAACTCGTATAACACTTTTCTATCAACCCAAAATACAATATCTAGAGCACCTCCAAGACATCCAGTATTATTCAAATTTTAAACGTTTCAGGAGTTCTGATTAGGGTTCTGTTCCCCCGGAAGAGTTCTATAAAAAACCTCTAGGACACTTTTCGATCACCTGAAAATCCAAAAAACTACAGCTCAGTGAAGATATCCGACAGAGTTCAAAGTTTAAGAGTTCCAGCAATTCCGATTAGAGTTCTGCTTCCAACCCCAACCGAAAGAGTTCCATAGAAAACTCGGATAACACTTTTCGATCAACCCAAAATGCAATATCTACAGCACTTCCAAGACATCCAGTATAATTCAAATTGTAAACGTTTCAGGAGTTCTGATTAGAGTTCTGTTCCCCCGGAAGAGTTCTATAAAAAACCTCTATGACACTTTTCGATCACCGGAAAATCCAAAAAACTAGAGCACCGTGAAAATTTCCGCCAGAGTTCAAATTTTAAGAGTTCCAGCAATTCCGATTAGAGTTCTGCTTCCAACCCCAACCGAAAGAGTTCCATAGAAAACTCGTATAACAGTTTTTGATCAATCCAAAGTACAATATCTACAGCACTTCGAAGACATCCAGTATTATTCAAATTGTAAACGTTTCAGGTGTTCTGATTAGAGTTCTGTTCCCCCGGAAGAGTTCTATAAAAAAACCTCTAGGAAACTTTTCGATCACCGGAAAATCCAAAAAACGAGAGCACTCTGAAGATATCCGAGAGAGTTCAAATTTTAAGAGTTCCAGCAATTCCGATTAGAGTTCTGCTCCCAACCGCAACCGAAAGAGTTCCATAGAAAACTCGTATAACACTTTTCGATCAAGCCAAAATACAAAATCTACAGGTCTTTGGAGATATACTATGTTATACAAATTTTAAAAGTTTCAGGAGTTCTGAGTAGAGCACTCTGAAGATATCTAACAGTTTTTAAATTTGAAGAGTTCCGAGAATACTGATTAGAGTTCTGCCTTCAATCCCAACTGAAAGAGTTCTGTAGAAAACTCGTATAGCACTTTTAAGACATCCAAAATTATTCAAATTTGAGGAGTTCCAGGATTTTTTATTACAGTTCTGCCCCCCTTCCCGGAAGAGTTCCATATAAATCTAGTATAACACTTTAATATAAACAAAAAAGAAACTGCATCACAATATCAAAATATCCCAACATCTCAGATGAATTTTCGATTAACTGAGATTACAGAAAACTAGAGCACTTTAAAGACATCTAAAATTTTACTATTTTTAATCGGAACTCCTAGAACTCTTAAATTTGCCGAATTAAACATTTTTGGGTCTCTCCAAACTGCTGCAGTTTTTTAATTTTGGGTTGATCGGAAATTGGTATAAATTTTCGATCAACTAAAAATACAAAAAATACAGCACTCTGAAGATACTCAACACTGTTCAAATTTTAAGAGTTCCAGGAATTCTGATTAGAATTCTGCCTCTAATCCCAACCGAAAGAGTTCTATTGAAAACTCTTATAATGCTTTTCTACAAACCCAAAATCTAAAAACTACAGCTCTGTTAGGACATCCAAAATTATTCAAATTTGAGAAGTTCCAGGAATTTTTTTTTACATTTCTGCCTCCCCCCTCCCCTTTCCTAAAGAGTTCGATATAGAAAACGCTTTAAATTTCAAGAGTTCAATGGATTATTGTTAGAGTTCTGCCCCCCCCCCCCTTAGAAAGAGTTCTGTATTCAAAAATTTCTACATTTTTACATTTTTAAGAGTTCCCGACTATATATCTCATTCGACTTTTCGATTGACTGGAAATAAAAAAAAATTACAGAACTTTGAAGACATCTACAATTTTTCAGTCTCTGATCAGAAGTTCTGGAACTCTCAAATTTGTCGAGTTTTTTTATAGAACTCTTCAGGGTGGGGATTTAGGAATTTTTATAACATTTTAGTGGATTTAAAAGAATTTATTTATGAAAAGTCAGGTATTTTGTGGGGTTTCAAAGATTTGAAGATATTTGAAATTATTTTTTTCGAATTCACCCTGCATTCTTATTAATTTATCCTGAATTCTGTTTAATTCTTTGGAATTCTTTTTAATTTTTTGATTCACTTGAATTCTTCTAAATTTACTCAATTCTACTTATTCAATGTATTTTTTTATATTTAAAAGTTTTTATTTAATTGATCATGATGATCAATTGATAAAATTATCGAAGGATTTGAATTATTTGAATCGATTTTTTTTAAATTCCTTAGAATTTTCAAGAGCTTTAAAAAATTTCAAGGGATTTTAATAGATTTTAAGGGTTTTTAAATATTTTAGTTTATTTTAAAGGATTTGAAATATTTTAGGAAACATTTTTTTATTTGAATACTTTAAAGGGATTTCAAAGACTTTGAAATATTTTAGGGTATTTAAAAAGATTTCAAGGCATTTTTCAGAAATTTTAACAATTTCAGAGGATTTCCAATGGGTTCAATTTTAAGGGATTTTAATATTTTGTTGGATTTCAAAGTATTTATTCACAAGAAGTGAGGGATTTCGTAGGGTTTCAAAAATTTCAAGAGTCTTTAAAATATTTTTTGCAATTCATTTGGTATTCACTCTGAATTCTTATTAATGTATCCTGAATTCTTTTAAATCCTTTTGAATTTTTCATTTAAATTCGCTGAACTTTTACTGAAACCAATGGAATTTTTTCGATTTTTAAAATTATTTTCAATTCATTTGAATTCTTTTGAATGGTTTTGTAGTCATTAGTCACTTTTTTGTGGGAAATTAGTAGGGTTTTAAAGATTTTAAATTATTTTGTGGAATTCACCCTTAATTCTTAATTCACTTGTATTTTTCTAGATTTAGTCAATTCTACTTTGGCTTATCAGGAGCTTTTTTTAATTTTTTAAAGTTTTTTTTAAATTGATCCTGGAGTCTTTTAACCTCATCTTGAATTCTCAGGCATTTCATCAGATTCTTTCGAATTCCCTTAAATTTTTGTAAGCTTATTTCAAATTTATTGAATTCAGTGAAGTTTTTTCACATTTTAAAAATATTTTCAATTCATTTGAATTTTTATGAATTTTACGGAAATGAATGGAACATTTTTTTTTTTAATTTCTTCCAATTAATTTGAATTAATATGAATTTAACTAAATTGTTTTGAAGTTTTATAAATTTATCGTGAATTTGTTACCCTTTAAGCGCGAAAAAATTATCCCATATAAAATAAAATATTATTCTACAAAAAAAACTATTAAATTTTGTTTTGCGGGAATCCAAAATAGGCAATTTACTATTTTCCGGAATTTAAAGTTTCGGCAACGTACTATTTTCGAGAATTTGATGATTTCGGTAACTTGAAAATTCGAGTTTTAAAATTTCGAAAAAAATCATTTTTGATAGTTTTATATCCATTCGGAAATTTTAGTTTTCGGGAAATGTCTGTTGCAGTATTTTGAAGGTGGAGGTGCAATTTTAGACGAATATTGACGACAGTGTTAAAGAGAATGTTGTGTCTGACTATGCCTGTACCGTTACTACTGATTTCCACTGATAATAATCTAGTGGTCGCAGTAGAAGTGATCGAGATTTGGCCAGACATGTTCTCTCTCAGAGGACTGCGAAATTTATCATGGATTGTCCGCAGATATCGATTTTGATTCCCTGCCGGTTTCAGTTCCAATCATTCGGAGAAGCAAATGTACTTGACACATCTATCTTGTTTGTATTCAGGTTCGACTATCGTCACATCTCTCATTTTTAATTTCAAAAAATGAATTTTCCACTTTTAATAAATTTTTTATAAATTTAATTAATCTTGTTATGAATTGAATAGGTTTTTCTTTTTTTAATAACTTGAATTGAATCAAAAGTACGATTTTTCAATAAAAAAAAGAGTTTTCAACCAAGAAGATTAGTTTAAAAAAAAAAAAAAAGATTAATTTTCAACAATACACCAATTTTTGACCAAATAGTTGAATTTTCAACCAGGAAGATTAAGTTTCTACCAGAAAAAGAACAATTTTCAACAAATTTCTTTTTACTGAATATAATCCATTTTTTATCTTTTTGAATTTTTTCCAATTCTTTTGAATTCTTTTGAATCGAACTTGAATAATTTTGAAGTCTTATGAATCAAATTCTTGTCAAATGATTCACTTGATTCCTTTGCATTCTCTTGTATTCTTTGGAATTCTTTTGAATTCTTTGGAATTCTTTTGAATTCTTTTGAATTCTTTTGAATTCTTTAGAATTCTTTAGAATTCTTTAGAATTCTCTTGAATGAAACAAAAAAGTTAATTTACAACTAATCAGTTGAATTTTCAACAAAATAGTTAAATTTTCAACTAAAATTATAAATTTTCAATTAAAAAAATGAACTTTTAAGCAAATAGGCCAACTTTCAACCAAAGTGTTGAATTCTCAATCTAAAGAGATACATTTTCAACGAAAAATGTAATAGTTGATATTTCAATAAAAAAATATTTTAATCAAAAATAATACATTTTCAACAAAATAGTTATTTTTTTTACCAAATTGTTGAATTTTTGACCCAAAAATACAAATTTCTTACAAAACAGTTGAATTTTCAACCCAAAAATGTGGATTTTCAAAAAAAAAATTCATTTTTGCCCAAAACAGATTCATTTTCAACCAGACAGTTGCATTTTAACCAAAAAAGATGACATTTGTTTAGCAAATAGTTTTTTTTTAAATTTGTTCAAACAAATAGTTGTATTTTCAATTAAATAAAAATTTGTTATTCAAGAAGAAAAATTTCAATCAATTCAAAGAATTTTGAACAAAGTAATTCAATTTCGAAAAAAGTTATAAACTTTAAAAAAAAAGATGAATTCTTAACAAAAAATGTAAAAGTTGATATTTTAAACAAACAAAATTTTCATTTTAAATCAAAAGCACTTGAATTGAACCAAAAAGTAGGAATTTTCAAAAAATTAGTTGACTCAACCAACACAGATTAATTTGCAACTAAGGGGTTGCGTTTTCAACCAAAAAAGGCTTTCTACCAGAAAATATTTTTATTAATATTATTTATTTATTATTTTATTAATATTAATATTAATTTTCTACTGAAAAAAGACTAATTTTCAACAAAACAGTTAATTTACAACCAATCAGTTGAATTTTCAACAAAATAGTTAAATTCTCAGTTAAAAAAATGAATTCGTAACTAAAAAATGGAATTTTTAACTAAAATTATGAATTTTCAAAAAAAATAAAATAAAAAATTTTAAGAAAGTAGTTCAACTTATAAACAAAAAATTGAATTCTCAATCTTAAGAGAAACATTTTCAACTAAAAATTTAATAGTTGATATTCAGCAAAAAAAAAGATTTTACTTACTTTAAAATAAAAAAAAAAAGGTTTGATTGAGGAGCAGGAAAGGCGGATTTTTAAGAAAAATACATTAATTTTCTAATAAATTATGGAATTTTTTACCTTAAAATACAAATTTTCTATAAAATAGTTGAATTTTCAACCAATAAATGTGAATTTTCAAGAAAAAAGTTAATTTTCGCCCAAAAAAGATTAATTTCAACCAGGCAGTTGCATTTTTAATTTAAAATATTAAATTTCTTCAGAACGAGATGAATTTTAAAATCTAAAAGATTATTGTTTAAATAAATAGTTGAATTTTCAATGAAATAAAAATTTATTAGTCAAGAAAAAAAATTTCAATCAAATTGAGAAATTTTCAGCAACATTATACAATTTTAAGCCAAATAATAAAATTTTTAACAAAAAAAAAATCAATTTTTCACAAAAAGAGATGGATTTTTAACCAAAAATTTAATTCTAAACGTTTCAACCGAAAATAATGAACTTTCAACCCAATATAATATTTACGCTATTTTTGATTCCTAAAGTGAATCCGATGCGAAAAAAGATTAATTAGCAAATTTTTCAAAACTCTGAGCATTATGAATTTTTAAATTTTTATTTAATTCAGGGTCTGTTGATTTTAATTTCTGAAATCTTCTTTTTTTTTTTTAATTTTGAGTGCGAGAAAGTTTCTATGTGTTCAAAAAAATTTTCGGATAGTTTGTAAAGATTTTAAAAATTATTTTAGTTTTTTGAAGATTATAAGAACGAGGTTTCTCTCTGGAAAAATTGAAAATGATAAAATCTTGCAAGATTTTTGAAAATTATTCATATTATATAAAATAGGAAAAAATTAATATTAGTAATTTTTTTCAAACTTGCAAAATTACGAATTTTTTAAACTGATTTTTGCTCAGCGAAATCTCAGGATATTGATCAATCTATTTCAATTTCACAAAGATTTTTTTATTTAATTTTTTTTTTCGTCCTGTTATTTATCTCAGTTATAATTTTATTTTTGGATCGATAAGGGTGGCGTTAGAACAAAGAATAAATTACAATGTCAAATATGCGAATTGAAGACCTGGGGAATAAATCTTCTTGGACAGCAAAGAAATTTCTTTGGCATGACAAATGATCTTGTTGCTGTCATTTTCGGCTGCTTTTGTCCAACTAAGACAAAGCAGTCCTTTTTAAAAAATGACGCATAAGCATGGAAACGTTTTACCATAATTATAGCAAAAAAATCTCAAGAAAAAGTAAAATTTGATATTATATAAGAAGAATAACATTAATATTGAAAAAAAAATAATAAGCTTATTTGTAATTTTAGAATGAGTTTTAATTTTACTTCACTCACATGATTTTTAATCATATGTACCAAAGTATGCAAAATTTTTAGTGAAAAACGAAATTTATTACAAAGGGTGACCAACTGATTACTCGAAACTAAAAAAATAATTTCCAGTCATTTTCCGATTTTTCACGATTTAAAAAAAAAATGTCTTGGTGATTTAAGTTGACAAAAAAGAATTTTGAACAAAGTACATGAGTTTTCGTCTAAATAGTAGATTTTTCAACTAAAAAAGATAAATTTTCAACAACAAATGGAATAGTTACGTTTTTAAATTAAAAAAATTAATTTTTTACAAAAAAGAACGAATTTTCCAAAAAAGACTAAAATTTTTAACCTAAAAGATTAACTTTCTACCAAAAAGACAAATTTTTAACAAAAAGTGGAATTCCATACCAAAGTAGTTGAATCTTCAACTAAAAAGTGAAATTTTTCACCAAATACTAAAAATTATCAAATGAAAAGGATCAATTTTTGACCAAAAATTGAATAGTTAAATCTTAAGTTAGAAAATTAATTTTTAACCAAAAAAGAACAAATGTTTAAGAAAATAGTTAAATTTTCAACCAAAGAGATGAATTTTCAACTATCCTGATGAATCTTTAGCTGGAATAGTTAAATTTTCATTTAGTAATTGAATTTTCAACCAACAACACGATTTTTTAGCCAAAAAGATTAATTTTCTACTTAAAAAGACGATTTTGTAAAAAAAAAATACATTCTCAATTTGAAAAATAAATTTTTTACTTAAAAAAATGAATTTTTCAAAAAAGAGTAAAATTTGTAACCAAAGAGATAAATTTTCAAATCAAATTGTGCATGACCAATTAAAAAATAAATTTTTAACAAAATAGTTCAAATTTCAAAGCAAGTAATAAAATTTTCAATGAAAAAACTTAATTTTCAACGAAATAGTTGAATATCCTATCGAAATAGTTGCATTTTCAAAGAAAAAATGACTTTTCTACAAAATTATTAAATTTTTAAGATGAATTTTCAACTAAAAAATATAAATTTTCCACTAAATAGGTAAATTTTCAACTAAAAAAGATAAAGGTCAAACCCAAAATGGAATAATTATATTTTGAATGATAAAAATTAAGTTTTCATTAACAAAAAAATGAATTTTCCATAAAATAGTTAAATTTTTTACCAAGGAGATCTATTTTTAACTAAAATTATGCATCTTCAACGAAATTTTCAATTTTTATCGATTTTCAAGCAAAAATAAAATGTATTTTCAACCAAGAAGATTCGTTTTCTATAAAAAAAAACTTGAAAGAAAATACATTAATTTTCAAACAAATAGTCAAATTTTTAAATGAAGAATGTTGAATTATAATAGAAAATTAAATAGTTAACTGTTCAGTCGAAGAAAATAATTTTCAAGCAAAAAAAAAAAGATTTTTGAACCAGAAAGATGAATTTTAAAGCAAGAAAATTAATTTTATATGAAAAAAATGAATTTACAATAAAAAATTGAATTATTACATTTTTATTTGAATAAAATAATTTTCAAAGAAAAGGAAATCAATTTTGAATCAAGAAGATGGACTTTCAACCAAAAAGATAAATTTCTAAGTCAGAAAATTATTTTTGGAACAAAAAAGACGTAAATTTTTAACTAAAAAAGATAAATTTACAATCTAAAATGGGATAGTACAATTTTTACTTAAAAAAAAAAATATTTTGAAGCAAAAAAAACGAATTTCCAACTTAATGGTCGAATTTTTCACCAAAATAGTTTAATTTTCTTCTGAAAATAGTATAATTTTTAAACAAAGAAAAATGAATTCTCAACTAAGAAAATGAATTTTCAAGCAAGAAAAATAACTTTCTACCAAAGAATACGTAAATTTTCAACTAAAAAAGATAAATTTAAAATATAAAATCAAAATATTTTTAGTTTAAAAATTCATTTTTAAGGAAATTTTTTTTTCCAAAAAAATGGTTAAATTTGTCAAAAAAGCAGTGCAATTTTCTACTAAAACAACCGCATTTTCAACAAAATACAGGATTTTTTAACAAAATAGTTTCAACTGAAAAATTAATGGTTGAATTTTCAGTTAAAAAAATTAATTTCCCAACAAAAATTCCAACAAATAGTTCAATTTTCAACTAGAAAAGATAAATTTTAAACTAAGAATGGAATAATTATCTTTTCAACTAAAAAAGTTCAGTTTTTACAAAAAAAAACGTTCAGCAAAATAGTTAAATTTTCAACCAAGCACATGATATTTTAATAAAAATGATGCATTTTCAATCAAAAAATGAAATTTTTAACAAATTAGTTTGTGTTTCAACCATCTATTTAAATTTTCAAATGATAAAATTATTTTTCTATCAAAAAAGACAAACTTTTAATAAATTACATTAATTTTTAACCAAATAGTCGAGTTTTCAACTAAAGAATAAATTACAATAAAAAATGGAATATTTAAATATTCAGTCAAAGAAAATAATGTTCAAACTAAAGAAAACGAATTTTGAAGCAAGAAAATAAATTTTTAACTAACAAAGATACATTTTCAATTGGAATGTGAATAGTTAAATTTTCAGTTAAAAAAATTAATTTTCAAGAAGAGAAGGAAGTTTAAACAATTTAGTTTAATTTTCTACAGACTAGATTATTTTTAACCAAATAGTTCAATTTTCAACTAAGAAAGATCAATTTAAAAAAAAAGTGTAATAGTTAAATTTTCATTCAAGTAAATTAATTTTTTTTTAAATCAAGAAAATAGTTCCAAACTATTTGGATTACCTATGTCAATTCTGGATTACTCTGGATTACAAGTGAAATAAAATAAATAATAATAATAATGCTTCAATAAAAATTATTTTTTTAATAAAAATAAAAAAAAAGATTGAAATCGGATGACCTAAATTACTTCGAATTAACTGGATTACAAGTGTATTACAAGTCGTTACAAGTTGCTCTGTCTTAAATTGCTAATCATCAAATTCAATTTGACGTTTAATTCTTTAACTAAAACAGAAATCCCTTCCTCTTCAAGCTTTCAGGTAATCCTTTCAAATTCTGATTACATTGCGCAACCTTCGTAAATTTGATGCACTAGACTCACAGAAGGGACCTGGTAAAGAGGAAAGGAGGGGACGGGGGTGGTAGTGGGGATGGGGGGAAGGATCGGGTTCAGAATTTCTCTTCTAGAACCAATCAATTTACGTGCCCTCGTTAGCTTCGTATCCTACAAACTCTCCACTTTTCCAACCCCCATAAAATTCCCATACTATTTGTCGTATACCCGGTCGAATGGGAATGAACGAGCTTAAGTACACGAGTACTGGAAAGCTCTTGATACCAAGAGCAGACCACGGAAAACATGAAAACGCTTCCACGGAGCTTTTTCAAATAGGACTTATTTTTCTTAGTAATCGAATGTCAAGGAGAATACAAAACTAAAAAGATGCTTTAGTATTGGTCGCTTGTGTTGAGTATATAGGCCAATCAACAATCTCCTCGTTGATATACTGAATAATTGAATATTCAGTTCACAATCAAGCTTCCCCACCCACCTTACCACATTTTCCTTATTCTCCAGATCTTTTTAGCTTTTCTTTGTTTTCATTTTTTTATTTCTTTCCTTTTTCCTCCATTCCGTTCTTTTCTCTCCTCTTTTGTTTTCTTGAAAAGACACCGATGGAGGATGAAATTACGTTCTAGACAATGGAGTCCAATTAATATCCTATTTACAGCTCTGTGCTGCAAATTAATGTCCTTTTTAGAGTTTGGTAGCCTCGGGTGAGGTAAATGACGGTAGTGGTAGTTAGGGAATCTGAGAAGAGAGGAAGTGAGGGAAAAGGGTAGGGGAAGTAAATAGATTGAGGGGAGGGAAACCAGGGTAAATGAGAAGAAATGAGGAGAAGGGGTGGTGGGAAGTGACAGGAAATGAGTGGGAGTAGGAGAAGTGTGGATAATTAGGAGACTGGAAGTGGGGGGAATAATGGAGGGGAAACAAAGGAAATGATTAGAAATGAGGGTGAGTAGGGGAGGGGAAGTGATGGCTGAGGAAGGGTAGTAGGGGAAGGAGTGTTTTGGCTGGGTAGAGAGGAGAGGAGGTTTAGGAATAAGTTTTGGAAGGTTGACGAAGGGAGAAGTGAGGGTGGAGTAGGGAAAATAGGGGAGGAAAATATAGGTGTGCCTAATTTGACCGGTTTTTTAATTTTTGATTTCTCCATCTCGTTTGATATTTTTCCTTTGTCCTTCAGGTTTTTAAATAGTTCATTACTTTAATTAAAAAGAATTAATTTAATTCATGTGGTTTAAAAATTATGTGAAGTTTGCCTGGGTAATTTTCGAAGTTTTAAAAGGGAAGAGGGTAGGGGAAGTGAATGAATTGAGGGGAGGGAAACCAGGGTTAAATGAGACAAAATGAGGAGAGGGGATGTTGGGAAGTTTGAGGAAATGAGTGGGAGTGGAAGTGTGGATAATTAGGGGCCGGGAAGTGAGGGGGGGGGGGATAATGAGGGAAACAAAGGAAATTATTATAAATAAGGTTGAGTAGGGGAGGGGAAGGAAGGGAAGTAGGTGAAGGAGTGTATTGGCTGGGTAGAGAAGAGAGGTGGAAGTAGTTTAGGAATAAGTTTTGGAAGGATGACGAAGGGGGAAGTGAGGTTGAAGTAGGGGAAATAGGGAAGGGAAATATTTTAATATTTCCCGCGCCTAATTTGACCAGTTTTTTAATTTTTGATTTCAAAAATTCAAAATTTATCTGTTTTCGTAGAAAAATTCCTGACTGAAAATTCATCTTTTTGGGATGAAAATTCAACTGTCCGCTAAAAAATCGACTGGAAGATTCAACAAGTTGGTTAAAAATGCAACTGTTTTTGTTCAAATATTTTTTGGTGAAAAATTCAACATTTTGGTTTTAATTTCGTCTTTTTTATATAAGTAAATCATTTTTTATAAGAATTTTTTTCAAAATTATTTCCCTTAAATATAGTATTTATATATGGTCTGGACCTTTTTGAAATTATTTTGAAATTTCAAAGCTTGAATCCAAAATATTTCTTTCTACTTATTTTTATTATTTTAAAAAATCTTTCGAATTTTATCGAATGTGTTGCATCTCAATCCAATATTTTTTTAGAACATTTGATTGTTTTAAAATAAAGTAAATAAATTTACGATTGTTCTGCTTCTGAAGGATCAATAAACGTCGTGAGTTCGGGACATAACATTTCAAACTTCCGGTTCGAAATTCGAAATTGCCGTTCGCGAAACTCTCCTCGTGAACCAGCTGCTCAATATTTGGGTGACTGGTTTTAAGTAGAAAAAGCAAAGAAAACTATATTGGGTTTATGGGAAAACTTTATCTAACAATTTGGTCCACCTTTTATCTGATATATTGAAAGATCAGATTAAAGCATCAGACATAAGATTTTATTCTCTTTATCCTTCCACATTTTCTCTGTTTTGTAGATTAATAAATAAATGAGTTTCGCTTTTTCAATCTGCTTTCTGGTGTGTGTTATTAAAATAACTGCTTTCTTTCTATTTTCTTTAGTAAAGTCTGTAGATTATGGAATTTGTAAATAAAATATTGAATAATATATAAATAATGGTGATAAAAAAGGCTTTATTTTTTTCTCAAATGGCTCCCCTGAAAATTGTTCCATTTGGTGTCAAAATAGCCTCTGCATTTTTATTTTTTTAAATTGTTTATTTCGGCAGCTTACAAGAAGAGGTCGCGAGATGTGCGTCGCCGATTCAAATGGGGCTTAACAGGGTTAAAGTACACGAAAGTCTCTTAGGTGCGTATTTTCACGTACTTTCATCCTGTAAAGCCCCATTCGAATCGGCGACGAACATCTGCAAATTGTCTCACTTGATGACAAAATACCTCCTGAATTTTGATCTCATAAAATTGCTTATTTCAGTAGCTTACAGGGAGAGGTCGCGAGATGTGCGTCGCATTTTCATGTACTTTCACCCTGTAAAGCCACAGTTGAACCAGCGACGCACATCTCACGACCTCACCTTGTGAGCTACTGAAATAAGAAATTTTTTCAAATCAAAATTCAGGGGGTATTTTTACATGAAATGAAATAATTTGCAGATGTACGTCGCCGATTCAAATGGGGCTTTACAAGGTGAAAGTACACGAAAGTCTCTTAGGTGAGTATTTTCATGTACTTTCATCCTGTAAAGCTCCATTTGAATCAGCGACGTACATCTGCAATCCATTTCGTGCCAAAATACCTCCTGAATATTGATCTCGAAAAATTGCCTTTTGAGTAGCTTACAGGGAGAGGTCGCGAGATGTGCGTCGCATTTTCATGTACTTTCACCTTGCAAAGCCTCATTTGAACCAGCGACGCACATCTCGCGACCTCACCTTGTAAGTTACTAAAATAAGCCATTTTTTCAAATCAAATTCAGGGGGTATTTTGACACCAAATGGAACAATCTGCAGATGGGTGTCACCGATTCGAATGGGGCTTTACAGGGTGAAGTACACGAAAGTCCTTTAGGTGCGTATTTTCATGTACTTTCATCCTTTAAAGCCCTGTTCGAATCGGCCACGCACATCTGCAAATTGTTCCATTTGGTGCCAAAATACCTCCTGAATTTTGATCTCAAATAATTGCTTATTTCAGGAGCTTACAGGGAGAGGTCGCGAGATGTGCGTCGCATTTTTATGTACTTTCACCCTGTAAGGTCCCAGTTGAACCAGCGACGCACATCTCGCGACCTCACCTTGTAAGCTACTGAAATAAAAAAAATTTTGAGATCAAAATTCAGGGAGTATTTTGACACAAATGAAAAAATTTGCAGTCGACGATTCGAATGGGGCTTAATAGGGTTAAAATACACGAAAGTCTCTTAGGTGCATATTTTCACGTACTTTCATCCTGTAAAGCCCCATTTGATCCAGCAACGCACATCCGCAAATTGTTCCATTTTATGCCAAAATACCTCCTGAATTTTGATCTCATAAAATTGCTTTTTTCAGTAGCTCACAGGGAGAGGTCGCGAGATGTGCGTCGCATTTTCATGTACTTTCACCCTGTGAAGCCTCATTGGAACCAGCGACGCACATCTCGCGACCTTACCTTGTAAGCCTACTTAAATAAGCAATTGTTTTAGATCAAAATTCAGGGAGTATTTTGACACCAAATGGAACAATTAGCAGATTAGTGTCGCCGATTCAAATGGGGCTTTACAGGGTCAAAGTACTTGAAAATGCGACGCACATCTCGCGACCTCTCTCTGTAAGCTACTGAAATAAGCATTTCTTTCAAATCAAAATTCAGGGGGTATTTTGAGACGAAATGAAATAATTTGCAGATGTGCGTCGCCGATTCAAATGGGGTTTTACAGGGTAAAAGTACACGAAAATTCGCACCTCATGGAATTTTACGTACTTTCATCCTGTAGAGCCCCATTTGAACCAGCGACGCACATCTCGCGACCTCTCATTGTAAGCTACTGAAAACATTATAAACTGTCAGGAATTTTCTTTTTCGGCGTTTTTCAGTTGTACCAGCGACATTTTGATTTTGATTGTAGTAAGAAATAAAATTACAATTATGTGAGTTACCATAAAGAGAGATGATAATAATAGAAGACTTTATTCTGATTGTATTTCACAAAGGCGGTTCCGGTGTGAATAGTCGGGGGTTGAATTGATTTCTTTGGTGAAGTCCTAGACGTTAATTGAGTTTTCCCAGGAAAGGTCGCAAGTTCTAATTGAGTTGGAATTTTAGCCCCAGGAGCACCGCTTCTTGTTCCGGAAGAATGCAGTGCCGAAAACAACAGCGTCACTATTGCCTGGCAGCCACCTCTTGTCTGTGGTCAGCGAGGACCTGCAATCGAAGGATATCTTCTGGAACTGGACGACGGATGCGGTGGAGAATTTAGGGTAAGTTTATATCTTTACAAAATTTTATATTTTTTTAATTAAAAAAAAATCTGGGTTAAAATTTTTATTTTGTTCAAAATTTTACAGTTGCACCATTTCTGATTGAAATGAAGCAATTACGATATTTTCAGACGCTAAATCTTGCAGAATTGAAAATTGAAAGTCTTGATACTTGTGATTTTTTTTTGATTTTTCAAAAATTCAACTTGGCACCCCTACAAATTGTTCCTTTTGCCGAGAAACTGACCTCTGATTTGTTTCAGAATTTAAAAAAAATATTTAGAGGTCACTCAAGGCCATCTTAGGGCAAAAATGCTCATTTCTAATTAAACTGACGCTATTAATTGATTATTCATTTCTGGCGCGTATGAATTGTGTTCTTTACAATTCAATATTGCACTCTGATATTTTTCAGATTTTTACAATAACATTCGAAGGTCGTTCAAGGTCATTTGAGGACAAAAATGGCTATTCATAATTGAATTGATACTATTTATTGATTAATTATTTCTGGCGCTCATGAATTTTGTTCTTTACAATTCACTATTGCACTCAGATTTTTTTCAGATTTTAACAATAACATTCGAAGGTCGCTCAAGGTCATTTGAGGGCAAAAATGGCTATTCATAATTGAATCGACACTATTTATTGATTAATCTTTTCTGACTCGTTGTTCTTTACAAGTCAATATTGCACTCAGATTTTTTTATAGTCTTTTACAATGACATTCAAAGGTGGGTCAAGGTCATTTTCTTAATAAAATGTTGATTCAATTAAATTTTCTCGAGTTATTTTTTGAGAAACAGTGTCAATTTATTTATTGCAGCAAAAAAATCAGTCAAAAGGTTCAATAACTGTGTGCCATATTACTTTAAGGTCATTCATGGTCATTATACGAAAAATGGTCATTCAACAAATTTTTCTTTTTCATGGTAGTTATTTTTTTTTTTAATTTTGCTTCAAATTAAAAATAGAAGTCGTTAAAAACAGAAGGATATCGCAGCTTTATTAATAATTTAATAAATGTTTCGTATTCAACAGTTAACTCTGAAAATTGAATTTTCAATTCCTTCCTATTTTCAACAGTTCAATTTTCTTCATTTTGCAACAATTGAAAATTGAACAGTTAAAAATTAAGTAAAATTGAAAATTCAATTTGTAATTGTTTGTAAACGTTGAATTTTCAACTGTAAAAAATTAAGGAAAATTGATTTGGAACAATTGAAAATTGAACAGTTGAATATTTAAAAGAATTAAAAATTACATTTTCAATTGTTAAAAATTGAAGAAAATTTTTAATTGAATTTTCAAAAGTTCAGCTTTCAATTCCCTGCTATTTTGGGAAGTTGAATTTTCTTCAATTTTCAATAGTAGAAAATTGAACAGTTGAAAATTAAATTTTCTCTGGGTTTTGACAATTAAAAATTCAATACAATTAAAAATTGAAGGAAAAATCATTTTTTTTTATCAAAATCAAGTAATTTAAATCCATAAAAATGGAAAAAGTTGAACATTTGTGTAAATTGACATTTTAAGGGTTGAAAACTGAAGTTTTAAATGTAGTTTTCAAGAGTTCAATATTATTATCAACTGTCGAAAATGCAAGAAAGTTCAACTACTGAAAATTTTTGATAATTGAACATTCAATTTCAATTCAACATTGAACTTTCAACTGATGGAAATTAAAGAAAATTCAACTGTTGGAAAATAAAGAAAATTAAAAATTGAAGAAAAGTTTACTGCTGAAAAAAAAAACAGTTGGCTTTCAAAAGTTGAAAATGGAATCTTCAGCAGTTGAGCTATAAATTTTATTCAATTTTCAGGAGTTGATTTTTTTTTCAATTTTCAAAAGCTTAAAATTCAATTTTCTTGAATATTTAACTTTTTCCATTTTTTATGGATTGAAAAGTTCATTTTCCAAATTCATATGTTAAATTAAATAGATTTAAGATCTTTAACACTAGATTAAAACAAGTCGCTTTTTCTTTATTTTTATATTTTTTTGAATTTTCAACTGTTAAAAATTGGGGAAAATTGAAAACTTCATTTTCAACAGTTCAGTTTTTGAAGAAAATGGAAATTTGAAGAAAAGAAACAGAATTCAATTCCTGAAATGGGCAGGAAACTGAAAATTAAATAGTTAATTTTCTTTATTTATCAACAGTTAAAAATTCAATTTTTAATTTTTCTTCAACTTACAACAGTCAACATTTTTTTTCAATTTGCATCTGTTCAATTTTCAATCGTTGAAAATTGAAAAAAAATTGAACTCCTGAAAATCAATGAAAATTGAAAATTCAATTTTATTTAATTTTCTACAGTTAAAAATTCAACGGTTGAAGATTCCAAACAATAAAAAAAATCAATTGCTGCTAATTGTAAGAATTGAAAGTTCAAAATTCAATTTTTAATTTTCTTCAATTTTCAGCAGTTAAATATTTAATTTCTTGAAATTTTCATTGTTCAACGTTCAATTGTCAAAAAGTGAAGAAAATTAGTGTGTTGAAAATTGAAGAAAATTTCAAATTTATTTTTCAACAGTTCAGTTTTAACTTTTAAAAATTGAAGAATATTTTTTGAATTTTGAACTGTTCAGTTTTCAACTGTTGAAAATTAAAGAAAATTGAAGAGAATTCAATTCCTGAAAATGACAGGAAATTGAAAACTAAATTGTTAATTTTCTTCATCTATCAACAGTTGAAAATTAGATTTTCAATTTTCTTTAATTTACAGCAGTTAAAAATTTAATTTTCAATTTTTTTCAATTTGAAAATTGAAAAAAATTGAACTTTTGAAAATCAATGAAAATTGAACATTCAATTTTCTTTAATTTTTACAGTTAAAAATTCAACGGTTGAAAATTCCAAACAATTGATAATATAAAAAAATAAATTGCTGGTAATTGTGAGAAATTGAAAGTTGAAAATTCAAATTTTAATTTTCCTCAATTTTCGACAGTCGAATATTAAATTTCTTGAAATTTTTATTGTTCAACGTTCAATTTCTAAAAAGCGAAGAAAATCAGTGTGTTGAAAATTGAAGGAAATTTCAAATTTAAATTTCAACAGCTCAGTTTTTAACTTTTAAAAATTGAAGAATATTTTTTGAATTTTCGAACTGTTCAGTTTTCAATTGTTCAAAATTGAAGGAAATTGTAGAGAATTCAATTCCTGCAAATGGCAGGAAATTGAAAACTAAATTTTTAATTTTCTTCATCTATCAACATTTGAAAATTCGATTTTTAATTTTCGACAATTTATAACAGTTAAAAATTAAAATAAAAAATAAAATTGAACTTCTGAAAATCGATGAAAATTGAACATTTAATATTCTCTAATTTTCTACAGTTAAAAATTCAACGTTTGAAGATTCTAAAAAATTAAAAATTCATATGTACATTTTGAGAAGAAATTAAGTGTAAATTAATTTGCAATTAGTAGAATGTTTTGAAATTGAATTTATTTGACTCGAATTTTCAAAAAGTTGATCTAGAATTTTTGAAAAGTATACCTGGAGAATCTGGAAATTCATGGAATTTTAAAACGAGCTTTCGGTAGAAATCCTAATAAATTTAATGACAATATTAAAATTATCATTCCAATTTGTTTTAAAGTAGAAAAAGCAATAATTTATTAAAAATTAAATTCCATTATTCCATTTATTCTAGAAATTTCAAAGAAAGTCTATTATTTGTTCTAGGGAGACGACTATTTAATGTAATAATCGCATTTCCGACTGAAAAATAAAATATTTCAAATCATTTTAAAGAAATTTTAATCTGCTCACTTAAAAAAAAAATTATAATTAACAATATGATTTTATTTTAACAATTGTTCATTATAATTAACAATTGACAATTGATAAACGAAAATTTGAGAGATAACATCACCATAGAATTATACGATTTGAATATTATCGAAACATTGAAACTTAGACAATCGGGAACCCCATGAGTTATGGGTTTCTCGAGATAGGGTGAGTAACCCTAAATTCTGAATTCCTCCTGCTTCACAAACATGATACAAAGGCAGATTCGCGACATTAATAAAGCCCATAAGACCCCCTTAATATTCCCTTATTATGGGTTCCCTTCAATAGAATTTATACATTCTATCATTTCGCATTTAATAGCATACAATATTGCAAATACCTATGAGTAAAAACCAAATAGGTAGAAATACGGCACTATTCCTGCAGATAAAATTCCCATTTCGTCGTTTAATAATTGAAATTTCTATTTATTAAATTATCAGGTAAGATTACGTAAATTTAACATTTTTAACACTTGTTTTTAATTAAAAATTGTTTTTTTTTTTTTTTTTTTTTTGAATTTTCAACTGTTGAAAAATAGAGAAAATTGAATTTTCAATTTCTTACAACTTTCAGCAATTGAATTTTCTTCAATTTTTAACAATTGAGCGTTGAACAATCAAAATTTAAAAAAATTGAATTTTCAACTTTTGAAAATGGAGGAAAATTAAAAATTGAATTTTCAACTATGTATTTCTTACAATTTGCAGTAATTGATTTAAAAAAAAAAAAAAAAAAAAATTTTGTAATTGTTTAGAATCTTCAACCGTTGAATTTTTAACTGTAGAAAATTAAAGAAAATTGAATTTTCAATTTTCAACTGTTGAAAATTAAAGAAAATTGAATTTTCAATTTCTTACAATTTTCAACAATTGAATTTTCGTAAATTTCCAATTT